>CM056051.1:190421421-190863708 GCA_029574335.1 Rana kukunoris
TTAAAATGATATATATGTTTTTTTATCTTGATTTGAAAGGGAAAGAATGGGTTCAGACCTAATGATTGAAACGGCAAGAAATCCTCATTGTCCCAAGGTATGTATTTATGTTGCTGATGTTTTCATCCCACTTGATTTGCTGTGTTCATTACGTTTTTTTATTTTGTATTGTAAATTCTCATATCCAAAACATTAGAATATAGCTTTTTGTTTTGATATTATTTTAAAATACCATATTTGCTTCTATTCTATGCTAAAGTATATTTGAAAAGCTATTGGTGGAAAGTTTTGATTAAAGGGGTTTATAGCCTTTGATGCCAGAGCCTGATTTATCAAAGGGTTTTGTGTTGTCACAGCAACCATATTCTCCATCCATTCCTCCAGTGTAGCATGGAAATTGAAGAGTAACGTAATTGGTTGCTTTGAGTATCGCAGACCATTACGATTTCAAGCTCATTGACAAACGAAGGTTATTAAATTGCTATTTCATAAATAAATCAGTAGCACGTTTAACATTTCTAATTTTAGAAGAAGGTCTTGCAATTCTATAGAGGGTGCTTATTCCACAAATGCAAGTTTACAGCAAAACTTTCCTCGTAACACCACCATAATTTGTATAGAACACTGATAAGTCCTATATACATCCGATTATATGGGATATTTTGTTATATTGATAACTTATTATAACCTGAATATAACCTATAACTCCTATGTTTATAGCACTTTGAATGATCTTTCTAAGGGTTCCTCCTGTATTGAATTGTGTTGTAACTCTACTGTCTGCCCTCATGTTGTAAAGCGCTGCGCAAACTGTTGGTGCTACAGTGCCTTGAAAAAGTATTCACACCCCTTGATTTTCCATGTTGCAACCACAAACTTAAATGTACTTTTATGTGATAGACCAACACAAAGTGACACATAATCGTGAAGTGGTAGGAAAATGATAAATGGTTTTCCTTTTTTTTTTTTTTTTTACAAATATCTGAAAAGTGTGGCATGAATTTGTATTCAGCCCGTTTTACTCTAATACCCCTTAAAAAAAGCTAGTGGAACTTATTGCCTTTAGAAGTCACCTAAATAGTAAATCGAGTCCACCTTTTGTGTGTTTTAATCTTAATATAAATGCAGCTATTTTGTGAAACCCTCAGAGGTTTGTTAGAGAACCTTAGTGAACAAACCGCATCATGAAGGCCAAGGAGCACACCAGACAGGTCAGGGATAAAGTTGTGAAGAAGTTTTTAAATCAAGATTCGGTTATAAAATAATAATCCAAGCTTTGAACATCTCACGGAGCACTGTATAATACACCATCTGAAAATGGAAAGTGTATGGCGCAACTGCAAACCTACCAAGACATGGCTGTCCACCTAAACTGACAGCAAGGAGAGCATTAATTGGATAAGCAGCTAAGAGGCCCATTGTAACTCTGGAGAAGCAGCAGAGATCCACAGCTCAGGTGGGAGAATCTGTCCACAGGATAATAATTAGTCGTGCACTCCACAAATCTGGTCTTTGTGAAAGAGTGGCCAGAAAAAAGCCATTGTTGAAGTCCTGTTTGCGAGAAGCTATGGGTGGGACACAGCAAGAAGTGGAAGAAGCTACTTTTTGGTCTAAAAACAAATACTACACATTAGGGGTGTCAAATATAGTCGCTGCATCGGTGCATCGCGATTCGGGTGTACCCGATGCATGCGACCGTGATAATCGATGCCTAGCTCCGTCCCCGCCCCTCCCGGGAGAGTGCTCCGTTCTATGGTACCTTTTTGTTTTCAGCGCTCGTGTGACTGCCCGGCCCTCCTCTCTCCTACGGTCCACTCCGCTCTCTCTCCTGGCGTCAGCCCCGCCCACTGACTAGAACTTCAGCTTAGTAGAGGATACTGTCTGTATATGCCGCTGACTGACTGCACGACTTTCCTATCTCCACTCGGCTCTTACGTCTCTCCTGGCGTCAGCCTCGCCCACTGCCTAACGATTGGATCAGTAGAAAGGCGGGAGGGGCTGACGCCAGGAGAGACGTAAGAGCCGAGTGGACATAGGAGATAGGCGAGCCGTGCAGTCAGTCACGTTAGCGCGGCATATACAAGCACTATCCTCTACTAATCTGAAGTTCTATTCAGTGAGCGGGGCCGACGGAGACTGGAGAGAGGCGGGCAGTCAGTCAGTCACATTAGCGCGGGCGCTAATATATACAAACGCTGAGAATTCCTGGCTGACAATGAAGAGCTGGAATGGAGATCGGGGGATGGTGAGCTGGCAGATCGCCCATCTCACTACAAGGCTGCAAGTTCCCTCTAATCATCCTCTGTGCAGAGCAGCATGTAAGTACAGAGGAGGAGGGGGGTGCTGTGATTCGGGGACACAGGGTACGGGCATGTAGTGGAATCTGATGTACTGTCACCTGTGACAAGTCTTTGTCACTGCAGGCAGGGACTGGGCTGTATGGAGGAGAAATATAGACCATCTCCTGTAGCATGTCCGCAGTCTCTGACCATCTCCTGTAGCATGTCCGCAGTCTCTGACCATCTCCTGTAGCATGTCCGCAGTCTCTGACCATCTCCTGTAGCATGTCCGCAGTCTCTGACCATCTCCTGTAGCATGTCCGCAGTCTCTGACCATCTCCTGTAGCATGTCCGCAGTCTCTGACCATCTCCTGTAGCATGTCCGCAGTCTCTGACCATCTCCTGTAGCATGTCCGCAGTCTCTGACCATCTCCTGTAGCATGTCCGCAGTCTCTGACCATCTCCTGTAGCATGTCCGCAGTCTCTGACCATCTCCTGTAGCATGTCCGCAGTCTCTGACCATCTCCTGTAGCATGTCCGCAGTCTCTGACCATCTCCTGTAGCATGTCCGCAGTCTCTGACCATCTCCTGTAGCATGTCCGCAGTCTCTGACCATCTCCTGTAGCATGTCCGCAGTCTCTGACCATCTCCTGTAGCATGTCCGCAGTCTCTGACCATCTCCTGTAGCGTGTCCGCAGTCTCTGACCATCTCCTGTAGCGTGTCCGCAGTCTCTGACCATCTCCTGTAGCGTGTCCGCAGTCTCTGACCATCTCCTGTAGCGTGTCCGCAGTCTCTGACCATCTCCTGTAGCGTGTCCGCAGTCTCTGACCATCTCCTGTAGCGTGTCCGCAGTCTCTGACCATCTCCTGTAGCGTGTCCGCAGTCTCTGACCATCTCCTGTAGCGTGTCCGCAGTCTCTGACCATCTCCTGTAGCGTGTCCGCAGTCTCTGACCATCTCCTGTAGCGTGTCCGCAGTCTCTGACCATCTCCTGTAGCGTGTCCGCAGTCTCTGACCATCTCCTGTAGCGTGTCCGCAGTCTCTGACCATCTCCTGTAGCGTGTCCGCAGTCTCTGACCATCTCCTGTAGCGTGTCCGCAGTCTCTGACCATCTCCTGTAGCGTGTCCGCAGTCTCTGACCATCTCCTGTAGCGTGTCCGCAGTCTCTGACCATCTCCTGTAGCGTGTCCGCAGTCTCTGACCATCTCCTGTAGCGTGTCCGCAGTCTCTGACCATCTCCTGTAGCGTGTCCGCAGTCTCTGACCATCTCCTGTAGCGTGTCCGCAGTTTCTGACCATCTCCTGTAGCGTGTCCGCAGTTTCTGACCATCTCCTGTAGCGTGTCCGCAGTTTCTGACCATCTCCTGTAGCGTGTCCGCAGTTTCTGACCATCTCCTGTAGCGTGTTCGCAGTCTCTGACCATCTCTTGTAGCATATCTGCAGTCTCTGACCATCTCCTGTAGCATGTCTGCTGTGTTTAGACTTTGCTACATGCAGGAAGTGTTATTGTGTGTTGTTTTTTTGTTTGGAGTACTTAAATATTTTTTTGATGAAAGCCATGCGCACTTGCGCTGCAATCGTGATGCATCGCGGAATCGAATCGAATCGAATCGTGGCCTTGATAATCGTAATCGCATCGAATCGTGAGACCGGTGAAGATGCGCAGCCCTACTACACATCACCCTGAACACAACATCCCCACTGTGAAACATGGTGGTGGCTGCATCATCTTGTGGGGATGCTTTCCTTCAGCAGGGACAGGGAAGCTGGTCGGAGTTGATGGGAAGATGGACGGAGCCAAACACAGGGCAATCTTAGAAGAACCTTCCAGCAGGACAATAACCCTAAATATACAGCCATAGCTACAATGTTATCGTTTATAACAAGGCATATTCATGTGTTAAAAAAGGCAGAGTCAAAGCCCAGAGCTGTATCCAATTGAGAATCTGTGTCAAGACTTGAAAATTGCTGTTCACAGATGCTCTCCATCCAATCTGACAGAGCTTGAGCTATTTTGTAAAGAAGAATGGGAACTAAATGTCACTATCTAGATGTGCAAAGCTGGTAAAGACATCCCAAAAAGACTTTCAGCTGTAATTGCAGCGAAAGGTGGTTCTACAATGTATTGCTCGGAGGCTGAATACAAATACCCCCACACTTTTCAGATTTTTGTAAAAAACAAACAAAAAAACAATTGAAAGCCATTTAACATTTTTCTTCCACGTCACAATTATGTGCCACTTTGTGTCGGTCTATCACATTAAATCCCAATAAAATACATTTACGTTTTCGACTGTAACATGACAAAATGTGAAAAAATGTCAAGAGGTATGAATTATTTTTCAATGCACGGTATATAAATAAATGTTAATAAGGATGAGCGGAACACCCCCGCGTTCGGTTCGCACCAGAACCTTCGAACGGACTGTTCGCATGAACATTTAGAACCCCATTGACGTCAATGGGACTCAAACGTTCGAATTCAAAAGTGCTAATTTTAAAGCCCCATATGCAAGTTATTGTCGGAAAACATCTTGGAGAACCTGGGTCTTGCCCCAGGGAACATGTATCAATGGAAAAAAGTTTTAAAAACGTTTGTTTTTTTCTGAAGCAGTGAGAAAAAACGACCATTTAAAAAAAAAATATTCCATTGATACATGTTCCCTCGGGCAAGACCCGGGTTCTCAAAGACGTTTTCACAGGCAAACCATAGACACCGAGCAGGTACAATATTTAAAGGATTTTTTTTTATTATTATTATTTAACTAATTGCTGACCGCCCGCCGTCATATTACTGCGGGACGGTGGCACTGCTACGCGGGAGCACGTAGCTCTAAGTCCTCCCCGTCGCCGGGCACCCGCGATTGCTCGTTACAGAGCAGGGAACGGGAGGTATGTGTGTAAACACATACCTTTCGTTCCTGTCAGCGGGGGAAACGCTGATCTTCTGTCCATACAATATATGGACAGAAGATCAGTGTCTTCCCCTAGTGAGGCCCCCCCCCCCCCTCATACAGTTAGAACACACCAGGACCACACTTAACCCCTTCCATGCCCCCTAGTGTTAACCCCTTCACTGCCAATGGCATTTTTATAGTAATACAATGCATTTTTATAGCATTGATCGCTATAAAAATGCCAATGGTCCCAAAAATGTGTCAAAAGTGTCCGATGTGGCCGCCATAATATCGCAGTTCCGAAAAAAAAACGCTGATCGCCGCCATTACTAGTAAAAAATAATAATAAAAATGCCATAAAACGACCCCCTTTTTTGTAAACACTATAAATTTTGCGCAAACCAATTAATAAACTCTAATTGCGATTTTTTTTATTTTTTTTTTAATTTTATTTTTTACGAAAAATATGTAGAAGAATACGTATCGGCCTAAACTAAGGAAAAAAAATGTTTTTTTTTATATCTTTTTGGGGATTTTTTTTTATAGCAAAATTTAAAAAAGATTGAATTTTTTTCAAAATAGTCGCTCTATTTTTGTTTATAGCGCAAAAAATAAAAACCGCAGAGATGATCAAATACCACCAAAAGAAAGCTCTATTTGTGGTAAAAAAAAGGACGCCAATTTTGTTTGGGAGCCACGTCGCACGACCGCGCAATTGTCAGTTAAAGCGACGCAGTGCCGAATCACAAAAAGTGCTCTGGTCTTTGGACAGCAATATGGTCCGGGGCTAAAGTGGTTAAGCATCATGATGCTTAAATAAAAAATAAAACAATGAAAAATTCCTTTTAAATATTGTACCTGCTGGGTGTCTATAGTATGCCTGTGTAGCTTTATAGTGCACACTGCAGAGGACACACACCATGTGAGAATACTGCAGCTAGCACAATCAACTACCTGCCAGTAAATTAGGAAGAACTGATCTAGCTAAGCTATACAGTGTATAAATATATGTACAACTCCTAGGAATGTGTGTGTGTGTGTGTGTGTGTGTATATATATATATATATATATATATATATATATATATATATATATATATATATATATATATATATATATATATATATATATATATATATAATATAATTATCTACACACTGTAACATTAACTGACTAGCCTGCCTGCTCTATCTAGCTAGAAAAAATGTTCTTTCTCTCCCCTCCCTGGCTTTGGCCAATTACGGCTCTCTGTACTGATGGCGCTGTGATTGGCCAAGCATGCGGGTCATAGTGCATGCTTGGCCAGTCATCAGCGTGCAATGCCGCAGTGAATTATGGGCCTTGGCGCGAACGATCGAACATACGTTCGACTTGAAACCGAAGCTCATCCTTAATTAATAATAATAATGTATGTCTCATAATATACACCTTTTTTTAAAGGGGTTGTAAAGGTACAATTTTTTTCCCCCCTAAATGGCTTCCTTTACCTTAGTGCAGCCTTCTTCACTTACCTCATCCTTCCATTTTGCTTTTAAATGTCCTTATTTCTCCTGAGAATTCCTCACTTCCTGTTCTGTCTGTAACTCCACACAGTAATGTGAGGCTTTCTCCCTGGTGTGGAGTGTCGTTTTCGCCCCCTCCCTTGAACTACAGGAGAGTCAGGACGCCCACTAACACACAGCTCCTTTCTCTATCTGCAATGTAGAGACCGTCCTGACTCCCCTGTAGCCCAAGGGAGGGGGTGAGCACGACACTCCACACCAGGAAGAAAGCCTTGCATTACTGTGTGGAGTTAGACAGAAGAACAGGTGAGCATTTCTCAGAAGAAATAAGGACATTTAAAAGCAAAATAGAAGGATGAGGTAAGTGAAGGAGGACTGCACTAAGGTAAAGGAAGCTATTTAGGAAAAAAAAATTGTACCTTTACAACCCCTTTAATGTTGGTGCTCAAACTACATTTCATATTCATAAAGAGTTTTCCCCTGGTGAATGAATACTGAATGTAAATGAACATGTAATTACCCTTAGGCCAGGTTTACACGAATCTGATGCAGTAACAAATGGGTATTGCTTTAAGGCTGCCCCTTCAGTTTGGGCGGTCTTCCAACGCACCCAACTGCATCTGACCCTTTTTTGGGAATACAATGCACAGCAAACTCGACATGTTTTTTGGGGGGGGGGGGTGGTTATTGCTTAGTATAAAATTTTGTATTTCTACTTCTGACATCAGTTTGTGAAGCATGTTTTCCAATAAAAATGTGGTGTCTGAATTTTGAATGGGATACAACAATAGGCACTTACATTTATTGTTGCATTTCACATTCTTTGCTTTTATACCACGTCAGGATCAGAGGGAAAAACAGGCATTCGTCAGACAGTTCTATAAACATAAAATCCTCTTTATTTGGCAGCAAATACAAACGGGCTTTTTCTTCAGCTTCAGCTCACACAAAAATATGTGCAGCTTCTTATCAGCCCAATACACACACAACAAAAAGACACAAATGTGCTTGGATTCAGCACATATTCAACATGCAAAAAAGGCGGGCTCACCAGCCAGGTAAGTTTGCCAAGCAAGACTTTTAGTGGGATTCCAAGTTGTCCTTGGAAGACGTGGGAGATGTGCTAAAAGCCATCTATGACACGCTGGAAATAAGGGAGGAACCAATAGTGCTTTCTAAACACGACCAGATGTATCAGGGTGGTGCGCAGAAGGCCAGGGTATTCCCCGTACACAAGTCTTTGATAGATACTATCTTGCTTAAGTGGGAACAACCAGAAAAGCAGCCATTTTTTTCAGGTAGTCTTAAAAGGAGGTTCCCTTTGAGACTAGTGAGGAGTACCCTTGGAATAAGGTTCCAAGGTTGGACGCTCCTTTAGCTAGATTGTCCAAAAGGACAGACTTAGCTTTTGATGACATGGGGTCGTTAAAAGACCCCATGGATAAGAGAGGTGACGTGTTACTTAAGAGAGCGTGGGACACGGCCTCTATAAGTTTAAAGCCAGCCTTAGCAGCCACTTGTGTGGCTAGAAACCTCGAATGCTGGCTGTCTCAGCTTCAGTCTCATATTTCTGCCGGTACCTCTAGGCAGCAGATCCTGAAGTCCTTTCCACTTCTTTTCAAGGCTGTGTGGGTTTTTGGCCGATGCCTCAACTGAGTCGGTCAGGCTAGCAGCTAGGTCAGCGGCATTGGTCAATGCGGCCAGAAGGGCGGTATGGCTTAAAACATGGACAGGAGATGCAGCCTCAAAACTGAGGCTTTGTGGACTCCCTTTTTCAGGGGATCATCTTTTTGGATCCGGTCTCCAGGAGGCGTTGAAAAGATCCCAGGATAGGAAGAAATCCTTTCCAGAAAAGAAAAAGAAGCCCGAAACGAAACGTTTTTTTCGGGGCTTTGGGCAACAAAATGAAAAAGACGTTCGCCCCAAGAAGCACTGGGCAGGCCATAAGGGGCGAGGCAGAGGAGGCATTTTATTCAATCCTCCTCAACCCCCCCCCTAAGACCCAGTGACGTCTTGATCCCTGTGGGAGGGAGACTGGGGGGCTTCCTGCCACAGTGGAGAGAAGCCACGCTAAGTCCGTTCGTGCTAGACATAGTAGAAAACGGTTACAAGCTGGAGTTCATTACTCTTCCCCCGCCGATTTTTTTTTTTTTGGTTACCCAACTACCCAGAGACCGGGAGAAGGCGGAGGCTCTGGGATTACTATTAGGGGAACTGTTGGACCAGAAGGTCTTGACACCAGTACCCAAGGAGGAGGAAGGCCTGGGGGTGTACTCGCACGTTTTCGTTGTGAAGAAACCCTCGGGAAAATTACGGCTTATCCTAAACCTCCGTCCCCTAAACAGGTACGTAAAGTACAAACCTTTCAGGATGGAATCCATCTATTCTGTAACCAACTTTCTGTCCCAGGGTTGCTTTATGGCAACGATGGATCTCAGGGACGCGTATCTGCACATACCGATACATGCTCGGTTCCAGAAATTCCTGAGATTGGCAGTAAAAAGGGGTCCACAGATAATTCATTATAAATTCAGGGCCCTTCCGTTTGGCCTGTCTTCTTCCCCTAGAGTATTTACCAAGGTCTTGGCGGAGGCTTTGGCTCCACTGAGAATCGGGGGCATTTTGGTGATACCCTATCTGGACGACCTCCTGTTCGTCGCTCCCACCAGGCAACAGTTGGGGAAAGACCTGCAGGAGGCGCAGGCTTTCCTTCAATCCCTGGGTTGGCTAATCAATCGGGAAAAATCCCAGTTATTCCCCTCGCAGGAAGTGGTATATCTGGGGTACAGGATCTCCTCTGTGGAGAGAAGGGTTTTCCTTCCTGGGGAGAAGATCCAAAAGGTACAGCAAGCAGTGGCCCGACTTCAGACCAATCTGACAGTTCGGGTCAGAGAAGTAATGAGGGTTCTCGGGTTAATGTCGAGCTGCTTCCCGGCAGTTCCGTGGGCAAGACACCATCAGCGACGGTTACAAAACCTTATGCTGAGGCACTGGGACGGGACAAGGGAAAGTCTAGATCTTCCCATACCCATCCCGTTCAGCGTCAAAAGAACATTATGGTGGTGGCGGTCTCAGACAAACCTGGAAAAAGGTCTGCCTTGGACAGTACCGGCTACCCTGATAATAACTACGGACGCCAGAGCATCAGGTTGGGGGGCCCACCTAGAAGGGGAGTTGGCCCAGGGGTCCTGGTCCATAGTGGAGGCCCGTCAGTCTTCCAACCAGAGGGAGCTCTGGGCAGTTCTAAGGGCCCTAGAAGCCTTTCGCCTACGGATATTAGGTCGCCATCTCCAAATAAGGTCGGACAACGCGACAACTATTGCTTATATAAACAAGCAAGGGGGCACAAGGAGCCCGCCTCTTCAGGCCATATCAGACATTCTGTTCGCATGGGCCGAAAGAAACCTGGCCTCATTGTCCGCGGTTCACCTAAAGGGAACCCAGAACACCCTTGCCGACTTTCTCAGACGGCAAGTGGTGAGCCAAGACGAATGGTCTCTCAATGGGGAGGTATTCCAGAAAATTACGGCACAGTGGGGAATACCAGAGGTGGATCTTTTTGCTTCAGGGAAGAACAGGAAGACAACAGCGTTCTTTTCCATCCACCCTCAGGATCAAGCCGTGGGGATAGACGCCTTTACCCATCCTTGGCACTTCAGTCTGGCGTATGCCTTTCCACCGATCAGGCTAATACCCAGGGTTCTTCAGAAATTTCTCTCGGAGCCCACAGATCTGATTATGATTGCACCATGTTGGCCAAAAAGGCCGTGGTTTACCAGCCTGAAGAAGCTAGCCATATACCCACCGTGGGTCCTTCCGAACAGAGAGGACTTGATTTCCTTAGGACCAGTCCAGCACCCACAGGTAGAGGGCTTGAGACTCGCAGCATGGTATCTGAGGAACAGCTGCTGAGAGCACACGGTTTCTCAGATAAGGTAATCAAAACCTTGCTGAAGTGTCGCAAGCCGGTAACGAGGGCTATATACGCTAAGGTCTGGAAGAGATTCAGCTCCTGGCTAGCAGAACCGAGTCAAGACCAGGCTGACATACCAGCGATACTGGAGTTTCTGCAAGCCGGGGTAGACTTAGGATTGTCAGTCAGCACCCTCAAGGTTCAGACATCCGCCTTAGCCTTGTTTCTGGAGACCCCGCTCCAGCAAAATCGGTTTATCAGAAATTTCTTTAAGGCCCTGACTAGGTCCAAGCCAGTCAAAGTCAAAACATGTCCCTCTTGGGACTTGTCTCTGGTTCTAAGGGCCCTGAGGAAACAACCCTTTGAACCCCTGGAGCAATCTTTCCTAAAGAATATAGTTCTAAAGACCGTCTTATTGATAGCGATCACTTCGGCCAGGAGGGTCAGTGATCTACAAGCCCTATCCATTAGGGAACCTTTTTTGTTAATTTTAGAGGATAGAGTCATTCTGAAAACTGATCCTAACTTTCTGCCGAAAGTTTCTTCTTTATTTCATAGGGCGCAGGACATTGTCCTTTCCAACCTTTCAATCTCCTTTAGAAAGTGATGAAGGGGAATCTTTTTCTTTAGACGTTAGGAGAAGTCTTTTAATTTATTTAGGAGCCACCAAAGAGTTTAGGTGCTCCGATTCACTATTTGTTAATTTTGTGGGTGCCCGTAAAGGTCATAGGGCATCAAAATCATCTATTGCAAGATGGCTGAGAATGGCTATTTGCCAAGCATACCAATCTGAAGGTAAACAACCACCTGTGGTAAAAGCACACTCAACCCGCGCAGTGGCAACATCCTGGGCAGAGAAGGCCGGAGCCTCCCCGGAGGACATTTGTAAAGCGGCAACATGGTCTTCGTTTTCTAAGTTTGCGAGGCATTATCGCTTGGATCTGCTCTCTCACAGAGAACAAACCTTTGGAAGGACAGTTCTCCAGGCAGTGACCCAACCCTAAAAAAAAAAAAAAAAAAGGGTAAGTGTTTCTTGCTTATCATCTCAGAGGCTGTCCTGGAAGACGACTTGAGAAAACCGGAGTTAGGCTTACCGGTAACTCTGTTTCTAGGAGTCTTCCAGGACAGCCGGTATTTTTTTCCCACCCGGTGTTGATACAGGTACGGGGATTGTGGAACTAACAATATCAGAGTATTTTATATCTTTCAGGGTCTTCCGGTGTTCTTAAATAACTGAAGAAGGAGGCCTGAAGGCAGGATTTTAAAGTTTGGGGGTGTGTGTTTCCTGTCCCGGAGGGAGGACCCCAAGGTCTCAGAGGCTGTCCTGGAAGACTCGTAGAAACAGAGTTACCGGTAAGCCTAACTCCGTTTTTTGTTTTTTTGTACACTATATATTGTCAAAAGAATTGGCACACCTGCCTTTACACGCACATGAACTTTAATGGCATCCCAGTCTTGGTCTGTACTGTTCAATATTGAGTTTTGTAACATTGGGGGTGTTTAGCTCTTGTGGTATAGCCGTTTTTTGAGTGATTCACGCCAGCCAGGTACTATTTTTAAGGGCTTGTTGGCCCACTTTTATTATAAAGGCAAAAAAATAAAAATAAATCCAAACACAGGTTTCCCACGCAGGTGGTTTTCACCCAAAAATAACACTTTCAGCCTCCTGGCTTACACATGCAACAGAAAATACTGAGCCACCTGGCTCCCCTCAGCAGTAGCACAACTGCTCAGGCTCCAGCATGAAGCCTTCCTGACTCCTGTCAGCAACCTCACTCAGGTCTCTGGGGTTTCACAGTGCAGCCTGCACTCTCCAGCTAATTCAGTGCCCACCTGTACTCTCAGGGTTCTCCCTTCCAAGCCTGGACTCCTCGTGAGGGTGGAGCCCAGAACCATGGTCAGGTGTCTATACATAGGCCAGCACACACCTGACCAGTCAGTGTGCTGGTATATCTATCTAAAAATCTGGACCCAGGACTGGGGATTTAATCCCACCCGGATCTCTACGAAATCCCCGGCTCCAGGTCCCAAAGTGGACTTTATTAACAATTGAGTAAACTGGAAGCTCCCTGGAGCCCCTCAACCCGTCCAGTTAAGAACCCTGGGTCACCACACCCCTAGGGTACCACACCACTACAGTTGGCACAACCTTTTGTAGCTATAACAGCTTCAACTCTTCTAGGAAGGCTGTCCACAAGGTTTAGGAGTGTGTCTATGACAGGAATATTAGCGGACCTCCAGCTGTTGCAAAACTACAAGTCCCGTCATGCCTCTCCCTCTGGATGTCATGCTTGTGGCTGTCAGTCTTGCTATTTCTTAATGGGACTTCTAGTTCTGCAACAGCTGGAGGTCCGCTAATTGCATATCCCTGGTTTATAGGAATGTTTGACCATTCTTCCAGAAGTGCATTTGTGAGGTCAGGCACTGATGTTGGAAAAGAAGGCCTAGCTTGCAGTCTCTGCTCTAATTCATCCCAAAGGTGTTCTATCGGATTGAGGTTAGAACTCTGTGTAGGCCAGTTAAGTTCCTCCACCCCAAACTTGCTTATCTGTGTTTTTATGGACCTTGCTTTGTTCACTGGTGCACAGTCATGTTGGAACAGGAAGGGGCCATCTCCAAACTGTTTCCACAAAATTGGGAGCATGGTATTGTCCAAAAATGTCTTGGCATGCCTTGAGTTCTCTTTACTGGAACTAAGCCCAACCCCTTAAAAAAAAAAAAAAAACATGCCATATATATCCTCCACCAAATGATTTGGATCAGTGCACAAAGCAAGGTCCATAAAGAGATATGGATTAGAACTTGACTGGCCTGCACACAGAGTCCTGATCTCATTCCGATAGAACACCTTTCGGATGAATTGGAGCAGAGACTGAAGGCCAGGCCTTTTTGTCCAACATCAGTGCCTGACCTTACAAATGTGCTTCTGGAAGAATGGTCAAACATTCCCATAGACACACTCCTAAACCTTGTGGACAACCTTCCCAGAAGAGTTAAAGCTGTTATAGCTGCAAAGGGTGGGCCAACTCAATATTTAACCCTACAAACTAAGACTGGGATATCGTTAAAGTTCATGTGTGTCATTGTAAAGCGCTGCATAAACAGTTGGCGCTATATAAATCTTGTATAATAATAATAATGTGCGCTTAAAGGCAGACATCCCAATACTTTTGGCAATACGTCTGTACACCTTCACAATAAATCTTACAGTCAAGAGAAAGTAATGGTTTAATTTTCCCTGAATCTTGTTGACTATGCCAGGACCAGATTAGTTCTGAAAGTGACAATCCTTGTTAATGTTTGTCTGAAGCCATTTATTAAGTGGTCTTGCATAGCAAGAGCACTTACTATTCTCTCACATATATATTATTAAGTGGTCTTGCATAGCAAGAGCACTTACTATTCTCTCACATATATATTATTATTATTATAGCCAAATTTACCACCCTAACTCCTCCCACAGTTTTTACGCTACATAGATGAGTAATATATCAAATCGAGCGGCTTGTTCCCGAATAGTGGGCTATTACTTTGTGGAACGTTTCACCAAATCGTTCGCGAAATATCGTTGTTTTTGCGGCGAAATTTTCCCATAGGAATGAATGGTGAGCTTAGAGTGTGAAAAGTGAAAAGCTGGAAAATCATTACATGATTTCCAAACTGCGACCACTCCCTCATTTTCAAGCCGACCTACACAAATCTTATATCAAAATGTTCAGCTGTCCCTGCTGACACTACACGTGTTGACGGCTAAGCGATCGGTCAAATGGTTTTCAAGATACAGACATTTGTTTGCAACACACGCCATCCATCATTTCAATGAAAGTCAATGGAAGAAAAAAAATTGAAAACTGAATATTGCAAGGCAATTTGTAAACTGCGACTGTGCCTTCAATTTTAATATTTCAGAGACATACTATACATCAGGTTGAAGGTCTGGGTCTTGTGATTCGTAAAATATAAAGATATTCACTATGCGATTTATAGTTTTTAAAATACAATCATTTCAAGAAGCACAGTATTCAAAACAAGCCAGAATCTGAGTGGCTGTTTAGAGTGGCTGTTTGCATGTGTTTACATTGGTTTCCTAGGAGACGATATCTCCTCACACACAGCTAAGGAGCTTTCTATAGCTCCTCCCACACAGCTGTGAGGTCATATGGCTGTTTTTCAGGCATATCCCACTTTTAAGTACACAATGGGGTTTATTTACTAAAGCTGGAAAGCGCAATATAAGGCTCACTTCTGCACACAAACCAATGAGCTTCCAGGTTTTATTACCAGGCTTAACTGAACAAGCTGGGGTTAGAAGCTTATTGTTTTTTCTGCAGAAGTGAGCCTGATATTGCGATTTCCAGCGTTAGTAAATAAACCCTAGTGTGTACTTAAAAGCGGGGTATGCCTGTATTTGGCTCTGCGTAACTTCTGCATACTCTGCATATAGCAACCATCCATAGCATCCAGTCCATAGAAACCAGACCATAACAACCAGTCCATAGCAACCAGTCCATAGCAACCAGTCCATAGCAACCAGTCCATAGCAACCAGTCCATAGCAACCAGTCCATAGCAACCTGTCCATAGCAACCTGTCCATAGCAACCAGACTATAGCAACCAGACTATAGCAACCAGACTATAGCAACCAGACTATAGCAACCAGACTATAGCAACCCCTCCATAGCAACCCCTCCATAGCAACCCGTCCATAGCAACCCGTTTTTGATGGGGCAAATTAGATGGTGCAGTTTTGATGGGGTAGTTTTTGATAAAGCAGTTTTTGATGGGGCAATGGATCGACACACTGTTGGATCACATTTACATCTACAGGGGCACCATCACCAGTCTGGAGTATTGGTGAAGGCAAGAACACGTCACACAATTTCCCCAGAAATTGTACCTTTTCTAGTTAAGTGGTCTTGCATAGCAAGAGCACTTACTATTCTCTCACATATATATTATTATTATTAAGTGGTCTTGCATAGCAAGAGCACTTACTATTCTCTCACATATATATTATTAAGTGGTCTTGCATAGCAAGAGCACTTACTATTCTCTCACATATATATTATTATTAAGTGGTCTTGCATAGCAAGAGCACTTACTATTCTCTCACATATATATTATTATTATTTTTATAGCCAAATTTACCACCCTAACTCCTCCCACAGTTTTTACGCTACATAGACGAGTAATATATCAAATCGAGCAGCTTGTTCCCGAATAGTGGGCTATTACTTTGTGGAACGTTTCGCCAAATCGTTCGCGAAATATCGTCATATTTGCGGCGAAATTTTCCCATAGGAATGAATGGTGAGAGCTAGAGCACAGAATGGCAAAAACGGAAAAATCATTACATGATTTGTAAACTGCGACCACTCCCTCATTTTTAAGCCGACCTACACAAATCTTATATCAAAATGTTCAGCTGTCCCTGCTGATACTACACGTGTTGACGACTAAGCGATCGGTCAAATGGTTTTCAAGATACAGACATTTGTTTGCAACACACGCCATCCATCATTTCAATGAAAGTCAATGGAGGAAAGAAAATTGAAAACTGAATATTGCAAGGCAATTTGTAAACTGCGACTGTGCCTTCAAATTTAATATTTTAGAGACATACTATACATCAGGTTGAAGGTCTGGGTCTTGTGATTCGTAAAATATAAAGATATTCGCTGTGCGATTTATAGTTTTTAAAATACAATCATTTGAAGAAGCACAGTAAAAAACAAGCCAGAATCTGAGTGGCTGTTTAGAGTGGCTGCCTGCATGTGTTTACATTGGTTTCCTAGGAGACGATGTCTCCTCACACACAGCTGAGGGGCTTTCTATAGCTCCTCCCACACAGCTGTGAGGTGATATGGCTCTGTTTTTCAGGCATATCCCACTTTTAAGTAAACAATGGGGTTTATTTACTAAAGCTGGAAAGCGCAATATAAGGCTCACTTCTGCACACAAACCAATGAGCTTCCAGGTTTTATTACCAGGCTTAACTGAACAAGCTGGTGTTAGAAGCTTATTGTTTTTTCTGCAAAAGTGAGCCTGATATTGCGATTTCCAGCATTAGTAAATAAACACTAGTGTGTACTTAAAAGCGGGGTATGCCTGTATTTGGCTCTGTGTAACTTCTGCATATAGAAACCATCCATAGCATCCAGTCCATAGAAACCATCCATAGCAACCAGACCATAGCAACCACTCCATAGCAACCACTCCATAGCAACCACTCCATAGCAACCACTCCATAGCAACCCGTCCATAGCAACACTCCATAGCAACCGTCCATAGCAACCAGTCCATAGCAACCAGTCCATAGTAACCACTCCATAGCAACCAGACCATAGCAACCAGACTATAGCAACTGTCCATAGCAACCAGTCAATAGCAACTGTCCATAGCAACCCGCCCATAGCAACCCGTCCATAGCAACCCGACCATAGCAACCCGACCATAGCAACCAGTCCATAGCAACCAGACCATAGCAACCCCTCCATAGCAACCCCTCCATAGCAACCCGTTTTTGATGGGGCAAATAGGATGGCGCAGTTTTGATGGGGTAGTTTTTGATGAAGCAGTTTTTGATGGGGCAATGGATCGAAATGGATAGACACATTGTTGGATCACATTTACATCTCCAGGGGCACCGTCTCCAGTCTGGAGTATTGGTGAAGGCAAGAACACGTCACACAATTTCCCCAGAAATTGTACCTTTTCTAGTTATTATTATTTTTATAGCCAAATTTACCACCCTAACTCCTCCCACAGTTTTTACGCTACATAGACGAGTAATATATCAAATCGAGCGGCTTGTTCCCGAATAGTGGGCTATTACTTTGTGGAACGTTTCGCCAAATCGTTCGCGAAATATCGTCATATTTGCGGCGAAATTTTCCCATAGGAATGAATGGTGAGAGCTAGAGCACAGAATGGCAAAAACTGAAAAATCATTACATGATTTGTAAACTGCGACCACTCCCTCATTTTCAAGCCGACCTACACAAATCTTATATCAAAATGTTCAGCTGTCCCTGCTGACACTACACGTGTTGACGACTAAGCGATCGGTCAAATGGTTTTCAAGATACAGACATTTGTTTGCAACACACGCCATCCATCATTTCAATGAAAGTCAATGGAGGAAAGAAAATTGAAAACTGAATATTGCAAGGCAATTTGTAAACTGCGACTGTGCCTTCAAATTTAATATTTTAGAGACATACTATACATCAGGTTGAAGGTCTGGGTCTTGTGATTCGTAAAATATAAAGATATTCGCTGTGCGATTTATAGTTTTTAAAATACAATCATTTGAAGAAGCACAGTAAAAAACAAGCCAGAATCTGAGTGGCTGTTTAGAGTGGCTGCCTGCATGTGTTTACATTGGTTTCCTAGGAGACGATGTCTCCTCACACACAGCTGAGGGGCTTTCTATAGCTCCTCCCACACAGCTGTGAGGTGATATGGCTCAGTTTTTCAGGCATATCCCACTTTTAAGTAAACAATGGGGTTTATTTACTAAAGCTGGAAAGCGCAATATAAGGCTCACTTCTGCACACAAACCAATGAGCTTCCAGGTTTTATTACCAGGCTTAACTGAACAAGCTGGGGTTAGAAGCTTATTGTTTTTTCTGCAGAAGTGAGCCTGATATTGCGATTTCCAGCATTAGTAAATAAACCCTAGTGTGTACTTAAAAGCGGGGTATGCCTGTATTTGGCTCTGTGTAACTTCTGCATACTCTGCATATAGAAACCATCCATAGCATCCAGTCCATAGAAACCATCCATAGCAACCAGACCATAGCAACCCTCCATAGCAACCCTCCATAGCAACCACTCCATAGCAACCCGTCCATAGCAACCGTCCATAGCAACCGTCCATAGCAACCAGTCCATAGCAACCACTCCATAGCAACCAGACTATAGCAACTGTCAATAGCAACTGTCAATAGCAACTGTCAATAGCAACTGTCAATAGCAACTGTCAATAGCAACTGTCAATAGCAACTGTCCATAGCAACTGTCCATAGCAACTGTCAATAGCAACCCGTCCATAGCAACCAGTCCATAGCAACCCCTCCATAGCAACCCCTCCATAGCAACCCCTCCATAGCAACCCGTTTTTGATGGGGCAAATAGGATGGCGCAGTTTTGATGGGGTAGTTTTTGATGAAGCAGTTTTTGATGGGGCAATGGATCGAAATGGATAGACACATTGTTGGATCACATTTACATCTCCAGGGGCACCGTCTCCAGTCTGGAGTATTGGTGAAGGCAAGAACACGTCACACAATTTCCCCAGAAATTGTACCTTTTCTAGTTATCAACTGTGTTTACTCTGATCAAAAGTTTACATACCCCAGTTCTTAATACCGTGTATTGCTCACTTTAACATAAATGACAGCTTGAAATATTTTGTGGTATTTGTGGATGAGACTCTTTATCTTGTCAGATGGTAAAGCTGCCCATTCCTCTTGGCAAAAAGCCTCCAGTTCCTGTAAATTCTTAGGCTGTCTTGCATGAACTGCACATTTGAGATCTCCCCAGAGTGGCTCAATGATATTGATGTCAGGAGACGGAGATGGCCACTCCAGAACCTTCACTTTATTCTGCTGTAGCCAATGATAGGTCAGCTTGGCCTTGTGTTTTGAATCATTGTCATGTTGGAATGTCCAAGTACGTCCCATGTGCAGATTCCTGGCTGATGAATGCAAATGTTCCCCCAGTATTTTTTGATCACAAACCTGCATTCATCTTGCCATCAATTTTGACCAAATTTCCTGTGCCTTTGTAGCTCACACATCCCCAAAACATCTGCAATCCACCTCCATGTTTCACAGTAGGAATTGTCTACCTTTCATCATTGGCTTTGTTGACTCCTCTCCAAATGTAGCGTTTATGGCTGTGACCAAAAAGCTCAATATTGGTCTCATCACCCCAAATGACTTTGTGCCAGAAGGTTTGAGGCTTGTCTCTGTGCTGTTTGGTGTATTGTAAGTGGGATACTTTGTGGCATTTGCATAGTAATGGCTTTCTTCTGGTGACTCGATCATGCAGCCCATCTTTCTTCAAGTGCCTCCTTATTGTGCATCTTGAAACAGCCACACCACATGTTTTTCAGAAAACCCTGTGTTTCAAGTGAAGTTATTTGTAGGTTTTTCTTTGCATCTCAAACAATTTTCTTGGCAGTTGTGACTGAAATGTTTTTTTTTGGTCTACCTGACCATGGTTTGGTTTCAACAAAAGAACCCCTCATTTCCCACTTCTTGGTTGGTTTGAACACTGCTGATTGGCATTCTCAATTCCTTGGCTATCTTTTAATATCCCTTCCCTGTTTTATACAGTTCAACTACCGTTTCCCACAGATCCTTTGACAATTCTTTTGCTTTCCCAATGACTCAGAATCCATAAACATCAGTGCAGCACTGGATAAAAGATGCAAGGGTCTGTCGGGAGTCCAGAAACTCATCAGACACACACTAATTACAAGCAAACAGATCACAGATGGGGATGGTTACCTTTTAATGGTTACCATTAATAGCCATTCAACCCCCTTAGTGTTAACTTGTTATCAAGCCAAAATGTAAACTTTTTTGATCAGGGTCATTTGAATACTTTCTGTTGTCCTTATGATTTAAAAAGAGTAAACACAGTTGATTGATAATAAAATGGCTTCAGCCAAACACTAACCATGAGTGAAAGAAGAGATTTGTGTCATCAGTCACATTCCAAGAAATCATAAATTCTGCCAGGGTATGTAAACTTATGAGCACAACTGTAGATCAGCACTGCAACCTGTTGAACAGAAGTCTTTTGGTGTGCTGCCTTAGCCCATAGCGCTCTGGAAATCCTTTGTATTAAATATTTGCATGGATTTGCTTTTCTAATGTAAATAGGACACTGAGAACTAAGATCATCAGTGACTAAGCTAATATCAAGTCCATAAAAAGAGGTCCAAATTCCCGTGAGGTTCCAATAAACTCTTATGGAATAAGTGCAAAAATCAAATCCAGAGACACCGTGCCAGAAAGTGGGATAGATGAAACCACAACCTCTTATCTCTTATCTGCTTACCGACTCAAATAAAATCGTAGGCATGTAAGGCTAGCAGCCCTGATTAAGATTTCCTGGGACCTCCTGTTCGGTAATCACCTATGTGTTCCACCTTAATGTTCACAAGGAAATCTTGAGGAGCAGGACATGCAGTCAGCCTTGTGTAGATCAAACTGATCTAACTTGTGATAGGCACAAGATTCTTCAAAGTATTGCTACTTCCCTGGATACTGTGGATATAAAAAGTCTACACACCCCTGTTAAAATATCAGGTTTCTGTGATGTAAAAATAAATATATATAAATTGAGAACTTTTTTTTTTTTTTACCTTTTCAATTAGATAAATCTTTTTTTTTTTTTTTTTGGGGGGGGGGGGGGGGGGGTAAATATCATGTTTCTGTGATGTAAAAATAAGTACATATAAATTGAGAACTTTTTTTTTACCTTTTTTTTTTACCTTTTTAATGAGATAAATTATTTTTTTTTTTTGGGGGGGGGGGGGGGGGGGGGGAATGATGTTGTTGCATAAATGTGCAGACCCTCTTTTTCATAACTGGGGATGACGCTGTGTTCAGAACTGAGCAATCGCATTCAAACTTGTGTTAAATAGTGAGTCAATACACACCTGCCATCATTTTAACCACTTTCCCACCGCGCCATAAGCATTTTACTGCTACGGCGCGGCGGGGTTATCTTGGGACGACGTCCCTGGGACGTCGTCCTTCACTTTCACGATTGCGCGTCCCCTGGGACGCGCTCGCGAAAGTGTCTGTGCTCGCCGGTTCTAGAAGACCCGGCGGATCACGGTAAATTGCCGCTGATCGCGGCCGTTTACCACTTGATCGCGCCGTCAAATGACGGCGCGATCACTTGTAAACAAACCGGCGTCATTTGATGACGCCGGTTCCTCCCTCTCCTCTCTGTACAGTGTGCGAGGAGAGGGGGGGAGCGGGGTGTCAGCAGCTGAGCTGTGGCTGGATCTGTGACAAATGCAGTCACAGATCCAGCCATCCCTCAAAACATCCCAGCTCTGCAATCCCCCCAGTACCCAGCAATCCCCCCAGTACCCAGCAATCCCCCCAGTACCCAGCAATCCCCCCAGTACCCAGCAATCCCCCCAGTACCCAGCAATCCCCCCAGTACCCAGCAATCCCCCCAGTACCCAGCAATCCCCCCGTACCCAACAATCCCCCCGTACCCAACAATCCCCCCGTACCCAACAATCCCCCCGTACCCAACAATCCCCCCGTACCCAACAATCCCCCCGTACCCAACAATCCCCCCGTACCCAACAATCCCCCCGTACCCAACAATCCCCCCGTACCCAACAATCCCCCCGTACCCAACAATCCCCCCGTACCCAACAATCCCCCCGTACCCAACAATCCCCCAGTACCCAACAATCCCCCAATACCCCAGTACTCGGCAATCCCCCCGTACCCAACAATCCCCCAGTACCCAACAATCCCCCAGTACCCAACAATCCCCCAGTACCCAACAATCCCCCAGTACCCAACAATCCCCCAGTACCCAACAATCCCCCAGTACTCAACAATCCCCCAGTACTCAACAATCCCCCAATACCCCAGTACTCGGCAATCCCCCCGTACCCAACAATCCCCCAGTACCCAACAATCCCCCAGTACCCAACAATCCCCCAGTACCCAACAATCCCCCAGTACCCAACAATCCCCCAGTACCCAACAATCCCCCAGTACCCAACAATCCCCCAGTACCCAACAATCCCCCAGTACTCAACAATCCCCCAATACCCCAGTACTCGGCAATACCCCAGTACTCGGCAATACCCCAGTACTCGGCAATACCCCAGTACTCGGCAATACCCCAATACCCTGCATGATACTTTGCAATACCCCAATACTCTGCAATACCGCCTATGGGGATTTTTAAGTAGCGAAGTTTGGCGCCATTCCACGAGTGTGCGCAATTTTGAAGTGTGACATGTTGGGTATCTATTTACTCGGCGTAACTTCATCTTTCACATTATGAAAAAAAATTGGGCTAACTTTACTGTTTTGTTTTGTTTTAAGCACAAAACAGTTTTTTAAAAAACACGCGTTCAATAAATTTCTGCGAAAATACCGTGCGAGATAAAAAGTTGTAACGGCCGCCATTGTATTCTCTAGGGTCTTTGCTAAAAAAGCATATATAATGTTTTGGGGTTCTATGTAATCTTCTAGCAAATAAATGATGATTTTTCCATGTAGGAGAGAAATGTCAGAATTGGTCTGGGTGTTCCAGAACGCCTGATGGCGTTCCCTGCATGTTGGGCCTCTGTGTGTGGCCACGCTGTGTAAAAGTCCCACACATGTGGTATCGCCATACTCGGAAGGAATAGCAGAATGTGTTTTGGGGTGTAATTTGTGGTATGCATATGCTGTGTGTGAGAAATAACCTGCTAATATGACAGAAACAAGTTTTTTTTTTTACAGAATTTTCAGTCGTTTTTCTTTTATAGCGCAAAAAATAAAAAACCCAGAGGTGATCAAATACCACCAAAAGAAAGCTCTATTTGTGTGAAAAAAAGCACAAAAATTTCAAATGGGTAGAATGTTGTATGACTGAGTAATTGTCATTCAAATTGTGAGAGCACCGAAAGCTGAAAATTGGTCTGGTTAGGAAGGGGGTTTAAGTGCCCAGTGGTCAAGTGGTTAAAGTGCCTCTAATTAACCCCAATAAAGTTCAGCTGTTCAAGTAGGTTTTTCCTGATATTTTCTTAGTCGAATCCTACAGCAAAAGCCATGGTCCTCCAATGCTTCAAAACCATCACATGGTTCCCGTTGTTAAAAGGTATTCAGGAGAAGGGTACAAAAGAATTTCCACGGCATTGGATATACCATGGAACACTGTGAAAATGGCCATCATCAAGTGGAGAAAAAAATGCCACAACAGTGACATTACCAAGAACTGGACGTCCCTCCAAAATTGATGAAAATACTAGAAGAAAACTGGTCAGAGAGGCTGGCAAGAAAGGCCTACAGCAACATTAAAGAAGCTGCAGGAATATCTGGCAAGTACTGGCTTTGTGGTATATGTGACAACAATCTCCTATATTCTTTTTATTTGTGGGCTTTGGAGTAGAGTGACAACATTCTGTCTTGTCACTCTACCCCATATAACGCAAGCAAACAAATCTCCTGCTCTCTGGTGTATCGCAAATCTGGGTATGCCAGTGTAGTCTAGTGGCAAAAGTCTGAAGTCTTGCAGCCCTCCACAGAACAAAAGGGTGTTCATAAGCTGAAATTAAAAAAAAAGATCTTGTTTTATTAAACTTTTAAGTGGTAATGCACAAGGTCGGTTCACTCCACCCCATATCCCAGACATATAGAGAATATGGGAGATTCTGACAGATATTCCCTATCTTATGACAAAAAACATCCAAGCCTGACTAAACTTTACAAAGACACATTTGAATCTCCCAAAAGCATGTGGGAAAATGTGTTATGGTCTGATGAAACCAAGGTTGAACTTTTTGGCTATATATAATTCCAAAAGATATGTTTGGTGCAAGAACAACACTACACATCACTAAAAGAACACCATACCCACAATGAAGCATGGTGGTGGCATCATACTTTGGGGCTGTTTTTCTTCAGCTGGAACAGGGACCTTAGTCAAGGTAGTGGGAATTATGAACAGTTCTAAATATTGGCACAAAACCTTCAGGCGTCTGTGAGAAAGTTGAACGTGAAGAGTAACGTCTTTCAGCATTACAACGACCCAAAGAATACATCCAAATCAACAAAGGAATGGCTTCACCCGAAGAAGATTAAAGTTTTGGCATAGCCAAAACAGAGCCCAGACCTGAATCTGATTCAAAGTCTGTGGGGGTGATCCGATGAGGGCTGTGCATAGGAGATGCCCTCGCAATCTGACAGATTTGGAGTGTTTTTGCAAAGAACAGTGGGCAAATATTGCCAAGTCAAGGTGTGCCATTCTGACTCATACCCAAAAAGACTGAGTGCTGTAATAAAATCAAAAGGTACTTCAACAAAGTATTAGTTTAAGGGTGTGCACAGTTATGCAACCATATTATTTTAGTTTTCCTCCCTCCACCTAAAAAATGTCAGTTTGTTGTTAAACTGAGTTGTACAGTTTATAGGTCACATTAAAGGTGGAAAAAGTTCTAAAATGATTTATCTTGGTCTCATTTTTTTACGTCACAGAAACATGACATTTTAGACACGTGTAGACTTTTTATATTCACTGTAGCTTCTAGTACTAGGTCTCCATCTCCAATGTAAAATTGAATTGGTAAATATAACAAACATGTTACATTTCTTGCCAGAGCACACAGGAGCTCAGAATCATGTCCTAGGATTTTACTCTTTCTAGTCATTCATAATAATATAAAAACGGAGGATTTCTGCTAACGTTTTCTTCAGAAAAAGGCATTTTGTGAAAAAAGGTTGTTTTTCAGTTTTGAAAAGCATCACTTACCCTTAAGTGGATCAATTATTCAGTTAGCATAATACAACTGTGGGCTGGGGAGTTTATTCACTGCTATGTTCTGCTTTATCAAGTGCTGATGTAATGCTGCTAGGATTCTGTAAAATACAAAGGCCACTTTATAAAACGTTGCATTGCAAAATAGTAATTCGATTGACGGAGGCACCAGACATGCTGTTTTTCTGAATGTCAGCCACACTGTGTTTACCACTGGGAAAAAAAATAAGTTCTTGATGAGTCTTGCTACTGTTTTCCAGAAGATCCCTTATTGAGTGGAGCGTTCCAACAGGAAATGTTGGATTTATTACGTGAATTTCCATTTCCGAGTCTTTGTATACAGTTGGTGGAAATGCTCAGCAGTGTGAACAACCTGTCATTTACTTAAGTGCATCTATGATTAAAGTTCATGCTTTCAAGGAATCAAAAGGACATGTCGGCATCTTTAAATCACATTATTATTTTTAGTGGAAAATTGCCATGAAATAAAATGCTTCTCCTTTGTTCGTTTTATATGACCTAAAGCTTAGACGAAAAGATCACATGGTCCCTGGCTGCTAGAAGCATTGTGACTGTTCCAAGTCATTGTGTCCTTAGAGACTGCTGGGGACCTGATGTTTTTTCATTTGGGCATATCTTGTCTTGTTAACATGCAATGAGACAGGCAGTAAAACAAGGCATGAAAGGGTAGCAGAGCTTGTATATAAAATGAGCAAATATGGCTGCCCCCATGTACACTCAGAAATACAAATTGTACATGGAAGCAAAAGTTCTAAAAATTACCAGCACCCTAAATAATATTTTAAAGCCTTAGTATTGTCTTAATTTAGGAAAGAGACATAAGGGGATGAAACTACAATTTTTATGTGTTCTGCATCCCATTAGGAAGGATTAACTTCACTTCCTGTATCGGAAGTTTCAACAGAAAATAAAGTGAAATCCCCCTCTTACATAGTTATCACCAGAGCAGAGCACCAGCATAATTGCCAACCTCCTGTTCTGGTGACATCAACACAAATTTAAATTTCCCATTTATTTCTAGTTCCAGTGAAAATGGCCATCAGTGGTGATGCGCTAAGGTACGGGTATACAACCGGCGGCCTAACACTAAATCGTGGGTTTCTTTTTGGAGAGGGGGGGGGAATTACACTTGGCAAACACATGTGGCTGAAGAACAATTTGGGGGGGGGGTATGCTGTGACATTATTGAACTAATATGGCCTTGTGGACATATTAGGTCACTGATGGCACCAGCCTACCCCTGCCTTTTGTAATGTGAGATTGCATTGTGGGAAATTCCCTAGCTGCAGCTGATTGAGCTGGCAGCTTGCTATCGTGTGACATTTACCCATGGGGTTTTGGGTCAAACCATAGCTCATTACTAGTCATTGGCACAAGTAGAGAGAGTGAACCTTTTCAGCTGGGAAACGGAAAACAGTGAAAACCTTTTTAAAAATGTCTACATTTTATCCCCCCAAAAAATTGCTTTAGATATAATTTAGAGAAAATGGACCATTTTGTAGTATTCATAAGAATAAACAAATTGTCTAGCTTTACTAAGCTTTTATAAAACCTAGCTGAGATGCATTTTTTTTTGAGAATATAAGCTCCAAGATATAAACAAAAACTCATGGTTAAAGTGATTTAAAAAAAAAAACATGTTCCATTTACCTGCTTCGTGTAATGGTTTTGTACAGAGCAAACCCTCGATCCTCCTTCTCGGATCCCACACAAGCCCTTCTGGCTTCTACCTCCTGTCAGGGGCCCCCAATGCAAGCAGCTTGCTATGGGGGCACCTGAGTGTCCATTCACACACGGAGCCGCAGTTCAGCCCTGCTCCCAACTGTCTCCTGATTGGGTCCTGCTGCATCCAATAGCCAATCAGGAGTATGAGTCCCCAGGCAGAGGCAAGGCTCTAGTGGACAACACTGGACCGAGAGGGGGCTCAAATAAATATTAGGGGGGCTGCTGCACACAGAAGTTTGTTTTACCTTAAGGTAAAAAATAAAAAAAAACGTTGTGGTTTACAACCACTTTAATAAGTTGGTGTAGTTGCCAAATTAGTAGATTGTGGTTGTGTCCTGCTACTACAAAACTGAAAACAAGGCCAGTGTCCGGCAACATGTTTTGTGTCTATGTGCTGCGAGTGTCTCAAGTGAGCTGATATGGTTCCTTTTTGGACAACTCTCCTGGCAGCGCAGCAAAAAAGCGAAACTGCGTTTTTGACGCCTTTTTAGTTCTCGTTAATCATTAATTTCACTGGTCAAAGTACTTGCCATTGAAATAAACAAACACCCAGGCACTCAACACATCTATCATTTTTGCCACAATGAGCATTTTATCCTGAAGGTGATTCTTCTGCGTACAGAAGAGGGGCGTTTAACTGCTCATCAACTCTGCTCATTATCTCTATTGGATAATCCGATCATCTACTTACAATGTCAGGACGCGGCAAACAAGGAGGCAAGGTTCGGGCTAAGGCAAAGACCCGGTCATCCCGGGCTGGTCTGCAGTTCCCAGTCGGTCGTGTTCACCGTCTGCTCAGGAAGGGCAACTATGCCGAGCGGGTCGGGGCCGGTGCTCCCGTGTATCTGGCCGCCGTCCTCGAGTATCTGAGGGCTGAGAACCTGGAGCTGGCCGGCAACGCCGCCCGCGACAACAAGAAGACCCGCATCATCCCCCGGCACCTCCAGCTGGCTGTCCGCAACGACGAGGAGCTCAACAAGCTGCTGGGCGGTGTCACCATCGCCCAGGGAGGAGTCCTGCCCAACATCCAGGCCGTGCTGCTGCCCAAGAAGACCGAGAGCCACAAGGCCACCAAATCCAAGTAATCCAGCGTGTCGGGATCCTCCGGGGTAATTGACCACTCTATAGAAAGTGCACCTCAACTCAACTCAACTCATCAAAGCCTAGGTGTATATGGACAACAAAGGCTTTTATTAAGTTAAGTCCAGGGGCTTTGGCAAAAAAACGCCATCTTCAGTATTTCGAATTTGTGATATAGATAGAGGCGGCTGTATACAGAGTTTACTTAATTTTAGCGACAAAGTGGTATGTGTCTAATGTTGTTTTTTCCTCCTTTTTTAAATGTTTTTGCATGCTTATGGGGTTAAAGAATGTTATCCCAAGGGAGTTATCTGCTAATAAAGTTAAAGTTCTATGTTAGAATACGTTATTTATTAAAATTTTTCTGCCTTTTTTGCCTTTCTTGTATTTTGATTGAATTCTGGAAAAGCATCCAAAGCTTTTTAGTTTTTGTCGGCTTTTAAGAAAGCTCAGTGAACCTTGTCTTTTATTGTGTAAGCTACTAGTCCCATCAATCCACCATGTAATAGGGATGAACAAAGGAAGACATGTTCCAAATTAGGCCTGTGTGACAAGTTCAACCATGGCTGTCCTATAGGTACAATTTGGGAAAAAAACATGAAGGGGCAGAAAGTGTGCTTTTTACAGGAACATCAAGTTTAAATTAAGAGAAAAAGATAACCAACACAGCCATCGCATGTAGGGACTGGTAAGCTTCAATTTGTTATATTTTTGGGTTTAGATACGTTTTAAGTGTGCATTTTCAAATCTCTGTACAGTTATACAGTGGGTTTGACCTTGTTTTAAGGACACATGGTTAAAAAAAAAAAAGCATCCGATTTTCCATCTGTATGTCCACTGGCTTTACTTCTAGGCATTGTACGTCAACAGAAACTAGGTATGATGTGCTTTTTATTTATTTTTTGCATTTCACAGTATTAAACACCTGGCTGTCAAGTGCCCTGCAGCTAATTCTACCAGCCTGTGATCACCACATTTCTGTACATTCCAATTCAAATATTGGTGTAAACGGAGAAATCTATCTTGTACTGCCTAATAATAAAGTGCACTGACGGTGGCACAATCCATTTTAGAAATAATTTTCCCTACGTATTTACTAAGGCCCCGTACACACGAGGAGACATGTCCGATGAAAACGGTCCGCGGACATGTTTCCAGCGGACAAGATTTAAAGCATGTTTTAAAACTTTTGTCCGCTGGAAACCTGTCCGTTAGGCCGTACACACGATCAGATATGTCCGCTGAAACTGGTCTGCGGACCAGTTTCAGCGGACATGTTCGATCGTGTGTACGCGGCCTTAGAGAATTTTTATCAAACTGAACCACTACTGATTTACAAGCCCTGGGCCAAATTTTGCCAATTTAGTTAATTAAGCTGTTAATTTGTGACATTTTGAGAAGCCTGCTTTAAAAAGCAAAACAGAAATGTGAAAAATGTTGTTTTATCCAAGAGACCTATAGTTTTTTTGTTATATTTCATATTGTGTTTCTCTGTTTATAGGTTGCTGCTGTGAGCACCATCGTTAATACAGGAATACCTCCAAAGGCATTTGTGTTCAGAAATTACAATCATTTTCCGGGTGTTAAATCGCATTATTTAGGAGGGTGTCAATACAATCTGTGGCAAGCTATCAGAGCATCTTCAGCAGCACCTGGGTACTTCCAGGAGTATGTACTTGGAAATGATCTGCATCAGGTCAGTGTGACTTCCATCCAGGTTATGTATTGTGTTCTGTTTGTAAATCGTACCATAAGATGTTCTTTCCACTGTGTCACAGAGGTCTGTGTGTGCGAAACTTACTTTGAAAACAGCTTTGTGCCCGTAGGTTGTTTGATAATCTTGTCAGACACAGCCCTGGTGCATTATTATTTCTCCCAAGTCTATGATTGACCCAATCCAATAAAAGAGAAATCTGAATTGGAATGATGTGACTGCAGCTTAACCACTTCCATACCAGGCACTTACGCACCTTCCCGCCCAAGCCAATTTTCAGCTTTCAGCACTGTCGCAATTTGAATGACAATTGCGCGGTCATGCTACACTGCACCCAAACAAAATTGGCGTCCTTTTTTCCCCACAAATAGAGCTTTCTTTTGGTGGTATTTGATCACCTCTGCGTTTTTTTTTTTTTTTTTGCGCAACAACTAAAAATAGAGCGAAGATTTTGAAAAAAAAATAAAGTTTTTATTTTTTTCTGTTAATTTTTTTGTAAATGAGTATGTTTTCTCTTTCAATTACGGGCACTGATATGGTGGCACTGATGGGCACCGATGAGGTGGCACTGATGGGCACAGATGAGGTAGTTCTGATGGGCACCGATTAGGTAGCACTGATGGGCACTGATAGGCGGTGCTGGTATGGGGCACTGATGGGCACTCATGGGCGGCACTGATGGGCACTCATGGGCGGCACTGATGGGCACTCATAGGCAGCACTGGGCACTCATAGGCAGCACAGGTGGGCACTCATAGGCGGCACAGGTGGGCACTGATAGGCGGCACAGGTGGGCACTGATAGGCGGCACAGGTGGGCACTGATAGGCGGCACAGGTGGGCACTGATAGGCGGCACAGGTGGGCACTGATAGGCGGGCACTGGGCATGGATTGGCACTGTTGGGTGGCACTGACAGACACTGGGGTGGCACTGATGATCACTGAGGGGTGGCACTGATGGATCAATGTTGCCAATCAGTGCCCATGTGTGGGCACTGATTGGCATCATTTTTTTACTGCCCCCTTTTTTTTTTTTGCTGACTTTTTTTTTTTTTTTTTCATTTTTTTTTGTCATTTTTTTTTTTTGCCCTTTTTTTTGGATTTTTTTTATTTCCCTGGTGGTCTAGTGTGGCGATCCGAGGGGGGGCTGCGCTGATAAACAATCAGTGCGAACCCCCCCTGTCAGGAGAGCCGCTGATCGGCTCTCCTCTACTCGCGTCTGTCAGACGCGAGTGAGGAAGAGCCGTCGGCGGCTCTTCCTGTTTACATCGTGATCAGCCGTGATTGGACACGGCTGATCACGTGGTAACGAGGCTCCGCCGGAGACTCGTTACCGAGATCGGAGGTGCAGGGTGTCAGACTGACACCCCGCATCACCGATCGCCGCGCTGCGCGCCCGCACGGGCGCGTGCGGCATGAAATCGTGCAGGACGTTTGAGAACGGCCTGTCACGATTTCATAACCACTTCCCTGCCGTAAATCGGCTATTGGCCGGGCGGGAAGTGGTTAAGAGCCTTGACACTTATAAAAGACTTTACTGAGAAACAGAATATTGTGCCCTGTGGCTTCACTTGCTTGGGTTCCCATAAAAAAAGAGCTGCTTCATACAACACCACCTAGTTTTCTTTAGTGCATCACAACCATTATTGCCCATGAAAACAGCCCTGTTTATTTTTTGCAGACATACAAGCATGGTATGGTTTCTGCTGATGGTGGGTGCAATGCTTTACAGGCTCCAGTGTAAAAACATATATTTATTTATATATAAATAGTCTGTGTGTGTGTGTAGATAGATAGATAGAGAGATATATATATATATATATATATAGAGATATATATATATATATATATATATATATATATAGATAGATAGATAGATAGAGATATATCTCTATCTATATATATATATATATATATAATAATATACAGATGAATCTCAAAAATGTTAATATTATGCAAAAGTTAATTTATTTAACCACTTAAGGACTGCCTTCTGCACATATACGTCGGCAGAATGGCATGGCTAGGCACAAGCACATACAGGTACGTCCTCTTTAATTGCCCAGCCGTGGTCGTGGGCGCGCACCCACGACCCGGTCCGAAGCTCCCGCGATCGGTCCCCGGAGCTGAAGAATGGGGAGAGTTTCCCCATTCTTCACTGGTGCCGTCATCAATCGTGCGTGTCCCTAATATAGGAAAGCACAATCAATGATGCCACACCCCCTACAGTTAGAAACACAGATGAGGTCACACTTAACCCCTTCAGCGCCCTTGTGGTTAACTCCCAAACTGCAATTGTAATTTTCACAGTAAACCATGCTTTTTTTTTGCTGTGAAAATGACAATGGTCCCAAAAATGTGTCAAAATTGTCCGAAGTGTCCACATAATGTCGTAGTCACGATAAAAAATCGCTGCCATTGGTAGTAAAAAAAAAATTATATAATAAAAATGCAATAAATCTATCCCCTATTTTGTAAACGCTATAAATTTTGCGCAAACCAATCGATAACTGCTTATTGCGTTTTTTTTTTGTTTTTTTTTTAACAAAAATAGGTAGAAGAATACGTATCGGCCTAAACTGAGGAAAAAAAGTTATATGTTTTTGGGGGATATTTATTATAGCGAAAAGTAAAAAATATTGCATTTTTTTCAAAATTGTCGCTTTGTTTTTGTTTGTAGCGCAAAAAATAAAAACTGCAGAGGTGATCAAATACCACCAAAAGAAAGCTCAATTTGTGGGAAATGAAGGACGCCAATTTTGTTTGGGAGCCATGTCTTACGACCGCGCAATCGTCGGTTAAAGCGACGCAGTGCCAAATCGCAAAAACTGGCCTGGTCCTTTTACCTGCCTAAAGGTCTGGGTCTTGTGGTTAACTAATGCAACTTAAAAGGTGAAACTAATATATGAGATAGAATCATTACATGCAAAGCAAGATAGTTCAACCCGTGATTTGTCATAATTGTGATGATTATGGCTTACAGTTCATAATAACCCCAACTCCACAATCTTTGAGAATTTGAATATTGTGAAAAGGTGCAATATTCTAGGCTCAAGGTGTCCCACTCTAATCAGCTAATTAAGCTTTTAAATGGTCTCTCAGTCTGGTTCCGTAGGAATCACAATCGTGCGAAAGACTGTTGACCTGACAAGTTGTGCAGAAAACCATCGTTGACACCCTCCATAAGGAGAGAGAGCCTCAAAAGTTAATTGCAAAAGAAGTTGGATGTTCCCAAAGTGCTGTATCAAAACACATTAATAGAAAGTTATGTGGAAGGGAAAAGTGTGGAAGAAAAAGGTGCATAAGCCGCAAGGATGACCGCAGCCTGGAGAGGATTATCAGGAAAAGGCCATTTAAAAGTGTTGGGGACGTTCACAAGGAGTGGACTGAGGCTGGAGTGGGTGCATCAAGAGCCACCACACACGGACGGATCCTGGACATGGGCTTTAAATGTCGTATTCCTCTTGTCAAGCCACTCCTGAACAACAAACAACGTCAGAAGCATCTTACCTGGGATAAAGAAAAACAGACCTGGTCTGTTGCTCAGTGGTCCAAAGTCCTCTTTTCTGATGAGAGCAAATTTTGCATCTCGTTTGGAATCCAAGGAGCCGGAGTATGGAGGAAGAATGGAGAGGCGCACACTGCAAGATGCTTGAAGTCCAGTGTGAAGTTTCCACAGTCTGTGTTGATTTGGGGAGCCATGTCATCTGCTGGTGTTGGTCCACTGTGCTTTATTAAGTCTAGGGTCATCACAGCCGTCGACCAGGAGATTTTTGAGCACTTCATGCTTCCTTCCGCAGATTAGCTCTATGGGGATGCCGACTTCATTTTTTCAGCAGGACTTGGTACCTGCCCACACTGCCAAAAGCACCAAAACCTGGTCGATTACTGTGCTTGATTGGCCAGCAAACTCGCCTGACCTGAACTCCATAGAGAATCTATGGGCCATTGCCAAGAGAAAGATGAGACATGAGACTGAACAATGCAGAAGAGCTGAAGGCTGTTATTGAAGCATCCTGGTCTTCCATAACACCTCATCAGTGCCATAGGCTGATGGCTTCCATGCCACGCCACAGTAATTGCTGCAAGGGGCCCAAACCAAGTACTGAGTACATATGCATCCTTCTACTTTTCAGAGGTCTGATATTGTTCTATGTACAATTTTTTTGTTTTATTGATTGCATGCAATATTCCAATTTTCTTTATCGTACATCACGGGACACAGAGCGCATAGCCATTACACTTGGGTTATATGGGTACCTTCAGGTGTGGACACTGGTGTAATCAATTTCACAGGAAGTTTCCTCCCTATATAACCCCCTCCCACTGGGAGTGCTTCAGTTTTTTCGCCAGTGTCTTAAGTGTTGGTCACGTCTAGCTGTCCCTCGGAGGTCTCGGGACCCAGGATAGCTAGCCGGATCCGTCCGAAGTGCTTCAAAGCCAAGGTGTACGGTACCCGGGCCCTGCTGGAGTGGGGTTTTTGCCTATAATGCCTCTCCTTGGAGGGCTGGATTCTGGGCTCCAGTGCCTTAGTCTCTTCCAAGAACTAAACGCTACTGATGCCAGGATGCTATATAGGTCCAGGGGTGTGGGTTCCTTAACACAGGACCCCGGTCCCTGAAGGTCCAAGACAATACCCACGGAGATGGGGGAAGGCTGGGCCTCTTGCATTTTGCAATACCCTGCGGCGTGGAGCAGGTAAGAGGGAACCTGCGGGACTTGGTTCGACAGTAGGTATCCCCCTGGGGGTTCTGGGTTGGCTAATGGTATGGTTGTGCATCAGCCACTATCTCCACTATGTCTTTTGAGGCAGGATGGGATGTACTAATGTTTACCCAGATAACATGTAGATATATATATGCTTTTAAAGATATGTATTTTGCTACTCCCCCCAGATTTGCCTGTTAGCATGATACTGCAGCCCCACGTGTATAGAGAGGAAGTGCTGACAAAACTCCTGTTTCCTAGGAAGCCTAGGGGGACAGCTTCCTCTATGTGTGCACTACAAAGATTAGTGGCTTACCGGGTGTCTGTGTTACTAGCGCTGGGCCAGGCTTCTCCTCTGCTCTCTGCTTCCTCCATGTTGGTTTCAGCGTGGGGGGGGGGGCGGGCCAGCAACGTCAGGTCTCGGATAAAGCAAAAAAAGCATTTCCTGGCTGGTCATTCCCTCCTGAGAGCAGTGGAGAGTGAGGACATAGAGCGCGCAGCTGAGCCAGTTCTGGCTAACAGTGACACCCAGTGGTGGTTTGTGGATCTTCAGGTCTGGACTTAAAAGTCCACACTGACCAAAAAAAAAAAATATTTTTTTCTTAAAGGGACTCAGCCTTAGATCTGGCAGTATCTGAGTCGGTGCAACCTTGGACTCCAGCTAACGGGCATTGGTGTGGCAATACTCACAGGACTTTCCTCGGTATTGCCGCCTTCTCAGGCGTATGAAAATTTAGAATTTTTTTTACCATAGCCTGTCCTTATTAATGTTTCACTTCTAGCTACAACAGTTGGGTGTTGGCTGTAGGGGTGTCTCAAGGTTGTGCAATGGCTCCCAAGGGATCAGGACCAGCTAAGGCTGCAAAAGGTGCCAAAAAAGTAAAGGGGTCTCCAACGGGGTCAGAGGATTTGGGCCAGGCTCCAGTGGTCCCACCCTCACCAGATAGACCACCGAACAGCATCGTGCAGGAGCCATTGAGGGTGCTAGGGGCAGAGGCGGCCCCCAATCAACCCATTCATGTTACGGAAGAAATGCTAGAATCCACCCTGGGTGGGCTAGAGAAAAGGTTAACTGCTTTAATTGCCCGCTCTTTGCCGGGTGGCAAACGGGCTAGATCCCCGTCACCTAGAACGGTGTGTTCGGATGCAGAGGTCCTCTCTTCGGAGGAATTGGACCCACAGGGGGATCAAGCGGACCTGAGTCCTGACGGGTCAGACATTAAAGATTCCACTATAGATGGGAAAGACGGCTTCAATGAAAACCTTCTTGCAGGGGGTCTTGCATGTGAATCCCCCTATTAGAGCTCCCCTCTGCCCCTGGAATTTAAATCTGGTCTTGTCAGCTTTACAAAGGCAGCCGTTTGAACCTCTGACAGAAATCCCTCTTGTGCTACTAACCCGAAAGTTGGTTTTCTTGGTGGCTATGGCTTCAGCCAGAAGGGTTTCCGAGCTGGCAGCCTTGTCATGCAGGGAGCCATACCTTATTCTGCATAAGGACAGAGTGGTTCTGCGGCCTCAACCTTCTTTCCTTCCTAAGGTTATATCCAGTTTTCACTTGAATCAGGACCTAGTCCTACCATCCTTCTTTCCTACTCCCCAGTCAAGAGAGGAAAGACGGCTTCATACTTTGGATGTGGTTCGAGCCATGAGGGTCTATCTCAAGGCTACAGAGAAGATTCGGAAAACAGATGTGCTTTTTGTTCTTCCGGATGGCCCCAAGAAGGGTCAGCCGGCTGCCAAGTCTTCCTTGGCTAGGTGGATTAAGCAGCTGATTTTTCAGGCCTATGGTCTGAAGCGCGTTCCACCTCCCTTATCAGTTAAAGCCCATTCTACGAGGGCCATGAGTGCCTCCTGGGCGGCACACCATCAGATCTCTATGGCACAGGTTTGCAAGGCGGCAACCTGGTCTTCCGTACATACGTTTACTAAATTTTATAAGTTGGACGTTGCAAAGGGTACGGACGCAGCATTTGGGCAGGCGGTCCTACGGGCAGCAGTATAGAATCCTCTGGTCCGGTTCACGCCCCCTTGTTTTTCTGTTGGTGGAGCCATGTTTTCTCCTGACAATGTTTTTATTTGGCTATTCTTGGCCTTACGGTCTCCCTCCCTTCATAGAGCATTGCTTTAGGACATCCCAAGTGTAATGGCTATGCGCTCTGTGTCCCGTGATGTACGATAAAGAAAAAAGGATTTTTAATAAACAGCTTACCTGTAAAATCCTTTTCTTGAAGTACATCACAGGGACACAGAGCTCCCACCCCTCTTTTGGGGAACATTGTGTAACCTCGGGAGAATTGCTTGCTACAAAACTGAAGCACTCCCGGTGGGAGGGGGTTATATAGGGAGGAAACTTCCTGTGAAATTGATTACACCAGTGTCCACACCTGAAGGTACCCATATAACCCAAGTGTAATGGCTATGCGCTCTGTGTCCCGTGATGTACTTCAAGAAAAGGATTTTACAGGTAAGCTGTTTATTAAAAATCCTTTTTTTTGAGATTGTGGATTTGGGGTTTTAATGAGCTGTAAGCCATAATCCTCACAATTATGTCAAACTACGGCTTGAACTATCTTGATTTGCATGTAATGAGTCTATCTTGTATAGTAGTTCCACATTTTAAGTTGCAGTAGTGAAATAAATGAACTTTTGGATGATCTTCTAATTTTTCGAGTTTCACCTGTATATTTTTCTTATTTTTTTGTAAAAGGTGAACTTATCCTTTTTAATAAATCTTCTGTGAAGTAAATAAAGTCTAGAGATGTCAGAATAATACAAGGTGATTGGTATTTGGTTGCTGTGTTTTGCCTTCTTTGCCCTATTGAATACGGCTGATAAACTTTTATACGAAAATAAAATGCAGGGCTAAATGAAAGATAACTGCTTGGTAACGTACAGAGCTTCGTTTGGAATTCTTGCCTTTTTCTTTGCTCTGCGTTCCTAAATTTTATAGGAACAAAGATTCGGCTCACAACATTTTAACTTGTTCCTTTATAAATATAAGTTCTAAATATTATTTATATTTACATTAATTCAGTTTTAGTTAGGAAATCCTATATCATGCTTTTATTTACGTTTATTTATTTTTAATAGACTAATATCTAAATGTCATAGCAAATTGCAAAATTTGAAGCTATTTTAAGATACAATTACTATGCTGAAAATCACCAGTATTTAGGTATGATGCCTCGTGCACACAGTGGCGTCACTAGGGTTGGTGTCACCCAGTGCGGTGAAACATGGTGTCACCCCCCCCCCACCCCCAGCAGGACAGGCAGTAGGGAATTACGTGCCTCTCACGTCGTCGTTGTCCCCCCCAGCCTGCCGCAGTGCTAATTGATAGTCACCCAGGGCATTCTTCTCAGGGAAAAGGTGCAGGAACTCAACCTCGCACCACACCTTCCCCCAAAGTAGGGGGGTGGGGGGTTGAACGTGCCACAGCAACTGGGTGTGGAAGGGTCCTAAAGGGTCATTAAATACTATGAGGGTGCTACATACAGAGTGCAGGGTGCAGGTGGGTACAGAGTGCAGGTGGGTGCAGGGTACAAGTGGGTACAGAGTGCAGGGTGCAGGTGGGAGGTGGGTTCAGGGTACAGAGTGCAGGTGTGTACAGAGTGAAGGGAGGTGCAGGGTGCAGAGTGGGTACAGAATGCAGGGTGCAGGTGGGTACAGAGTGCCGGGTGCAAAGTGCAGGTGGGTACAGAGTGCAGGTTGGTGCAGGGGGGGTACAGAGGGCAGAGTGCAGGTCGGTACAGAGTGCAGGTGGGTGGTGGGTGCAGGTGGGTACAGAGTGCAGGTGTGTGGTGGGTCCAGGGTACAGAGTGCAGGGTTGCAGGTGGGTGCAGGGTGCAGAGTGCAGGTTGGTATATTATCTATAAATGGCTGTGACTGTCACCTTGCGCACACACGCCCCCGCCCCCCCCCCACACCTCACCTTGTGCCGGTGGTGGACTCTGTGGACACCCCTTACACTAAGTATAGACACCCCTCCCTCACTCCACACTCTGTGCCCCTCCCCCAATCTACGAAAGTACAGTAAAACTTTAGCTCAGCTTACACAGCTTAGCAGTGTCCCTGCTCTGGTCTATGTACACCTCACACCAGGCTCAGGCCAGCAGTGGACATCCCATCGTAAGCTGTCACCCTTTCCTCCCTCCTCCCTTCTACCTGTTGCAGCACTCACTTGCAACTTAGGGGGGGGATTTGGATGAGGATAGCGTGCAGCCGCCCGGGTGGAGATCGTGACATCATAATGTCTGTGAGATGTCACTGGCTCAGCAGGGAAGTAGGGAGGAGGAAGGAGGACACAAGTCAGGCACGGCTGCGGCGCTGGAGGTGGTGTTCCAGCTGGGTCAGCGGCAAAAAAAAATGCCAGGGCATTCCAGCCATTCCTCACCCTAGAGAGTCAGGCGGGTGTCACCCGGGTGCGAACCGCACCCGCCTAGCAACGCCTTTGCGTACACACAAACGGTTTTTCTGGTAGGAAAACTGCCAGGACAGATTTTGGCCGGGAAAACTGGCCATGTGTATGCTCCGTCGCAGTTTTCCTGGCAGGAAAAATTTGAGCAGGTCTTCTATTTTCCTGCTGGGATTCCCGGCGGTATTTTTCTCGTCCGTTTCCCTATGGGGAAAGCCTGCAGTGGAGCATACACACGGCTGGGATTGCCAAAGCTCTTATGGCAGTTTTCCTGCTAGGAAAACCGGCCGTATGTAGGGGGGGGAAAGCTGCCGAGCAGGTTCTCAGCTTTCCCGGCGGTAAAAAGTCCGTTGGGAAAACCGATCGTGTGTACGAGGCATGAGAGCGTTTTCCCTGTAAAGTATGACTGCTGCGGCTAACAAAGCCCTTTAACTTTTACACCAAATCAAATTCAATTGATACCACTCTAAAAAAAAAAAAAAAAACAGGTCCTGAGGCGCCTGTTCACTGATGCCAGATCACCTTCACTTATGCAGTATACCAATATCAAAAAAGGGCTCAACTTTTTTTATGTTTTTTGTTTTTATAATGTACACTATATGTTTCAGAACATGCTCTTAATTGCCACTTGACCTGAAACACTTTGCGTACATCTAAAATACAAGTTCCAAGCAAGTATTTATCTGTCTACACTAGTATATTACTAAACCTTGTGCTTTTTCCAGTGACAGCTTAAGTTCTTGGTAAATATGCCTCCTTGCAATAGATGTCTGTCAAGCCAAGTGGGGATTCTGTTTACTGACAAACCAGTGTTTTTTTAACTCCAGCTTGAGAGCCTTTATTGTATTTGTCAGATGGGCTCCATACTTTTTGTGAAGCCTAGCGTATAAATTAAGCGTAATACAAAAGAGACAAGATAATATTCATTTTATTTTAACATGTATAGCTACAGTTTATTAATGGTGTCTATACTGATAAGACAGGGGGAAGGTGAGGATAATGAGGTGAGGTAAAAAGAACAACCCCTTCTGGAGGTTTTAGGCCTCATGCCCATGACGTTTACATGCTGACAAGTCTTCTAGCATAAGGGATGCCGCATACAGCCACCAGCATAAGTTAATGGCTATATCTGTAAGTGTGGTAATCCTCATGTAAAGCTCAATCACTTCTGCAGCCTAATTTAACCACGCATAAACCTATGGCAGATTTCGCTAAACACGAGTGCAGGCAGGTTTCCCAAGATGTTTCTGATTTGGTTTTACAATAATACCAAAGAAGACCTATGACCTCCAGATCATGCAAAGCAAAGTTGCCTTTAGCTTCATCCGTGAGAATAGTCTGAATGATCAGGCAAAAGTCAGTAATTTAGTTGAGGTGCAACTGTTTTCCAGGGGAATTCAGTTTCCATGCTTGGATATATGGAGTCTTTTTATAATAATATATCTCCCTGAAACCCAGAATGTATGACTTGGGGCATCAAAACAAATAGGAATCTTTTCTGTTCGTCTTGTATAATCTCTGCAAGGACTATTAATCCAATAGTGACTTGTTAGGCCGCGTACACATGATCAGACTGGTCCGATGAAACTGGTCTTAAGACCAGTTTCATCAGACCAATTCGATGATGTGTACGGCCTATCGGACCAAAGTTTTAAAACTTGCTTTAAAATCTGTCCGACGGAATCAGTTACGCATAGATTTCCATGAGATCCAACTGGCATAAGTCTCTTACGCCGTTGAATCTTATTTTCATATTTTAGGCTGGACGCTAGGTGGGGTTCCCGTCTAAAATATGCAAATGAGCCTATACCGCGATTCCCGAACGTGCGCCCGGCCGGCGTATCTGCTCACGTCGTTTACGTAAGACTTACGCATGGCCTAACGTTATCCCTGCTATAGCTGGCGCAGCCAATGTTAAGTATGGACGTCGGAACCAACGTAATTTACGTTGTTTGCATACGTCCATTCACAATTGAGCTGGGCGTCAGTTACGCTGACGTCGCTACTTGTCAATGATTTGGAGCATGCGCACTGGGAATCGATCACGGTCAGCGCATGCGCAGTTCGTTGAGCGCGGGGACACGCTTCATTTAAATGATACATGCCCCCTACCTGCCGCATTTAAATTCCGCCGGGTGATTTCCGCTACGCCGCCTCAACTTTACAGGCAAGTGCTTTGTGAATAAAGCACTTGCCTGAAAAAGTTGCGGCGGCGGCATAACGTAAATGAGATACTTATTAAAGATAGGCTCTCCTACCTGAATCTAGCCCATAGTGTATACCACATTTACCACTGACTAATGCAGAGGTGCAATGCAAAGAGATCAGCTAAAAGTAGATCTGTATGTGCATTATAATTGATCGAAATTAATCGATTAAAAAAAAAAACGATTTGTCGAACACGAAAATTTTAATCGGCAACAGCCCTAATTTTTTGTTATCAGTACCTACTAAAAGATGCTAATTTTGATGCCTTACTTGGAGAGACATGTTTGTGACATTTCATCGGTATACAAATATGGATACACAGTAAATGTTTAGTGTAAGGAAGAAAATAATTTTTGTTTCTTTAATTTTCCTATTTTTAACAAAAAAAGTAGCAGCGAGGGTAACTAGCAATGCAAAGCATGTCTTGCCAGGCATTGATGTAAAATGGTTACTATGGAGTCAGAGGACCTTGCTTCCAAATATTACAGCTGTATATGCCAAGTCATATATCTCTCAATGCATACTGCGTTCTGCTGCTAATTACATTGGGCCAGATTCAGAGAGCCGTAACTCCTGTCTAACTGGTGTTAGACTGGAGTACTTTCAAATTACGTGCGTTTTTTCACTACTCTGAAACCTCAAACCATGAAAATACGGCTGCGGGCTTCAATTCGACTTGCTTACGTGTTCGTACGCCTTCGGATCTACGCTGCAATAAAATTGCGGCCACTGGGTGGACTTCCCGTCGTTTTCCGCGTCGGGGTATGCTAATGAGCTTTTGCCGGCGATCCCTGAAATTACGATCTTCAATCGCAATCTCTTACGGTATCTTTAGTCATCTTTTTGCTGCGTAAAACTATACCAGCTTTTAGCTGGTCTAATATTAGACAGCCCATGTTAAGTATGGCTGTCGTTCCCACGTCGAATTTCAACGTTTTCCGATGTCTTTTATTATTTTTTACGTAAGTCGTCCGGGAATAGGAATGTCCGTAAACGACGCTACTCAAAAAAAAATGACGCAACGACGTGATTTCGCGCAATGCACGGCGGGAAATTTCTGAACGGAGCATGCGCAGTTCGATCGCCGCGGGGAGGCGCCTAATTTAAATGCTTAACGGCCCCTAATCGCGTATTTCGATTACGCGTCGAGAAATAGACTACGCCGCCGTATTGTACGGGCAAAAATCTACCAGAATTCGTTGTAGAGCCTGGTAAAATACGGCAGCGTAGAGTATCTCGAATACGCTGCGCAAATGTACGTGTACCTGAATCTGGCCCATTGTGTTCAACTGTATCATCCTCGTCTAAGGAGAACAAAAGCACAGTGCACCGATGCATGTAAAAGACACATTTTACTATTTTGTATTATCTGATTTATGTTAGGAAAGTATTTATCACGTTGCTGAAATTTTTTTTAATTTTTTTTTTTTTTTTTTTTTTTTAAATTGTATATTTCAAATAATGTCTTACCAACAACCTGAGAAGAAATTGCCGCTGCTCTGATTTAAAAATAAATAAATATGTGCGGTTTGAATGCATTTTAAGCCTAAGCCTTTTTCTGACATTTGTTGCTTACAAGTAAAATTCATATTTTTTTGCTAGAAAATTACTTGGAATCCCCAAACTATTTATTTATTTATATATAATATATTTTTTTAGCAGAGTGCCTGGAGAATAAAATAGCGATTGTTTCAATATTTTTTTGTCACACTGTATTTTCGCAGCAGTCTTTCAAATGCATTTTTTTTGTTTAGAAATACACTTTCTTTATTTTTTATTTTTTTTAATAATGTGAAAGATAATGTAATTGGATACCTAACGTGTAATGCTTTAAAGTTGCGCACTCGTGGAATCGCACCAAACTACGGTACTTAAAAACCTCCTTAGGTGACGCTTTTACCATTTCTACAGGTTACCAGTTTAGAGTTAGAGGAGGTCTTGTGCTAGAATTATTGCTCTCATGCTAACAATCGAGGCGATACCTCACGTGTGATTTGAACACTGTTTACATTTGCGGGTGTGACTTGCGTATGTGTTCTCTTCTGCGTGTGAGCACAGAGGAATGGGGCCTTTTCCTATTTATATATTTTTTTATTTTTTACACTCCCGTTTTTTGATTTATTTTTTCCAGATCACTTTTATTGTTGACACAAGGAATGTAAACATCCCTTGTGACCGTAATAGGCAGTGACAGGTACTCTTTATGGAGGGATCTGGGGTCTGTAAGACCCCAAACTCTTCCTCTGCACTTAAAAGCATTCAAAAAGCCAAGTTTGGCAGTTTAAAATATTGTTGTTTTTTTTGTTTGTTTTTTGCGCCTATAAGTCTACAGTAAACCATAAGTGATGTCCTGACATCACTTCCAGGTTACTAGATCAGCGACCTGAATGAAGCCAATTACAGTGGGGTGGGCCAGCCCGGGTGAGCCGCAGAAGGTGGGAGGAGGGGGAACTTCCCCTCCCCCCTGCTTGGGATAACGACCTCTTTTGTGGCGTCGCTACACACATCTCTGTGACGGCTCCAGAGCGGCTTGCACAGGAGTCCTGTGCATCTTTGGCTCTGTTTTTAAGGGCTGAATTCAGGCCAAAATTTGTCTCAAACGAAGAATAGGGATGCACCGGACCCCTGCTGCGAGCCGCATCCGGCATCAGGGTGAACCCAGCCTAAAGCATTGGTGAACATCGGAAACTATATGCATGTCATTTTATTTCACCAATGTTCCACTTTAAAAACAAACCTAGATATGAGTGGAAGCCAGATAACAAAACATATTTTTGGGTCAAGAGGTATACATTTGTAAAAAAAATAGAACTTTTACAGGATGCACTTTTTGCAAAATGATTGATTATCCATTCAATCAATGAAATCATTTGTTTTACAGGCCTTTCAGCCAGTGTGCCTTCTATATTATGGCTGACTTTCTGGCTCCGTTACTTCCGTATAACATGGACATAGAATAGTCATTATCAGTCAGTAATGAACTCTCTCTGCTTATGTAGGAAAGTTAGCAGACATTTCCTTTATTTTTCTATAGTCTGTCAACTGTCCATTTACAAGCACATTATTTATTGGAGAAGCTTTTCAGTTATTTGGCAAGTTAATGTACAAACCATTCCAGTTATCTTCTTGCTATTTATTATTGATTGCTCGGTATCCTTCTAGTCATAATATTCGGCGAGGGTGTACAAATACATTCTGTGCTGAAAAGCCCTCTGTCCCATGTGATGTAAGATGTGCCCATTGAGAGGCTGGCATCTTTGAAAATAAATATGTTTTTTAGCATGATTTTAGTTTTTCTGGTCGCTGGTGACAATGAGAAATTATTAACATAATGTGTTTTAAATTCAAAACGCAAACACATTAACAGCTGTGGCATATTTAACATTCACCGCATCTACAAAATATCATTTGCCCATCACATTTCTGTAGTTTTGTTCAGACAGCACATGCTGTGAGATTCAAAACATTTGATGCTTGGTAAATTGGTAATAGAATCATGTTTTGTGTAACTAGGGCTTGTTACATAAATGTTGGCCTATTTATTCCAGCCATTAGCTATAATTTAATTTTCCAGGTACCTCGATAAACAGAGAAGCTTGTTAAGAATTCTTTTTTTTATTTTATTTTTTTCTTGGCCCAATTTAACATCCCTTATGTATCCATCACTGCTGTGGTTAAATGATACTTCTCAGCATGAATCACTGGTTAATAATTTATGATGCTCTCTCAAGGTTCTCTTCAAAAGAAATAAAAAGCGGGGACCTGGTCTATGGGGGAGGATCAAAAGGGTGCCATATTTATGCACGGAGAATACTCATTGTCACACATGATTTGAAAAGTATGAACTATAACAAATTAGCCCAGATGACTAATAGCATTCAGCGAGGAGGAAAATGGACTGGTTATATTAAAATTATCATAGAAATGTGTCTTTTGTTCATATTGAAATAGGTGAAATTTTCTATTAAATAAGAAATAGGTTTATTAAAATCAGTGACTGCTTTGCTGACATATAAACACTTCAGAAATAAGTTTACTAGTGTAGTCCGATCCCTTGTCTCATTTTTCTTTGTAAATGATTGAGGAAGCCTTCTTGTTGACAATGGGAAACGGCTCTTCTATTCTACCCATCCCCTCACCTCCCCCCTCCCCCCATGTACACTATTTAGTCTTAGTGAAAGGTATAGAGTCTACAGGCTATGGTGTATTTAAGAATTAATAAACCCTGATGTTCAGACTGCCTGTCTTGTTTCTTGAGGCCCTGAAATGCTAGGACTGTATAAATTCTGTCAAAATGACCCATTTGTGGAAAGTGGACAGTGAGCAGGGGAGTCAAATTCAATTCCATTGAGGGCCGCATCAGCATTATGATTGCCCTGTAAGTATCTGTAAGATTAGATGTCCAGCGCATCCACCCCCCCCCTTACATTAGATGTCAAGATCCACCCCACCATCAGAAGTTGAGTCCCCCACTCTCTCTTACATCACAGTGCACCCCCCTTTCCTTATGTTGTTCCTGGGAAGAAGCTAGATGCATTGCTTGAAAGCAGAAAGTTATTGGTCTTGAGGAGGACCAGAGGAGGACTGGAGCTCTCCTGCAGCTGCAGAAGAGGTGCGAGGGCAACATGAAATTACCTGGAGGGCCGCATTCGGCCTGCGGGCCTTGTGTTTGAAAACTGTGCTCCTAATGTATACAGTATAAGATGCATGGTGAGTTTTTTATTTTTTTGTGTAGTTTTTTGCTACAAATTTTTGGAAAATTAAGTAAATAACCCCCCCCCTCCCCCCTCAAAGTTGTAATTTTTAACTTTAAGTTGATTCTCACTTCTGGCACAAGCATGCTTTTACAATTACACCACAAAATGTTCTTCTACTCCACCCAAGTATGGGGATATACCACCACATGTGTGAGACTTTTTCGTTTCCTAGATACATAAATAATGCATCTGATTTACTAACTGACTATCATTTCTTGAGGCCTAGAGTGCCAGGATAGGAGAAACACCCGCAAAATGACCACATTTTTGCAAAGTAGACCCTCCCAACATTTTTTATTTGAGGTGTGGTGAGTCTCTTGCAGATGTTGTTTTATCGTATAATCCGACCACCTGTATGCTCCATCAGACAATTGTTGTCGGAATTTACGTGGCAGCAAGCAAGAATACCGTTGCTGGCTTATAATAATATAAATTAACGCTATTACCCTTATAAACAACTGAATGCTAATTAGTGGAAATGTGCACAAAACACCTTTTTAAAGGCCCCTTCACACTGGGGCGTTTTTCGGGTGTTTTTCAAGCGCTATTCGAGCGTTTTTCAAGCGTTATTCGAGCGAAGCCTCATCTGTTTTAGGGTGTTTTTACAGTGCCTCAGTGTGAAAGGGCAAGGCGTTTTTACAGCGCTTTCAATTCATTTCAATGGAGGGGCGTTTTTTGGAGCATTTTTTTCAGCGCCCAAAAGCTGCTCCAAAGATGCTGCTTGCAGGACTCCGTGTGAAAGGGTCCATTGAGATGCATGGAGCGAGCTTTTTTAATAGCGCTATTTTTAACGCTAAAACGCTTCAGTGTGAAAGGAGTCTAAAGAATAAGTTCACCACCTTCTTCTTTTTATTTATTTTATTTATTTTTTAATAACACCTTTTTTGTAGGTACAAAATTGTTAATTTTTTTTTTTTTTTACTATACTGGAGCCTGTAAAGCATTACACCTGCGATCAGCAGGTTTGCCGTTGCAATGCATGATTCCTGCAGACTCTGGGCCAGATTCTCAGCGGCGCTACGACAGAGTATCTCAGATACCCTGTCGTATCGCCGTTTTTTTTGCCTCGTATCTATGCGAGTGATGCTTAGCATCACTGGCATAGATACGCTTCAACATCTGACAAGTGTAATACCATTACACTTGCGGATCGTAGTTGTAATGACAACTCCGGCCACTAGGTGGTCTTTACGTTGTTTTCTCATTTGCATATGCAAATGAGGCTAGTACGCCGATTCCCGATCGCTTTTACGCTGCCCCGTCGTCGCGTACGTCGTTTACGAACTCGTAAGGTTACCCCTGCTTCTATGAGGAGTAACCTTACGAAGTTCCGTCGGGTGCCGTCGGATGGCATGTTAAGTATGGCGTCGGGTCAGCGTCGGCTTTTTCCGTCGCTTACGTCGTTTTACTAACTTGTTCGCGAATAGGGCATTGCGTAGTGACGATCACGTCGTTTTCCGACGTGAGCTGGAGCATGCGCACTGGGCTTTTTCCCCGGCCGGCGCATGTGCGGTTCGTTTGACGCAGGGGCGCGCTTAATTTAAATACAAGCCGCCCCATTTGAATTACGCGGGCTTACGCTGGGCCATTTTCGCTACGCCAACGCAAACTACGGAGCAAATGGTTAGAGAATACGGCACTTGCTCTAGTACGATGCGGCGGCGTAGTGTAAATGGCTTACGCTACGCCGCCGATTTTCTTAGAGAATCTGGCCCACTGCCTGTATTACCGATGAGGACTGGCAGTTACTGAATGGCAGGAGGAAGAATCAATAAACTACAAGGATGCTCACCAGTGCCCTCGCAGTTCATTGCCGGCGGTACTTGTAGCCTATTCATTCACAGGAAACGCTAAATAAATGACAAGGCCATGTGGGTGGAGCTTAGCTTCTAAAACCTTTAACCCTTTAAAACCATGTTTAAATCTAGTACAACTAATGAGATGGCTGTTTCCAGACAGGGTTCATTGTGGTAAACGCAGCTTTCCAGTGCTTATTACACACAGAAGAATGGGAGAATTTTTTTATTGCTGGAAGTTGCACAAAAGAGCATCCAAAAATGTAAACTGCTATTATTTTTTTTATTTTTATTTTTTACGTATGATTCGTAATTGAGAACATGTAACAAACATAACATGGGTATTCTCTCAATCTGCATATACGTAGAAATATACTTTAAGGTTTGCTATTGCAGCCTTTTGCCTGCATAGGGCTGATTAAAATGAAAATAAATGTGGTCATTTTAGCACATGCATTCCGTTGTTATGGTACAGTCTGGGTTTCTAAATTATTTCCTAATTTTTTGTTACAGGATGGAGGATTGCTTATTAACAATCCATGTGCACTGGCCCTTCACGAATGTAAGTGTTTGTGGCCAGACGTGCAATTCCAGTGTGTGGTCTCTCTTGGCACAGGACGTTATGAAGGTGTGGGCAAGAGCACAGCAACACACACAAGTCTGAAAGCCAAACTGTCCAATGTGATCAGCAGTGCCACTGATACAGAAGGTAAGCAATCATTCTCCAGTGATTTCATCCATATTTTCACTGCCTTTTATATGCTTCCCGTTTCACATACAGATTACTTTTAAAAATGCACACTGTAAATACCCCAAACCTACCGATAACGAATCTAGCCACGTTTTTACAATGAACGTGATGTTATGTGTACATTTCTTGTGATATTAAAACAAATGCGTACAAATTGAAAGTCAATATTGCAGTATCTGAAACACAAGTTCAATAAAAGTAAAGTGTTTACAAAAACTTGGAGGCTCACCAGACTATATTGACCTTAATTGCAGGTAGGCCAAAAACTGAGATACGTATGCCTAATCTAATGTCCACCTCCTCCTTCCAGCCTGCATGGATCTCATGTTGGGTTTCCACTCCACTTTATCTCATTCTTAAAGTGGATGTAAACCCGATTCAAGATTTTTGAGCTGGGCACATATATCTGCAGTGTTATCTTATCTCTCTTCAAAGCACTATGTCCCGTAGCTGTCTCCTGCTCCATTCTTATGTTATCAACCTGATAACTCCTGACAAGTTCTCCATCACATATGATAAAAGCAACCTGAGTTTTGTGTTGGGGAGAATGCTATAAATAGATTAGCAGAGAGCTGAACTATTCAACGAACTGCTCTGAAAGTCTCTACCTATGTGTAGAGGGGGTGTGTGCCTTTCCTCCAATCGGCTATCTTGGCTGTATGCCCAGGCTTCGCTGCAATGTTGAACAGGAAAGACAAAATCTCCTAACATGATGTGAACTTTCTAAACCGTGTATAAAGCTGAAGACCGCATATGTACATGTAAAACCTATGTAGGGAGATTGGTTTTATCTGCGTATCATCTGAGGCCTTCACCCCCAGTGTATACCCAATATGTGAGGGTTTACATCCACTTTAAGTATTCATTTACACTTATGAGATTTCCATTGCAAAGTTACCATGCAACTTTGTTACGACTTTTGGTTTTGACCAATGTGATTGTTTTTTGTTTGTGCTCTACAAAGTAGCTAGACATGTACAGAATAAAAACATTTTCTTTTTGTTTTGTTTTTTTTATTTACTAACAAATTGCAAATTTTCAGAACAATTTGAATTTGTATTCATTCTCATTTACATGGAGGGGGGATCTGGGGGCCCCCTTGTTAAAGAGGGCTTCCAGATTCTTAAAAGCCCCCCCATGCCCAGACTTAGCCAGTGGTTGTGGGGAAGAAGGCCATGGGGACAAGTTGCTTTTTTGGGGGGGGGGGGGGTGTATTACTCTAGTGTTATCACATAAATGTATTAATTTTTAAAGTTTTGGATAATACTATATAAGCTCGCCAGATGTATTTGACACACTTAACAGGAAAGTAAGTCACGGTCACATTCCACTTACAAGTGGCGTGTCTTTGAACCATCCACCAGTGGTATTCAAACAAGGGTCACTGGAAAAATTTGACACACTCCTTTTACAAAGTGAGTCACAAGCACGTTAAAGAAGAGCTCCAGTCTTCTGTGAAAAAACTGTAGCTGCTAACTTTAAAAAAAACAGCCACTCATCTGTCCCACAATCCAGCGGTGTGCTCACCCCAGCAGGTTTCACCTTCTCTCTTCTTTCCCCAGTGCCGGCATCTTAACTATGGGCACCTGGCTGTGACAGCTTGCGGCTTCACAGCCGACTTCCCACTGTGCAAGTGCTGCGCATTGTGAATGGCCCCACAGTCTCCTGGGACCTGTCACATGTCCCAGAAGACTGCAAGGAGGGAGGAGAACTTTTGCTTCTGATCGCCTAGGTCAGTGATGGCGAACCTTGGCACCCCAGATGTTTTGGAACACACATTTCCCATAATGCTCATGCACTCTACAGTGTAGCTAGACATCATGGGAAATGTAGTTCCAAAACATCTGGGGTGCCAAGGTTCGCCATCACTGGCCTAAGTGGTCGGAGCGGAAGTGGGAGCAGTTACCTGTCAGCTATTTCAATGCCATGAACACAGAAGACCCCATCTGATGTTCTACATGTTCACTAAATAACACTTTATATTAAAAGAAATAAAGCTTGTGGGCTCGGGAGTGCATCCACACTTGTGCTCCCATAGCACACCGAAGAGGAAGAGCGGAGAACGCCAGTGAGGAACATCAGAAGACAAGGAAGGAGGCCACTCTGTGTAATACCATTCGCTAATAGAGTAGCCAGAGTACAGAAAAACCTTATACAGGTAAGATAGGAGAGGTAGAAGGAGGGGGGAAGATTCCAAAAACAGTTAGTCTTGGGCTATTCTTCCACATTAGGAAATTACCAGAAATCGTATTTCACCTACTCGTAAAGATAAACCATAGTGGCTGAAGTTCAGTGAAATACCAAGTGATAAAATTGCCTACTCGCCAGACATAGTTGACCCTATTTGCCATATGGCAACAGGAGTCAAATCAGGCTTAGTGGTCTCTGTCACCATAGTAGGAAAGAGGCGACCAATCCCCACATCCCTCCTCACGATGTTCCGATCCCGTAGATCCGACACTGAGAACTCTTAGTGACCAAGATGAACCAGAAGGAAGAAAACTGAGATCCTTGTAGCGTAAAAAAAAAAAATTCCAATAGATTTATTGCATCTTGCTGCAAGGTTACAATAGATTAAAAACCTCTTCTTGCCCCGTGCAATTGGTGAGAACAACGAGACCCATGTAACAGGGTTGGCGAGCGTTCCACCTGGGGACTAGCATAGCGCATCGTGCGTATCATCTTGATGCGTTTTTTGTTCCGATTTCTTCCTTCTGGTTCATCTTGCTCACTAAAAGTTCAGTGTTAAATCTACAGGATCGGAACATCGCGAGGAGGGGGCGTGGTGATTGGTTGGCTCTCTTCCCTACTATGGTCGCGGAGACCACTAAGCCTGATTTGACTCGTGTTGCCATATGGCAAATAGGGTCAACTATGTCTGGTTAGTAGGCAATTTTATCACATGGTATTTCATCAGGAAATTTGTAATTTGCTGTTCATACTGTATTTCAGCCATTATGGTTGTTATTTACGAGGACGTTTTACACCCGAGAGGACTTATTTTTAGCGGATGTCACTATTACTGTTTGTAGAGATATTTCACATATTTTGGACTTTTTTCACTTGAATTGTATTGTATTTATATTTCATCATTTGATTCATGAATCATGTCTATTTTATCCACATGCGCACAGTACACTTTTTGATTAATAATTAGACTGGGGGTGGAGTCACCCTAGTGGGCCGTTTAACACTTTAATTACTTGTTTGTATGTCACAGCAGCTATCACTTTAGCACTTTTAGATTTTTAATTGAAATTATTGGAATGAGTGTATATACTTTTGGTATATTTTCACATTCCCCATACTGGTATGAAGTATACAGAGCAACAGTGGACAGCTATGTGGAACTTCTTCATGTGCCTTTTACTGTGATAGCCCAAAATATGTCAAAAAATTGCATTCTGTCCTGTGAATCTTTATTAAAGTAAAACATGCCTTTTGTAAGTTAAATCATTATTTTTGCTGCATTAATTGCCTGTGTTACAGTTCTTTAGCTGGAGAAAACCACATTTCACAATGTTGACACATGGATGAGGTGGTCACACATACTAAGCTTCATAATTATAAAGGATTCTATGTGAAATTCACCCAGTAAATAATTTAGTGCCATTCACCCCAAATGACATTTTACAGCATTTGCCTGACATGCCCTTTTTATCACAATAACGTGGCAGATGGTTGTGTCATTCAACAGCTGTTGAATGACACAAGTACAGTAAGCTATCAAACCGCTTTTACGCCTGCTAGTGAAAGTGCCAGCTGGGGTGTTCCATAGTGCTGAAAGTGGACATTTGGACACGTATCCCAATAGCCAGGGGGCAGTAAGCATGCAGTTCCACTGCTATGCTGGTGCCAGCTTGCATACTTTTCAGCATTGAAGGGTGCATTTAGATGGTTTTCCCTAAAAAACACTGTACCCAAAGAACATTTTTCGACCATTTTGCTCCCACAAATAGAGCCTTCTTTTGGTGGTATTTGATCATCTGCAGGTTTTTTTTTTTGTTTCTGTTATAAAATGTTTTGAGTAAGTTTTTTTCTTCTTCACTGATGGGCACTAATATACATCACTGATGGGAACTGAAAGGCTGCACTGATGGGAACTGAAAGACTGCACTGATAGGTGGCATGGTTGGCACTAATGAATATCTCTGTAAAGGTGGCTCTGGCAGGCACAGATTGGCATCCCTGGTGGTCCTGGATGGGCATCCTCAGGGAGGCTACGCTAATAATCAGCGCAGACCCCCATGTCAGGGGAGTGGTCATTTGGCTCTCCTCTACTCGCGTCTGTCAGATGTGAGTGAGGAAAATCCGATACATGGCTCTTTCTGTTTAGACTGTGATCAGCTGTGTTTGGACACCGCTTATCACATGGTAAAGAGTCTCTGTCAGACTCTTTACCGAGATCGATGTTGCGGTGTGTCAGACTGACACGCTGAACCACCAGTCGTCGCGCTGCGCACCGGCTGTTATCCTTAAAGATGTCATATGATGTCCAGTCAGGGTAACGGAACCACCGACAAGCATTCATTTTGCTATAGGCTGGACGGAAAGTGGTTAAGGGGCCCCTTTGTACCCCTAACCAGTTCACTCAGTGAACAGGTGTGAAATGTAAATTAATGGAAAAAACAACAAATCTGTTAAAAATTAAATAAAAATTCTTTGTGTAAATGTCATTGATATTTACTTTTCAAGTTCCAGCAATGTTAAAAAGTGTCCCACAGCAGATCTCCTTCAGTACTGGGTTTCCAGAAGGGGGGGGGGGGTGTGTCCCGCCGCCTTACATTTTAAACCTCTGGATCAAGAAAAAAAAGGGATCCCAACAGTGGCATGGTTTTAACATCTGCAGGAAACTATGAGGCGGTATCTCCCTGGCATTAATGGCAATATTTAGTCTCCGTCCAAATATGGGCAAGCGCATTGCCCATATTTGGACTAGTACCAAATATGGGCTGGGGGATCTAACTTGCCAGCACTCCCTCCAGGGTGCCAGCTACTAAAGATCCCAGTACCTGTGAGCAATCGGGGCTCTAGTGCTTTGGAAGGGGAATGTTTCCCAAAGAATTTGTAGGGTGAATGTTTGTTTGGTAAATTGGCCACCAGTCTTTTATAAATATACTCCTAAATCTCTCAGGATGTGGGAGACATTTTTTTTTTTAATATTTACTGGCTTTTATGTTATGGTTATATAATGATTATCACCTATCAGGGGTCTCCAAACTATGGCCCTCTAGTTGTTCAGGAACTACAATTCCTATCATGCCTAGTCATGTCTGTGAATGTCAGAGTTTTACAATGCCTCATGGGGATATGTAGTTCCGCAACAGCTGAAAGGCCGTAGTTTGGAGACTCTTCTTTAAATACCTTGGGGTACACTGTTAAACCCCGTTGAAATGAATGCTGCAACCACTATAGTTTTGTGTCCTAGCCTACCACATTGAGATTTGAGATTTAGATGCATGTTATGGTCAATAATTATGTATGTTCTGTTTTAGGAAAAGTACCCTTAAGCCAAACATGTAATTTTTATTTTATTTTTTTGTAATCACATACAACTTTAATATTGCTACAATTTTTTTATTACTCCCAAAAATCTGGTAATATCAGTGTAGCAATCACATAGAAAATATGTTGTGTTTTGTACAGAAAATCTCTGACATTTAAATGATGTCATATAATGAGCATGTTAATAATATCCAGGCATCGTTTTTTTTCTCCAGTGAATTCCATTGTGACTGTTTCAGTGTTTCAGGCTAACAATAAGAGTGATGTTGAAGCTATTTTTAATCTGCTGATGTCCTATCTTGCCGGCTCAGCAGAACTGCATAGTGGATTGCAGTTCTGAGCAGGGCCAATATTTAATTTGTCTGAAACCTTACTCCAGTACGCATTGCAGAGCTGATTCAGGACTCTGCACTTTGGCTTTTAATAAGTGTGTTGTTTTTTTTTTGGGGGGGGGTGGTTCATGATATTGTCTGTGCTGTAAACTGCATAACATATCACCAGGGGAGCATATAGATTCAATAAAGCACATCTTTAATGCATTATCTACAAACAGAAAACTAGTAATGATTGATGCGCTGAAGTGTTCTTTATTCAATCTGGGCTGGGCCCAAAGCAGACTAAGCAAATGGCAGATTATGGGTAGAACGGTAAAATCCAGGTGAAAGCTGTACTGGCAAGTGCTTTGGGCCAAGCTGAGCAGTTATGGGTGAGCAAAACCTTTAATCACTCGAATACCAGAGTTTTTCTGGCACATTTACAGGTTTAAATAAGTATTTTTTGCTAGAAAAGTACTTCTAACCCCCAAACATTACCTTATGTTTTTTTTTTTTTGTTTTTTTTTAGCAGAGACCATAGGTAATAAAATAGTGGGTTTTGCAATTTTATATTTCGCAAGGTATTTGTGCAGTGCTTTTTCAATCCAGTTTTGTGAAAAAAAAAAAAACTTAAAAAAAAAAAAAAAAAACTTTTTTTTTTTCAATGCAAAAAAACATAATACATAATGTTTTAGTAAAATATAAAAGAGGATGTCACGCTGAGTAAATAGATACCAAACATGTCACGCTGTAAAATTGTGCCCGCCCGCACAATGGCGACAAACGCCATAGGCAACGCTTTAATAGCCTTCTGTAACTAGAATTACTGCCCATGATTTGATGTTTGCGGTGATACCTCACTTGTGTGGGAAGATCACAGTTTGCGTGGGTTTAGGAACGACGCACACATTCACCTTTTCACGCTAGAAATTTTTTATTTATTTCTGTTATTTATATCATTTTTTTGTTTTTACATTGTTGCTTAAAATATATTTTTTTATCACTTTTATTGCTGTCACAAGCAATGTAAACATCCCTTGTAATAGCAATAGGCAAGAGACCGGTACAGTTTATGGAGGACTCTGGGGTCAGTAAGACCCCCAGATCTCTCCTTTCCACTTGAAAACATTCAAAACGCCAATATTAAAAACTGGCGCCTTTAGGATTACAGTAAACTGGAAGTGATGTCATGACTTTGCTTCCGGGTTACTACATCTGAGAACCGATCAAACCAATTACGGCTTTCTTCAGGTCTCTGGCCAGACATCGGACGTGCTTGCTGGTTGCTCGGGTCTCTCGGTGGGACGGCAGAGTCCGGGCAAGGGGTGGAAGGAATGGCGGGAAGGGGGGACATCCCCTCTTGCTGCTTGTGATAACAGTTGAGCGGCTGCTTAGATGCATCACTTGTTACAAGAGAACCGACCGGCTCTAAAAAACTGTACTAGGTCCGGTACAACCACTTTAAAGGGGTTGTAAAGGTTATTTTTTTTATTTTCTAAATCGGTTCCTTTAGGCTAGTGCATTGTTGGTTCACTTACCTGTTCCTTCTATTTCCCTTCTAAATGTTTTTTTTTTCTTTGTCTGAAAAAAATCTTGCCTTTTTTAGTTATACTTTTAAATGATTGTTCTTCAGGAGTGCAGTGTGACTTGCTTAAAGTGTATGTTAAAGCCTATTTTTACGCAAAAAAAAAATCAGCACAACTGACATTACTTATAATCGATGCTCCTTGTGCTGCTGTCTAGTCCTTTAGTAGAAATCATCTTCCTCTGATTATCACCCCAGTGGTCAATGGTGCCAGTAGAGCTGTGACACGTGCCCATCAAAGGTGCCCAAGTATGCCTGCCCTTTCTGCTCAGCTCCTCCATTCATAGAAGCCATGCTACAGTGTCTGAGTCAAACACCATCTGTGAATGGAGGTTGGGCAGATGATTGACAGGGTCTGCCCCTTCCATTCATAGATCACATAAGTAATTCAAATGAGGTTGTGTGTTATTGGCTTTAATATTTAACCACTTGCTGACCGCACTTTAGCCAAATGACGGCGATGGCGCAGACGGCTAGTTCTAGAAGGCTGTTATGTTTCCAGTGATCGTACCCACTGCGGGGAGTGGGCGGCACGCTCTGTGATCAGTGTCTGGAGGACACTGCTGATCACAGATTTGGGGTAAAGAGCCAATCGCCAGCTCTTTACCATGTGATCAGCTGTGTACAACCACAGCTGATCACGGATGTAAATAGAAGGCGATTAGAGCTGAAACGATTAATCGATATTATCGATAATATTCGATAATGAAAATCGTTGTCAACGATTTTCATTATCGATTAATCGGTCCGCCCTTCCGCCCATTCAAAGCCGCGGCCTCAATTACCGTTTGCCGCAGGCCCGCCGCGATCGAGCAGCGGGGGAGGTGGGGGAGCATGGAGGCACAGGATCCTGTGTCTCCGTGCGCCCCCACCACCTCCGCCGCGCGATCGCCGCGGGTCCGCGGCAAACGCTAATTGAGGCCGCGGCTTTGCGGCCTTGTGAAGTCCCAAGCTCTTCCTTCTGTGAGCTGGCGCCATCTGGTGGTGGCCGTTTGACATTACAAGTTAAACAGCAACTGTAATGTTATTTTTTACTGCCATCTCCTTCCCTATAATTAGAACCCCCAAACATTATATATATTTTTTATTCTAACACCCTAGAGAATAAAATGGCGATCGTTGCAATACTTTGTGTCACGCCGTATTTGCGCAGCGGTCTTACAAGCGCACTTTTTTTGGATTTTTTTTTTTTTTTTTATTAAAAAATAAAACAGTAAAGTTATCCCAATTTTTTTTTAGATTGTGAAAGATAATGTTACGCCGAGTAAATTGATACCCAACATGTCACGCTTCAAAATTGCGCCCGCTCGTGGAATGGCGTCAAACTTTTACCCTTTAAAATCTCCATAGGTGACGTTTAAAAAAAATACAAGTTGCATGTTTTGAGTTACAGAGGAGGTCTAGAGCTAGAATTATTGCTCTCGCTCCAACAATCGCGGTGATACCTCACGCGTATGTGTTCGCTTCTGCGTGCAAGCTCGTCGGGACGGGGCGCATTTTCTGGCTCCTAACTTTTTTAGCTGGCTCCTAGATTCCAAGCAAATTTGTCAAGCCCTGCCGTGAGGGATAGTGCCCCAGCATTGGTGTTCCTGGGAGGAATAGTGCCCCAGCATTGGTGTTCCCGGGAGGAATAGTGCCCCAGCATTGGTGTTCCCGGGAGGAATAGTGCCCCAGCATTGGTGTTCCCGGGAGGAATAGTGCCCCAGCATTGGTGTTCCCGGGAGGAATAGTGCCCCAGCATTGGTGTTCCCGGGAGGAATAGTGCCCCAGCATTGGTGTTCCCGGGAGGAATAGTGCCCCAGCATTGGTGTTCCCGGGAGGAATAGTGCCCCAGCATTGGTGTTCCCGGGAGGAATAGTGCCCCAGCATTGGTGTTCCCGGGAGGAATAGTGCCCCAGCATTGGTGTTCCCGGGAGGAATAGTGCCCCAGCATTGGTTTTCCCGGGTAGGAATAGTACTGCTGCAAAGTTGTGTAATGTTAATGTTAAACGTTTTTTAATCTGCCGTTTGAGTGTAACATGTTTTTTCATTATTACTGTTAAATAAACGAAAAAATTCCACATTACGTTTTTTTAATGATTTCATCCGATTAATCGATTAATCGAAAAAATAATCGGCCGATTAATCGATTATGAAAATAATCGTTAGTTGCAGCTCTAAAGGCGATTATCGGCACTCCTTTCCTCATGCTGAGAGCATGAGGCGAGGAGAAGAGAACCAGTAACCGGCTACTCTAAAAGGAGCATGTACACTGATAATCGGGGCACTGATTATGAGTATCCTGATTATCAGTGCAGTCGATGGAGTGCCCACCACTGCTGCTAATCAGTGCCGATCAGTGCAGCCTCACCAACGCATATCAGTGAAGGAAAAAAATTACCTGTTTGCAAAATGTTATGAAAAAGTCTTGTTTTTTTTTTTTTGTTTTCAAATTTTTTCGGTCTTCTTTATTTTGGAATGAATAAAAAAAACAGCGGTGATTAAATACCACTAGAAGAAAGCTTAATTTGTGTGAAAAAAATATAAAAATTTAGTTTGGGTTCAGTTTTGCATGACTGTGCAATTGTCATTCAAAGTGCGACTGAAAATTGGCCTGGTCGGGTAAAAGTGCCCAGTAGGAAAGTGGTTAATTGGTCCTTATTGGGTATTAACAAAACTGGATGAATATATGTTTTGTTCATAGCGAGAGAGTTTTCTTGTATTTTCTGACCTGTGCCAGAAAAAGGATAGCTTTTTACTAGGTCGTGTCTGTTCACTGTACAATATTCTGGGATGTTACCTATTTCTAAGTTATGTACTCAATGGCTTCATGCATACTAGCGTTTTTTATAAGCTCAAAAATGCTAGGGAAAAAAAAGCTGGATGAGCTTCTACTAGCTTTTAGAAGCATTAGCATTTTATTTGTGTTTTTACAGTATGAGGGGGGAAAAATACTGCTCAAAAAAAACTGCTTGTAGCGTTTAGCATTTTTTTTTTTTCTGCTGGGAAAACGCTATTTATTTATTCTGCTCCTGGAGGCTGAAGCTCAAAAAACACCAATAGCCTAAAGTAGTGTGTATGGACATGTAGGATAACACTATTTAGCTTCTAGGAGCAGAAAAAATGCTAATAACAGCTTCTAACAGCCTAAAAAAACGCTGGTGTGGATGGAGCCTAAATGATAAGTGTGGGAACTCTAATGTTAATGTTTTGTTTCCCAATAAACACAGAGGTTCATAAAATGCTGGATGCCCTGCTGCCACCGGACACGTACTTCCGTTTCAACCCAGTCATGAATGAAGATGTACCACTGGACGAAAACCGCAAGGAAAAGCTTAACCAACTGCAGTCAGACGGCCAGCAATATCTAGATCGCAACGAAGAGAAACTTAAAAGAGCTGCCAAGGTGCTGAAACAAGAAAGATCAACATTTCAGTATATTTCTGACTGGGTTAAATTAAAATCAGACATGTATGAAGGCACACCATTATTTTCTAAACTCTAAATCTTCATCTATAACAAAGATGCTTTTCCATGAGCTGATCTCTAGTTTCCTATCCATGATAAACGGCACCAACCGATGGGGGCCCTATGATGTATAGCACATTATCAAGGTGCTGTTTACATAATCTCTGATAGCCAGACGTTAAAGTCATCACAGAGCAAATTACTGTAATGACTGATGCCTAGATAGAATTTGAAGGAAAAGACAGGATATCATTACGCATATTTTCAATTGGCGGACACTGTATTTCAGAGGAAATAGGTGTATATATTGTAAATACTGACTAGCTGACTTTTATTATATTTTTATTGATTCATTGGACTCGTGCAGCTTGATTATTTATTTAAAACAGGTTATTGATTCCTTTTATGTGTGTGTTGTGAAAAATTACCAAGCAAGAGCACATTCTTGGAATTTCCGTCCTCGCCTTTTAGTACTACTTTTCTAAACCCAAGGTGGGGAAAGAAGCATTGAAGACTCCATTCTAATGCAGGCCTTTCATCTACTAAGAAAGAACTTTAAAGTGTTGAACATCCAAATTCTGAAAACTATTTTTTACACAAAATTCTGTATAAAATGTAGCTTCCTCTCCATATCATTCCTTTTGTCAATTAGCCTTTACAAAGGGGGGGGGTCATCCAGTCTGCCCATCAGAAAGTTTCGTCCAACTTGCTTAAGTCAGCTGTACTCTGCTTAGGGAAATAGCTGGGGCCTATGTAAATCACTGGACATTGCAATGCTTTGTATATATACCGTTGCATATTTTCTATGTATACTGGTTCAAACTTTTTAAGACCTACTGCATGCCGATGTCTCAAAAATCATATGGAAGCACATGAACATATTGTGTGAGTTGTATCTACATTTGTTCTTGGCTTCCTGGATGAGAGCATTGGCCTGGGGTATCTAAAGGAACATAATAATAATAATAACCCTTTATTGCACCCCTCCGAAAAAAAATAAAAAATATGCATCCAATAGTGCAGACAGATTAGTGACAGAAGAAATATGAGTAGTTGAGGTGGGATACAGATCTTGATGCCTTGTATATTCACCTTTTAAATAAACCTGCCTCTTTCCAGTAAGGCAGTTTTGACAGGTGGTATAGGGTGGCATTTTTATACAGTTGTACCTTTTGAAAATATTAAACTTTCAACTTGGTGTGTGTTTAAACTTTGTTACCATCCAGCTGCAAAGTTAAAGTGGTTATAAAGCATTAAAATGTTTTACCCTAAAGCGGAGTTCCACCCAAAAGTGGAAGTTTCGCTTTAAACACTCCTTACCCCCTGATGTGTAACATTTGGCATGTCCTTTTTTGCGGGGGAAGGTACTTATTTTTGACAGGTACCTGCTTCCACTTCCGCTCGGGCTGGCTAGGCAGCTCGAGCGGAAGTTCTTCTCTTCCCCTACCTCCCTGCAAGTTTCTGGGAGACGTCCCAGAAGATTGCCTAGCCATTAAGGCGCAGCGGGCCTCACGCATGTGCTGTGCACACTCTGCTGTGAAGCTGCGAGCTGTCACAGCCGGGTGCCCACACTTGCAATGCCGGCACCAGGGAAAGAGCCGAGGGTTCGGGTGGCTGGATCGTGGGACAGGTGATAGTGTGTTTATTAAAAGTCAGCAGCTACACTTTTTGTAGCTGCTGACTCTAAAAAAAACTCAAAAAAGTCTGGAACTCCGGTTTTATACATTTTCCTTCATTAAGGTAAAAAAAATGTCTAGGTAGTAATATCACCTCCCTCATCCCTCTATATACTTACCTGGGACTTCACTCAATCCAGCACTGTTCTCATGTTGTATTGGCTCTCCCAGCTCTCACAGTCAACTCTTATAACATAGGAGCAGGGTGCTGAGCCAATCAACGCTATCTGTGTCTATGGACCCAGGCAGCCCGGCTCGAACAAGCCCATAGGTGTGCTACAATAGGAAGAAGCAAAGCGGCTTCCTATGGTGACAGACAAAGAAGAGGAGGAGCCAGGCTCGCAAGCGGGGGACCCCAGAAGAGGATAATGGGGCACACTGTGCCATTTCATTGCAAAAAGCAGGTAAGCATAGCATGTTTTGTTGTTTAAAAAAAAAAACACATTATAATCGCTTTAATGCACCAATAAATTAGTGCACACTACTATATTTACTGTAGATGGGATGGAATATTTTTTGCCAAGTAGTGCTATGTTTGCACCTTTTAGTTTTGAACCATAGGATAACACTAACTAATTTTAAAAATACTCCCTTCCTTTCCTTACACCTATACTGACTAACCTGTATAAAAAAGATCTGTAAACTTGCCTATTTTCAGCCTGCTCCAGTCATGTGATACAGCTCCCCTGTTAGCTAGTGGAAACTGCAGAAGAGAGGAGGGAATGCCGACAATAGCTTATGGTTAATGTCACTGCTCTCAGACACTTCCAGCCATTTTCAAGAACTTTCTCCTCTCTTCTGCAGCTGACACAGGAGATCACATGACCAGACTGGAGGGCCCTGACAATATGTAAGCATATACAGGTTAGTCAGAATAGGTGTTAGGCGGGTGGTTTGAGCATTTTTTAAGACTAGTTGGCTTTATCCTGGAAGTACTAAAAAAATGAATTTCCTTAAGTGCCCTTTTGATTTTTTTGTTAGCAAAATTATAGGTAATAACATAATTTTTTATGAATTTTGTAATCTCTCCATATGCCGGAGAAACAACTATTTCTGTATTTCACTGCCCAAATATGTAGTTAATAAACTAGACTATTGTACTGTCTAAAAGTAAAATTATATTTTTATGTGCTCTATATATATCCTTGGTTTGATGAATAACCCAAAGACTGCAACTCTTGACATACATGTGTGAGTCTTCCTAAAATGATTAAGGATGTTGAACATGTAAAATATTATCCTTTCCTAGAAACTAGCCTGCCTAATTTCCTGCTATAACTTTTAATATATATTTTGATAAATACTTGTTCCTTAAGGCAACCCAGTATTGTCTAAGCCAGTGTTTCTCAACTCCAGTCTTCAAGGCGCCCCAACAGGTCAGGATTTCCCTCAGATGAAACGGCTGTGGTAATTACTAAGGCCGTGAAACTGATCAAATCACCTGTGCAAAATAATGATAAAGCCTGACCTGTTGGGGCGCCTTGAGGACTGGAGTTAAGAAACACTGGTCTAAGCCGACACCTCAGTGTCACAAGGTACAGGTATCATTGGCAGTAATTTACATAGCACAACCGTTAAATACACCTGCCAGCCACAAATATAAAAATCCTGCTTAAGCCACTGGTGCGATTTGACATGTCAAATCTGTGGCAATTGCCGGCAATGGCTCTGTCCTAATCGCTGCAGCGCTGCACCGATTTTCAAAAAGTAGTGTCTGTACTACTTTTTGCGATTTCAGCTCGCGACTTACATTGACATCTGTGCAGAAACTACACAGATGTCTCTGTAATCGCGGCCGAAATCGGGGGTAACAAGCAGAAGTGAAATTGTGTGCGTTCAGCTGAACTCGTATATCTTCACTCCCGCAGCCCAGTGTGAACCTGGGCTCAAGGTCAATGCTAGCAGGCATCTTTACTATCCACTGAGGTGCTCCAACTGGACAAATAAATGGTGGTTGAGTGTGGCTTCACTAGGGAAGTTTAGCCTAGCTGTTGTGAATCTCAAACTCTTAGGTGCCGTACACACGGCAGAGAACCTCGACGGGCAGAACACATCGTTCCGCCCGTCGAGGTTCTCTCCCGGCCGTCGAATTCGGCGACCCGCCCGTCGGGAATGGCAACCAGCCATTCTTCCAGGCGGGCCGTCGAGGAAATAGAGAGCGTGCTCTCTATTTCGGCTCGACGGGCTTCCCGACGGGAAGCTCGCTGAGACCGTACACACGGCCGAGGTCCTCGCTGGAATGTGCATTCCAGCGAGGTTCTCGCTGATTTTCAGCGAGAACCTCGGCCGTGTGTACGGGGCCTTAGTAACAAAGGGAAGACCATTTCAGATGATAAAGAAAGTACTTGGCTAATAAAGGAAATTACATTTTTTAAGGTTTAAAATGGCTGATAGATTTGCTTTAAAAGCCAAACTCCAGACACACATCTCACCCTACTATAAAAATAACTATTTTACATTCATAGAAGTGATGTATTTTGGTCTGCCAGGGGCAGCACACCAGATCCAACTTTTAGACTAGGGCCCCTTTCACAGGGGCTGTCCAATCAGGTCCACCTGTGAGTTTTTCAGGCATACCTGATCGGACCCTCAAGTCCATTGACACCTGCCACCATTCGATCTGATCCTGTCCGCCAAAAACAGATGGGTGGTGGTCCTATTCCCCATCTGTTCATTGGATCGATTGGCATTGGAGAGAAGCAAACAGGTGGTCTGTTTCCATCTAATTGCTTAATGGAGGAAAGTGGGATTATGTCCACTCTGCATAGTAGAGCAGACACAGACATGTCATCTGCCTGCTCAGCGGAGCGATCCCCTGCGGAGAAAGAGGTGGCCATGTGAAAGGGGCCAAAAGCTGAACTCCAGACACTAATGCATCTCTTCTTTCTTTTTTTTTTTGCAATGCAAGCAGTGTTAGCCCTGGTTCACATTCACATTGATGAACCAGAAACTAGTTTTGGGGAATCGGTGAGGCACCCCAAATGCGGTGTCGCACTGATTCGGCGCCAGAAATTGGCGCCGATTTGGCATGCAATTTGACATCGACTCTACACAGATTCCCAAAAGTAGTTTCTGTACTACTTTTTGCAATTTCTGGGTGCGATTTCAATTGACATTTGAGCAGAAACCCGCACAGATGTCTCTGAAATTGCCCCCGAAGTCGGGCCTGATGTGTGGGAATGAAATGAGCTCGCACAACTTCATTCCCGCAGTCAGTGTGAACCTAGGCCTAGTACCCAAATTTGAATCTGTATTGGCTTCTCGCAGTCTACTGTTCAGTCTATACAGCAGAGCTCGGAGTGGGAGAAGCTGCAAGGAAGTAAGGAATGGCAGAAAGATGAGCCAATTCATTTTCTGCTTCTCCTTTTGCTGTTCAATCACAGAATAGAAGTACAAAGGGCAAGTAAAGGTGACCAGCAGCAAAAAACATCAGGTCAACTTCCCTGATTGACAGGCCTGTGCTGTGGGGCAGAGCTCTATAAACATCAGGACTAGATGGACATAAATATCATTTATTTGACATGTTATTGTAAAAAGCTCTAATATTACATATGGCTTTTTGCCTGGAGTTCAGCTTTAAATGTTTTTGGCAAAGTGTTTCTTATTTCAGGTTCCATCAAATGATGTACTGTTTATAAATTTGCCACCAAACCATGTATCCCAATAGATTTTTTTTACCCTGTATTATTTTCTACTTCTGCTTGTAAAGGAACAATTTATGTTTTTTTCTTGGTCTGACTGTTTCACTGATATGTGATAAACAAATAAAGGAACCATATAAAAGCTTCATTTCATATGGTGAACATGTTAAATGCTATTTTTGTGGTTTATGAGGCTCTTCAAGCCATTTGATGGCTATTTGTGAGCAAGAGATTTAATTCCTGGTTGGGGGTTACTTCATTTGTAATTCTATGATTTTTATTTGAGGCAGTTTTATTAACAGAGGATTACATTTCTTGTCAAACCTTTTACAGGCAGCCGGAGCCTTAAAGGTGTTGTAAAGGTTTGTTTTATTTTCTAAATAGGTTCCTTTTAAGTTAGTGCATTGTTGGTTCACTTACCTTTTTCCTTCGATTTTTCCTTCTAAATAGTTTTTTCTTTGTTTTCTTTCTCTGAATTTCTCTCTTTCTGTTCCTCCTCAGTAAGCTGTTCAGTAGGGATGAGCTTCGAGTTCGAGTCGAACTCACGGTCGACTCGAACATTGCCTGTTCGGCGAACAACGAACAATTTGGGGTGTTTGCGGCAAATTTGAAAAGCTGCGGAACACCCTGTTAAAGTCCATGGGAGAAATCTAAAGTGCTAATTTTAAAGACTAATATGCAAGTTCTTGTCCTAAACAGTGTTTGGGAAACCCGGGTCCTACCACAGGGGACATGTATCAATGCAAAAAAAAAAAGTTTTAAAAACAAAAGTTTTTTCGGGAGCAGTTAATTTAATAATGCTTAAAGTGAAACAATAAAGGGAAATATTCCTTTAAATTTCGTACCTGGGGGGGGTGTAAAGTATGCCTGTGAAATATTGCATGTTTCCTGTACATATAACTGTCTCTGCACAAAGTGTCATTTCTGAAGGGGGAAAAAAGTCATTTAAAACTGGCTCGCGGCTATAATGAATTGTCGGCTCCCGGCAATTCAGAGAGAATTCATTCATAAAAAAATAAAAAGTGTGGGGGTCCCCCCGAATTCCATTATCCGGCCCTTTAGGTCTGGTATGGATATTAAGGGGAACCCCGCAGACAATTTAAAAAAAAATTACGTGGGGTTCCCCCCCAAATATCCATTCCAGACCCTTCAGGTCTGGTGTGGATTTTAAGGGGAACTCCACCCCAAATGTAAAAAAAAATGGCATGGAGTTCCCCCAAAAATCCACACCAGACCCCTTATCCGAGCACTTAACCTGGCCGGCCGCAGAAAAGAGGGGGGGGGCGAAAGAGCACCCCCCCTCCTGAACCGTACCAGGCCACATGCCCTCAACAGGGGTCGGATGATGGTGTCAAGTTTACTGAGAAGCAGCAAGTGAGAAATTCATACAAAGAAAAAAAAACATTTAGAATGGAAATGGAAGGAAAAGGTAAGTGAACCAACAATGCACTAGCTTAAAGGAACCTTTTTAGAAAATAAAGAACAAACCTTTACAATCCCTTTAAAGCCATTGGATATCCCTACCTGTCCTGCTGCTGGAACAAAATCGGCGCTGCTCGGCCATTTACAGGAATCTTTGTATTCTATTCATGAAGTCAAAGCTTCTTCTGATTGGCAGAGTTTGTGACATCATCCACCACCTCATCAGAGAATACAAAGCTTCCCATGAAGAGCTGAGGGCCCCTTAGTTTGACTAGATTTTGTTCTGGGAGTGAATTTCTTGTCCCGCTGCAGGAACACTGTGCGTTATACTGTATGTAGGTGAGGCGCCCAGAAAGCGTTCCTCTTTATGCAGTAAATAATTTATTTAAGCCATTTTTACCCAAACAAACTATTGAAAGGAGCGTTTAAACCTATGAGAAAGGTCTGTTGTGTTCATATGAGCTCTGAGATCACATGAGCGTGATTGGTTGATGCCTAGTAAAACAGAAGTGGTATCATAACCCGATACCTCCAGCACTAACTTAATTGCAGGAATAATTAACAGTTATATCACATTTTCCAAATTGGAAAAATGTGAGGTAAATTGTGCTAATCGGAATGAAATGCTATACATAAAACCAATCAAAAGTGCACGTGAAGTGTAAACTAGACCTAGATGGAGCTGCCGTTTGAACTGTGTCATATAAACAGAATAACAATGTATAAAAGAAAAAACAAACCGCGCTAATGACCAATACATAAAAATCTTGAAAATTGATATGTGAACCACACAAATGATGTAATGTGATAGAACAAAAACAAAACAAAAAAGCAGTCCAAAAAAGGAAAACTATTGGTAGGTGTCCGTAAAACACAGAGGGCCCTTATAGTCCAAAATGAAAGGGCTAACAAGGTTCCATTGTTATATGCTGTTTTGGGCTCCTCTCAGCCAGGGACCATTTCCATCTGGTAAGCGGACTTGCATATGCGCGTGGTGGAGGTCTTAGACTGCATGTCACATCAGTGTTAACTTATATCCTGCTGATTCATATTAGGATTCGGCTTCACCAGGGTGGATGTCACATTTTCTCCTTTTTGGACTTTGTTTTTTAATTAATATTTTTTGCACATTAATTTGTTTATGGAACCTTGTTAGCCCTCTCATTTTGGACTATAAGGGCCCTCTGTGTTTTACGGACACCTACCAATAGTTTTCCTTTTTTGGACTGCTTTTTTGTTTTGTTTTTGTTCTCTATCACATTACATCATTTGTGTGGTTCACATATCAATTTTCCCGATCTTTATGTATTGGTCATTAGCGCGTTTTTATTTTTTATTTTCTACATATCACATTTTCCAGCATCTTTAATGTCAATTTTCCCTGATATCTGTCAGCTGGGCTTCTCTATTTGAAGGTGGCTGTAGACACGAGGATCATCATCTACTGCAGCCACAATGAATCACTGTGTGACAATCATCATATGTGTATACTTACCTTTCGGTGGTATTAAAAGCAAAAATGTACTATATTTCCATTAACCAATCCTTAAATGTGGTTGGCAGCATTAGTTTTCTTTAGTCTTTTTTTTTTTTTTCGATTCCTTAAATTGTTGCTAAACCCACCTCATTAAAATCAGTCTGTTTATGTAGTAAAGCATTCTTGTTATACTCACTGTGGAACCTAAGGGGTGAATCCTCAGCATTGTGTAAAAAAGGCTCTTTGATCCTGTCTTCTCTGATCCTCCCCTTCTTACAAAGACCCCAATCTATCTCCTGACGGTGGTATATGATGTACAAACAGGTGCAGCGCTCTGAACAGGGGAATACCAACAGGCAGGGCAGTGTCCACAGGTGGATGTTCAGGCTGCAATGTCCTCCAGACAACACCCAAATAGGTAGACAAAATGGAAAAATAGTCGGTAACTCCAATCCATAAGAAATGTTGCCGGCTATTTTATCTCTTGACAGTACAGAGCATTGGGGGCACTTTGCACATGATCTTGGTGTGTATTGCTAAAGCAATTTGTTTTTTTTTCTTGGGAGGGTGCATGTGATCAGCACAGGCCCAATCGGCACTGTCCAGAAAGAGGGTCAGGAGACCTGCCGCCTCATAGGACAGTTGGAGCAGAATGAAAACTCCCCCCTTACTAAAATAATTTCCATGTTCTGTGTACTGTGGAGACCAGATATAGTGAATGCAGGGTCCTGGGTTTAGAAAGATGTTAAGGTATCTCTGCTCTGGATGAAAGAGATAATGAGACACATTTATCAACATCATGGCCAACCTGGGCAGAGGGTGGTGTTAGATGGACTTAAAGCGGTTGTAAAACCGCAAAAAAAAAAATCCCCCACACCTGCAAGGCAAAAGTCATAATGAGCTAGTATGCACCGCATATTAGCTCATTATGAAATACTTACCTCGGAACCTGGTCCACGCCGAGCGAGATCTCTTGACTCGGCGTGTCTTCCGGGTATCGCCGCTCCAGCGCTGTGATTGGCTGGAGCGGCGATGACGTCACTCCCGCGCGTGTGCGCAGGAGATTTAAATCCGGCCAGGACGGCGGTGGCCGGTCCTTTGGCCGTAGATTCCCCCCTGCGCATGCGCCACTGCGCATTGCGAGGGGAATATCTCCTAAATCGTACAGGTTTAGGAGATATTCTTTATACCTTCAGGTAAGCCTTATTATAGGCTTACTTGTAGGTAAAAGTCAATAAAGTGGGTTTACAACCACTTTAAAGCAGAGGTTCCATTAAAAAAAAAAATTAAAAGTCAGCAGCTACTAACACTGTAGCTGCTGAGTTTTAATAAGGACACTTACCTGTCCTAGCCGAGCGATGTCGGCCCCCGCCGTGGCTGATCCTCGATCCTGGCAGCTCCAGGCGCCGCCATCCACAGTAAGGGAAACAGGCAGTGAAGCCGTGCGGCTTCACTGCCCGTTTCCTACTGCGCATGTGTGAGCGATGCTTTGTGAATAGGCAGGCTGCTTTCTGGGACACACACAGTTCCCAGAATGCAGCGCGCCCCATTCACAACAAGACACCGAGTGTAGGAGGAGGAAGAGAATTCACCGCGGAGGATGAAGAGGCAGATTCGGCACTTCCACATAGCAACATAGAATTTAGACTGAACGCCAGCTAACACTTTTTAAGCAGTTACAGCAGCAGTGTTTCCTCTTTTTGGACTATTTTTATAAATTAATAAAAGCTGACATTTTTGAAGCACTACTGTAAGGCCTCGTACACACGAGCAGACAGATTTTTTCAAATCTGTCCGTCCGACAGATTTGAACAAATCTGTCTGCTGGGATTTTGGTTTGCTCGCGTGTACACACGAGCAAACCAAAATCCCCGCCAGCAGACGGCGTGCTGACGTGTCGGTGACGTGGCGGTGACGTTGACGCCGCCACGTCACCGCACCAGGAAGTAAAACACTTCCGCGCATGCGCCGAATCCATTCGGCGGCGGTGCGGGACGGCATGTCTGCTGGTAAGTGTACTAACCAGCAGACATGTCGGGCGGACGGATTCCCACCCGATAGATTTCAAAGCATGCTTTGAAATCTGTCGGGTGGCCAAATCCGTCGGCTCGGCCGTACACACGATCGAATCTGTCTGCTGAAACGGTCCAGCGGACAGATTTGATCGTGTGTACGAGGCCTAAGTATTAAATGGTGATTTGCTGGACAGCTCGGTCTGGAAATTGAAAAAAAAAAAAAAAAAACACTTAATGGAAGGATCACCATTTTTTTTTTTTTTACAGGATTTGCATTGGCTTTGTTACTAGTTTACATATTTCTATGGTAGTGTACATTCTTAATATGAAATATTGTCCATGTGTTCAATAAAATGCAAGATGTTTTACTAGATGCATGTCACACCGTATTTAGAGTTATATTTTTATGTGTGTATTTATGCTTCAAGAAGTACTTTTTGCTTGTGTTTTTCTTTCTGGTTGTGCTGTGTTTTAAATGGCGCATATTTTAACCTTGTTGACCACCCGCTTGTAATGCGGCTGCTGTAGGCAATGTACGTCGCTGCCTACTGCTGGGTTTAACCCTCCACTGCACACCCTACAATTCCTAGCGAATGGTTCAAGGCCGGGACCTGCTAATTGGCTGTGTACAGTCACAGCCCAGAGCTCTATGTTGATAAATACAAACGTACTAATCCCACCGCACACATTCCTGTTGAAATGGCTATGCATCTAAATGAGTGCTGTAGTGGCCAAAGGCTTGTAACTGTTTAAGGTCAAAACTAAAAATGTCACCAGCACACCAGCAATCTCCAAAATGGGTCCAAAGCTTTATTAGCGATCACATCGTTGCAGCAGAAAGCAATGTTTCAGAGCCGCGCAGGATGTCGTCACATGTCTGATAAAGAGGTCCAGCGTGGCTCCGAAACTTTGCTTTCTGCTGTAATGAAGTGATCGCTAATAAAGCTTTCTAACCATTTTGGAGATCCCTGGTGTGCTGGTGCCATTTTTTGTTCTGCGTTGATAAATAACAGAGTTTTGTACAGAGGGAGCGATCTGTCAGTTTCTCATCCCTGCAAAGCATTCATTCAGGCATTGCCTGAAAGTTACTTCAAACTCATATATCAAGTAGTACTCAAGTCAACAGGAAGTCACCTGGCAAAGTCTCACTGCAAGTTGCATGACTTTCAGGTCACGGCAGTGTGAACCGAACCTTTCGGTAGCTTCTCAAAGCGCTTTATAAAGACAAGAGAACAAAAATCACAAGAAATACAATGGATAAAACAAAAGAAAAAAGGGACCAATGCATTAAAGTTTTTAGATTTGACTAAGTTTAGAAAAGATGACTCTCTGTAAGCTGATAAAAGTTCAGACAAATAATAGGATGCCAAGCCATGAAATACTTGGCACCCCATTATACGTGAGCAAGAGGATCTTAAAGTTTATATGAAACCTGGGGGGTAGCCAGTGCAAGGATTTAAGAATGAGGGTAATATGATATGATGAGGGTAATATGATCACTTGTACCAGACCTAGTCAGGATTCTGGATGCAGAATTTTGTACATATCGCAGTTGATTTAGGTGCAGTAATCCAGGGGAGATCACAAATGTATGGATCAGCTTTTCAGTTACAGCATAGGACGCATCCGCGCAATGTTTCTCAAGTGGAAAAAAGATGCTCTGACCACATTTTGTAAATGTGGCTCAAAGATTAAACTAGCATCAAATATTACCCCTAGATTTTTCAATTTAGACTGAAGCTCTCAATTACAGTTCCATCTATAGATGGGCTACCAGGATTTTCCTTACATAATTGATGGGGGGTGCCAATAAGCATGGCTTCAGTCTTGTCACAGTTTGGTTGAAGGAACTTGTGGGCCATCCAAGTTTTTTGCCATGGATTTTATTAGTCAGTTAGAAGGAGCACTTTTCACTTTTCAAATCCTATATTCCCAAGGTCTGAATTTACCAGATGTGTCCAGTTGGAATGAAGTGGATTATATCTCCCAAACGGCCTGGTTAGGCTTAGAATAACCCAGAATGAAGCCCTGTACACACGGCCCAGAAAACTTTGTTTTTCCTGACGAGATTCTTGGCAAGATTCTCTTCCCGGCCGAGTGTACACACGGGCCATTCAAAAGAACCGCCGTTCTTTTGAATGGCACGAACGCGGTGACATCATCGACTACGACGAGCATGTGCTTGTCACATTCGATGCCGTCGCCGCCATCTTGCTTCACCCTACCTATGCCTTGGAAGCTACCTTGCATGCATCAAAGTCATTTCGAGCATGCCCGGGTTTCCATGGAGAGGTAAGTATACAGACGCTCGGGAATCTCACGGCAAGAAAATAGAAGAGCAGGTTCTCTATTTTTCTTGTCTAGATTTTGGGCAGTTTTCTTGAAGAGAAACCTCAAAGCCTCGTACACACACACGGTTTACTCAGCAGAAAGCTCTGCCAGCAGTTTTCCTGCCGAGAAAACCGTGCGTGTGTACAAGGCTTAAAGGTACATTTTTGAACAAACAGATACTTCAAGGGTAAGTTTACCTTTACCAAAAAACTGCCTATGCAGGTACGGGGTGCCTGTATATGAGAACAAACTGTACAGCTTTTACCAAAGTTTAAAAATGCCCCTGTTATAGGTGTAGGCCATTTATGCATGTCATTTATGTAAGAATGAGTGAAAAGTGTAGCGCTAATACGGGGGTCCTATACAGGATCTCCCAATGTGATTTAAGACGTAGGTAACTCTGACCGTACTATTCCAAAAGCCGGAGGTGAGAAAAAATTGTATATTTTCAAAATTCACTTTCAAAAAACATATATTACCCTCTAAGTGGCCTCTAGATATGTCCTCAACATTCGTGAGTGTTCAAACTCATTTATCAAGACAGACAATAGGAAAGCAACTATTGTGAGTAAGTGACAAAACCATGCAATATGTGAGCATATAATAACACAAAAAGCAACTATTGTAACTTGTGACAGAACCATGCGATATGAGAGCATATAATGACACAAAGTCCACTGTGAATAACTCAGGGTCACCGAACATGTGAGATTTTTAGTCCCAACACTTAATAGGTGTGACACACATGTCCTTCTTGTTGATCGACTTGAATGCGGTATATGGTTCAAGAAGTGATCTTCACACTTTGCACAAATACAAATAGATGGGTACCCTTACCGGATAAGGTGGACCCTCACCTCACCATATGGCGGGGGGGTCTTACGAGCTTTTTTAGACTGATTGTCTAGTCCGGTTATCACCAGGATTGTAGTCCTAGGTACGGGTAATCTCCAAGGTGTGTCGGTGTCTACAGGATGAAAATTCACACTTTGATAGTGCCCAGCAGCAGCTCTCAATCGCAAAGGGGAAAAATAAAAAGAGAAAAAGGCTCCTCATAGTGTAAAAATGCAAAATGTAATTAAAAATTCCAAAACATCACACACTTTGTGATAGGAACCATAAAAAGGAAATTAAAAACCACACGTGTAAAAAATATAACTTGTAGAAATAAAGAGAACAGCAGCAATTCTCCCCCTTGATGGATGGACAAGGGTGTTCCACAAAAAATGCAGTAGAGACTTTCAGTGAGTCAGCAACCCGACCGGTTTAGTCTAAAAAAAGACTTCAACTGGGGTATCTAGTAAAGACTCACCGCTCACCTGCATTTATACCTAGTGGTTCCACCCCTATGAGACCACCTGGACCCCTCATTCCGCCTACCTTGGCGTGCGTGTCAGAGTCCATCTCCGTCGCCATCTTGCGTTCCAGATGCCGGAAATGTTAAGGCGGGGACTTCCGTTTTGTGTCCCAGTCACTCAGTGGATGGGAATATAGTATTCCATGTCCTAACACCAATGGCAATATGTTCAATCAACCAATAGGTGGGCTCAGCCTGTGCGCATACCCGGCGTGACGTATGACGTCACCGGTGTGCGTGGCGGTGCGCGTGACGTTACGCATAACGATGCACTTCAACCTAAACCACCGCGCCTTTGGTCCAGCCCGAATGGATGAACGTCTCCTATGTGGCCGGCGTGACGTGCGACGTCATCAATGTGCGTCATGGTGTGCTCCACAGTGCACTCCACGGCGCATTTAGCTAATTGGCTGGGTGTCACGTGGTGCGGAAGTGAGCTGGAGGTCTGCGCTCCATTGCCAATAGGCGTGCGCTTCACCGGGTCTACAGACCATCATAAGACCTGTACTTTATAAAAAGGGGGAAGGGGAAAGGAATATCCAACTCGAGCCCAGTCAGAAACTGCTAGCATGATCTTAGATAGGTCAATAAAGGTTACTGAGTTGGAAGGGATAATTAGCAGAAAAAAAAAAAAAATCATTGGTCTCACAGGGGTGGAAAGCACCAAATTTGAAAACACATCATTACCCATCTGATAAATAGTAAAGGGAGACACATCAAAAAAAAATAAAAAACATTAGAACATATTGGGCAAGTGTTACAAAAATGTTACAAAATACACCAAGGATGTCCATACATAGATCATTTCATTGTGGTCTCACCGTCATGCCCATATATAAATCAATATATTATACATCCACATCAGGATTGATTAATAAAGGCATTGACGTCCCATTCCACGTTTAAACCGTACGGCACATAACTTTTAAGTAGGTAAATCCAATAAACTTCCAATTTAGACACCCCTCTAGTACTGGGTTCACCTCTCCAGTGGGGGACAAATTTGTCTATAATTTGGAAGCTGGTACCTTCAAGTTTTTTATTGTGCTTATTCAGGTAGTGCATGTCATTTATGTGCCTGTCCAAAAACTCCCAGATATATTCTCTCCTCCTCCCTTGTTGCTGGGACGTTGCTATGTCACTCCCAGCCAATCCAAACTCCTTTTGCGGGTTATCTCTCTCCCTTGTCACAGTAGCTCTGGGCTCAGTGATGCTGCAAAGAAGGAGATAAGGGACCGCATGTGTGGGGGGAGAGAGTTTGAGAGCTTGATTTTGAGATAAGGGTGAACAATGACAGCTGAGAGCTAACCTGTAGATACCTTTAATACTGGTAGTAAATACTACTTGGACACTTGTACCTACAGGTAAGCTTATAATAAATATTACCTGCAGTTTAGGAAGGTTTAAGGGTGCAGAGTTATAGTATTTTACATGTAACCTATATTTCAATTAAAAAACAGTCAAGTTCTCAACTTTCTCATAAAATAACACTGAGCTGATCATTGTCTAAACAGTGTAAAGAAGCTGTATCTTTAGGTCTCTTTAAATAGAACGTCAATCTTGTGATATTACAGAATATAGCTACTATTGAGGCTTTAGAAGACACTGGAGTTATCTCTCTGACTTAGGGACAACTCTATCTAAAATCTACCAAGCAATTTTGACTAGGGTCAAGGAGGTTTAAAGCAAGTCTTTTTATTCATATTTACAATTTCTCTGCTTACTTTTTAGAGATTTCCTTCTGACATTTAATAGTCTGACACAGTACAGGCAGATCAATGTTTCCTTGGCCACCTCTAGACCATTATACCTTTGTCAGAAAATCTCCCTATAGACTTGAATGTGGATGTTTTCGGCACAACATTTGGCAATGTAAAGTGCTATAGAGATTTTAAATGTCACTCCAATTTTGTTGAAGAAATATTTTCCTCTAGATAAATTATGTGCATAGCAAGGAACGTGGCATACTTCTTTGTAGACTCGTATCTTTCTATACCAGGACTTGTTCTCAAGTTTGGCAGCCCTTGGTGCTGTGGATCACTTTTCTGAGAGCAGTTGACAAGTGCCTGGGAGACCCTCAAAGGGCACATCACCACACCACAAACACATTCATGGCACACTGTTGCAGAGTGGTTGTGATTCGGCCCCATTAACTTGAATGTGTCTTGTTCAGCGGCGGTATGGCCCAATAGAAGTGACCGGGGGTTTCATTTTTGCAGCAGGATTTGTACAGGCCTGAGCAAGGTAATTTCCTTATTCAGGTGGGTAGTCAGGGATTGGTAAACCCATGGCTCAACCGCCTGCCACACGTCTGAATAAGCCCTAATAAAGAACTTGCGCTTTTGTTCAACCCTGCTCTTTCTCAAACTGATTTGTGAATGGAAAGGTCTGTCGCCTGTATAATTACCGTGTGTATTCTCAGTGTTCTGTTCAAAAAAATCTGCATAATCTTTTATTCCTCCAGGTTAGGACATGCTTTATAGAGTATTGCACAAATAATAAAAATGTATTAAAGCCTGACATGACTGGTATTTCAGTGAGCCAATTACACAAGTAGAAAAATAGGATTTTTGTCTTACCCTTCTTTGGAGTACATTACAGGACTCAGGATATTATTCTGAAGCACTGGTTGTTCACCTTCAGGAGGATTGGACACTGGCAAGCAAAGCTGTATGAACAGTCCAGTATAACTCCTCCTACTTTCCAGCATGCACTTTCCAGCATGCCTCAGTTTTGTAACAAGTAATGATTGGAATTGACCATAAGAACAGAGGGTATGGACCTAACAGTATGTCCCATAATGTACCCCAAGAAAAGGATTTTACAGGTAAGACACAAAGCCTATTTCTTTATCGTACATCACGGGACACAGAGCGCATAGCCATTACACTTGGGTTATATGGGTACCTTCAGGTGTGGACACTGGTGTAATCAATTTCACAGGAAGTTTCCTCCCTATATAACCCCCTCCCACTGGGAGTGCTTCAGTTTTTTCGCCAGTGTCTTAGGTGTTGGTCACGTCTAGCTGTCCCTCGGAGGTCTCGGGACCCAGGATAGCTAGCCGGATCCGTCCGAAGTGCTTCAAAGCCAAGGTGTACGGTACCCGGGCCCTGCTGGAGTGGGGGTTTGCCTATAATGCCTCTCCTTGGAGGGCTGGATTCTGGGCTCCAGTGCCTTAGTCTCTTCCAAGAACTAAACGCTACTGATGCCAGGATGCTATATAGGTCCAGGGGTGTGGGTTCCTTAACACAGGACCCCGGTCCCTGAAGGTCCAAGAAAATACCCACGGAGATGGGGGAAGGCTGGGCCTCTTGCATTTTGCAATACCCTGCGGCGTGGAGCAGGTAAGAGGGAACCTGCGGGACTTGGTTCGACAGTAGGTATCCCCCTGGGGGTTCTGGGTTGGCTAATGGTATGCTTGTGCATCAGCCACTATCTCCACTATGTCTGTTGAGGCAGGATGGGATGTACTAATGTTTACCCAGATAACATGTAGATATATATACGCTTTTAAAAGATATGTATTTTGCTACTCCCCCCAGGTTTGCCTGTTAGCATGATACTGCAGCCCCACGTGTATAGAGAGGAAGTGCTGACAAAACTCCTGTTCCTAGGAAGCCTAGGGAGACAGCTTCCTCTATGTGTGCACTACAAAGATAGTGGCTTACCTGGTGTCTGTGTTCTAGCGCTGGTCCGGGCTCTCCTCTGCTCTCTGCTTCCTCCATGTTGGTTTCAGCGTGGGGGGGGGGCGCGCGCGCGCGTGCGCGCCGCCTTTTACAACGTCAGCGGGCGTGGGGGGGGGGGCGGGCCAGCAGCGTCAGTCTCAGATAAAGCAAAAAAGCATTCCTGGCTGGTCAGTCCCTCCTGAAAGCGGTGGAGAGTGAGGACATAGAGCGAGCAGCTGAGCCAGTTCTGGCTAACAGTGACACCCAGTGGTGGTTTGTGGATCTTCAGGTCTGGACTTAAAAGTCCACACTGACAAAAAAAATATATATATATTTTTTTGCTTAAAGGGACTCAGCCTTAGATCCGGCAGTATCTGAGTCGGTGCAACCTTGGACTCCAGCTAACGGGCATTGGTGTGGCAATACTCACAGGACTTTCCTCTGTATTGCCGCCTTCTCAGGCGTATGAAAATTTTGAAAACATTTTACATAGCCTGTCCTTATTAAGTTTTCACTTCTAGCTACAACAGTTGGGTGTTGGCTGTAGGGGTGTCTCAAGGTTGTGCAATGGCTCCCAAGGGATCAGGACCAGCTAAAGCTGCAAAAGGTGCCAAAAAAGTAAAGGGGTCTCCAACGGGGTCAGAGGATTTGGGCCAGGCTCCAGTGGTCCCACCCTCACCAGATAGACCACCGAACAGCATCGTGCAGGAGCCATTGAGGGTGCTAGGGGCAGAGGCGGCCCCCAATCAACCCATTCCCGTTTATGTTACGGAAGAAATGCTAGAATCCACCCTGGGTGGGCTAGAGAAAAGGTTAACTGCTTTAATTGCCCGCTCTTTGCCGGGTGGCAAACGGGCTAGATCCCCGTCACCTAAAACGGTGTGTTCAGATGCAGAGGTCCTCTCTTCGGAGGAATTGGACCCACAGGGGGATCAAGCGGACCTGAGTCCTGACGGGTCAGACATTGAAGATTCCACTATAGATGAAATTTTTTCGGCTTCTCAAGCAGAGAGCCTGTGGATCCAGTCTCTGACGGATATGGTTCGCACTGCCTTTAAACTTCCAGTGTCAGAACAAGTAGCCCCCGCGGTATCCTCTTTAGGTTCCTTGAAGGCACCATTGGATGGTGCATCTTTCCCGGTTCACCCCCTTCTGGAGAGCGTGATTTTTCAGGATTGGGCTCGACCTGATAGGATTTTTATCCCTCCTAAAAGGTTTACCATTCTCTATCCTATGGAAGAAGAATTTGCAAAGAAATGGGCACTCCCTACCGTGGACGCAGCCATTTCCTGCGTAAATAAATCCCTGACCTGTCCGGTGGAAAATGTCCAGGTGTTTAAAGATCCAGTCGACAAAAAATTGGAGACCCTACTGAAGGCTTCTTTTACCACAGTAGGTGCCGTGGTTCAGCCAGCAGTGGCAGCCATTGGCGTTTGTCAGGCTTTAAAGGATCAGACTAAACAGATATTAAGGGACATACCGGCTCAACAAGCTCGTGAATTGGCTGACCTCCCAAGAGCTCTCTGCTTTGCAGTAGATGCTATTAAGGACTCCGTTCAACAGGCGTCCCGTTTATCTCTGCTGTTGGTTCATATGCGTCGCCTTTTGTGGCTAAAAAACTGGTCAGCAGAGGCACCCTGCAAAAAGCTTTTAGCAGGATTTCCCTTTCATGGTGGGAGACTATTCGGTGAAGATCTAGATAAATATATCCAGACCATATCAGGTGGTAAAAGTTCTTTCTTGCCCATCAAGAAAAGATCACGTGGGCCCGCATTTAAGCGACAGGCCTTCGCAGGCTCGGCCCCTTCAACTTCCCGTCAGTATCGACGGCCTCCCGGGCGTTCGGCATTTAATAGCCGCCCACAAGGACAAGCCACGACAGGCAAGAGGCCATGGTCTCGCAAGCCGGTTAAACCAGTCCTTAAGTCAGATTCATGAAGGGGCGCCCCCACTCTCTTGGGTGGGGGGAAGGCTTCGGTTCTTCTCCGAAGTGTGGAAGACCAGAATTCCCGACTCTTGGGTAAGATCCGTGGTAACCACGGGCTACAAGCTAGAGTTTCGGGAAGTCCCCCCTCATCATTTTCAGGGGTCAAGTCTTCCAAGCGACCCATTAAAGAGGGCCTCTCTTGCAAAGGCATTGGATCGTCTCTTACTCCAAGGAGTAATCGTAGAAGTACCAACCCAGGAATGGGGTCTGGGATTCTACTCCAACCTTTTCATAATACCAAAGCCCAATGGCGACGTCAGGCCTATCTTGGACCTCAAACGCCTAAATCGCTTTCTAAACATTCAGACCTTTCGTATGGAGTCCATACGTTCGGTGGCAGCCAGCCTACATCAAGACGACTTTCTAGCATCTATAGACATAAAAGATGCGTATCTGCACGTGCCGATCTACCCGGCACATCACAGGTTTCTTCGGTTTATGATACATCACCGCCATTACCAGTTCGTAGCCCTCCCTTTCGGGTTGGCAACAGCTCCGCGGGTATTCACAAAGGTGTTAGCCCCGGTGCTAGCCGTCCTAAGGACAGAAGGCATTTTAGTCTTGGCATACTTGGACGATCTTCTGGTTATCGACAGCTCAGCCTCCAACCTCAATCAGGCAGTAGGTCGCACAGTTCAGCATCTAGAGGAATTCGGATGGATTGTAAATCTAGAAAAATCAGTATTGAAACCCACAAAGCAGTTGGAATATCTAGGCCTTCGGCTAGATACAGACTGCCAGAGGATAATTTTACCTCAAGCAAAGATCAGATCAATAGCCCAAGCAGTTCAAATGATCTTAGGCAAGAAGAGGCCGACTATTCGCCTATGTATGCGACTGCTGGGGAAGATGGTGGCCGCCTTCGAGGCTGTGCCCTACGCCCAGATCCATACCAGATATCTTCAGGCAGCCATTCTCTCTGCTTGGAACAAGTCCATTCAGGCGTTAGATCGTCCGTTAGTGCTCTCCCCTCTTTTTGAGATTATCAGCAGCCAAAAACTGCTCTATCACTCATACGCAGACGACACACAACTCTATTTCCGCATCTGCAACAGGCAGGATCACCACCTCAATCTAGAGACATGTCTCTCTTTGATAGAGGACTGGATGACAAAGAGTTATCTTAAACTCAACGGAGCGAAAACAGAACTTCTTCTGTTTCACGCCAAGCGCAGGAATCAACTTTCAACAGCGTGGACCCCCCCGCCTATTTTGGGCAAATTCATCACCCCTAGCGCCAAAGTCAAAAGCCTAGGGGTCATTTTTGACTCCTTTATGACAATGGACGCACAAATAGGGTCAGTAGTCAGCGGATCTCACCATCTACTGCGCCTACTACGTAGACTCACTCCGTTCATCCCCAAAGAAGACTTAGCGGTCGTGGTGGGAGCTATTGTAAACTCCAGGCTGGATTATGCAAATGCCCTTTACCTCGGCCTCCCCAAGTACCAAATCGCCCGTCTGCAAGTCGTTCAGAATACGGCCGCCAGACTGGTGACTGGGAAAAAACCCTGGGAATCCATCTCACCTTCACTGAGAGCCCTTCATTGGCTGCCAGTTAAAGACAGAATTGCTTTTAAAGCTCTCTGTCTTACGCATAGATGTGTCCATGGGAATGCCCCCATTTATTTATGCGAAATAATAAAAGCGCATAATCCCAATCGCGTTTTGCGATCGACGAATCAGAACCTGCTCCAGGTTCCGAAAGCCAACTTCAAATCCAAAGGAGAAAGAAGATTCGCGATCCAAGGTCCCAGACTATGGAACGCTTTACCAACCAGCATTCGGTTGGAGGAGAACCACCTAGCATTCAGGAGAAAGGTCAAGACTTTTCTCTTTTGATATCAAAGGAGACAGGAACAACAAGCGCCCAGAGGCGATTCAGTTCGCATGTGCCGCGCTATACAAGTTTTCATTCATTCATTCATTCCCCGAAGGTCCGGCGCAGCCTGTCTTGGTGGCTGGTTTCTCAAAATTTGTCAAAAGGGAAATCCTTTTGCCCCATCTCGTGGAAGATAGTATCCACGGATGCCAGCCTGTTAGGTTGGGGGGCAGTTCTAGAAGAACAGACCCAGCAAGGGCTGTGGTCGGGGGCAGAGAAACTGCTTCCCATCAATATCTTGGAAATCAGAGCTGCTCGACTGGCCCTGATCGCCTGGACTCTCCCCCTTCAGGGTCTGCCAGTAAGGATACAGTCCGACAACGCCACTGCGGTGGCATACATAAACCACCAGGGGGGCACGAAGAGCCCAGCAGCCCAAAGAGAAGTAAACCTGATTTTCTCATGGGCCGAAGCCCATGTACCCTGCATCTCGGCGGTGTTCATCCCAGGGATAGACAATTCTCAAGCAGATTTTTTGAGTCGTCAACAGTTGCTCCCGGGGGAATGGTCGCTTCACCCCCAGGTATTCCAAGAGATTTGCCAAAAATTTGGAGTCCCAGACGTGGACATTATGGCAACGAGATCCAACAAAAAGTTGGACAAATTCATGTCCCGAGCGAGGGATCCCTCGGCCTACGGGACCGATGCCTTGGTTTGCCCTTGGCACCAGTTTTCTCTTCTGTATGCGTTCCCTCCACTGCAGATGATTCCCCGCCTTCTACGGAGAATCCGGGTGGAGCGCAGGCCTGTGATCCTGGTGGCTCCAGCCTGGCCCAGGAGGGCTTGGTACGCACTCATCGTGAAGATGTCAGTCGGGGCGCCGTGGCCGCTCCCCCTGCGCCCAGATCTGCTGTCTCAAGGCCCAATCTGCCATCCTGCTTCACAGCAGCTAAATTTGACGGCTTGGTGGCTGAATCCCTAATTCTTAAAGGCAGAGGCCTCTCAGATCAGGTCATATCTACGTTGATTCAGGCTAGGAAACCGGTCTCCAGAAATATTTATTACAGAGTCTGGAGAACCTATGTGGAGTGGTGCGAGTCTCAAAAATGGCATCCTCGAAAGTTTTTTATTGACAGGATCTTACGATTCCTCCAGGTTGGCGTTGACAAAGGGTTGGCTCTTAGTACTCTAAAGGGGCAGGTGTCGGCTTTATCAATATGGTTTCAAAGACCCTTGGCCACCCATTCGCTTATGAAAACCTTCTTGCAGGGGGTCTTGCATGTGAATCCCCCTATTAGAGCTCCCCTCTGCCCCTGGAATTTAAATCTGGTCTTGTCAGCTTTACAAAGGCAGCCGTTTGAACCTCTGACAGAAATCCCTCTTGTGCTACTAACCCGAAAGTTAGTTTTCTTGGTGGCTATGGCTTCAGCCAGAAGGGTTTCCGAGCTGGCAGCCTTATCATGCAGGGAACCATACCTTATTCTGCATAAGGACAGAGTTGTTCTGCGGCCTCAACCTTCTTTCCTTCCTAAGGTCATATCCAGTTTTCACTTGAATCAGGACCTAGTCCTACCTTCCTTCTTTCCTACTCCCCAGTCCAGAGAGGAAAGACGGCTTCATACTTTGGACGTGGTTCGAGCCATGAGGGTCTATCTCAAGGCTACAGAGAAGATTCGGAAAACAGATGTGCTTTTTGTTCTTCCGGATGGCCCCAAGAAGGGTCAGCCGGCTGCCAAGTCTTCCTTGGCTAGGTGGATTAAGCAGCTGATTTTTCAGGCCTATGGTCTGAAGCGCGTTCCACCTCCCTTATCAGTTAAGGCCCATTCTACGAGGGCCATGAGTGCCTCCTGGGCGGCACACCATCAGATTTCTATGGCACAGGTTTGCAAGGCGGCAACCTGGTCTTCCGTACATACGTTTACTAAATTTTATAAGTTGGACGTTGCAAAGAGTACGGACGCAGCTTTTGGGCAGGCGGTCCTACGGGCAGCAGTATAGAATCCTCTGGCCCGGTTCACGCCCCCTTGTGTTTCTGTTGATGGAGCCATGTTTTCTCCTGACAATGTTTTGATTTGGCTATTCTTGGCCTTACGGTCTCCCTCCCTTCATAGAGCATTGCTTTAGGACATCCGAAGTGTAATGGCTATGCGCTCTGTGTCCCGTGATGTACGACAAAGAAAAAAGGATTTTTAATAAACAGCTTACCTGTAAAATCCTTTTCTTGAAGTACATCACGGGACACAGAGCTCCCACCCCTCTTTTGGGGAACATTGTGTAACCTCGGGAGAATTGCTTGCTACAAAACTGAAGCACTCCCAGTGGCAGGGGGTTATATAGGGAGGAAACTTCCTGTGCAATTGATTACACCAGTGTCCACACCTGAAGGTACCCATATAACCCAAGTGTAATGGCTATGCGCTCTGTGTCCCGTGATGTACTTCAAGAAAAGGATTTTACAGGTAAGCTGTTTATTAAAAATCCTTTTTTTCTTAGTTGTACATTACAGGGCACAGGATATTATTCTGAAACCCACAAAACGTCCAAAATCAATGCCCCATGAGGGGTTGGAAATAGTAAATGAAAGGTTACCAGACCCACAAGGAAAAGAAAAAACAAGGGTGGCTTCAAGGAGCTTACAGTACTGCTTAAAGAACCTTATGACCAAAGCAGGCATCGACTAAGGCCTGAATATCCATCAAGTAAAGCCTAATAAACGTGAGAGCAGAACACCACGTGTCTGCTTTGAGCAATAGAAGCCTTAAAAAGTCTATTACGCACTAACTGATCCAATGGAGTGTGCTTTGACCAGGAAAGGGGGAGCCTTGCACTTGGGAACAACAGCTTGGCGGATAGCCTGCCCAATCCACTTGGTAATCCAGTGAAAGGAACAGCAGACTGTTCTTCTGTGGGTACATTCAAGGCTGACAGAGTCAGAATGGAGCTGTAGTTCAGAGATAAACAGCATGAACAATATACAGATAATGGAAGGAAACCTGTTCAGGAGCAGGACAGGGAGATGGTATAACAATGGCTGAAAAGAAGAAACCAGTTTGAAAAAAAAGAGGCTCTGGACATCAAAACCACCTTGTCTTGGTGTATGAGAAAGAAATGAAAAGGTTCTTAATAGCTAAAGGTTACCAATTCAGAAACTCATCACGCAGAAGTTATAGTGTCAATTAAGACAGAAAATAGCGTGTTTTGTAGCTAAACATGAGCCTGCTGGACCCCCAGGGCTACCATGCTTGCACCTATGATATGCCTTGGTATGGGTGTGAGGGAACTCCCCTAAAGGTACTCACAATACACTGCACAGCAGAAGGGGTTAGAACCACCTGTAACATTAATTGAGAGAAGCAGGGAGCTCCGAAGATACATCCCAGAGGATTGCTGGTGCAGGTGAGAGGGCCAGCTGACCTAGGTCTGTGTGCACACCCCAAAATGGCGCACTCAAATGCAGCAAGACAGACTAAGAAGAAGTCTGCACAGGCTCATTGACTACTACTTTAACCACTTCACGCCAAGTTGCGTACCTGTATGTCATTTGGTTGAAGTGGTTGTACAAGTTTTACTGGGGTGATGCCTGGTACTGTTTTTAGAGATAGCGGTTGGCTCTCTCATGATAAAATCCAATGCTGCTAATGAGCCGCTCAACCATTACATAAGGAGTTGGAGGGGACACCCCCCCTCCCGCCACCTTCTGCCGCTCTGCCCGAGTCTCCCAGAGTGACCAGAGACCAGAGTGACCATCAGCCGGCTGTGTGAAGTCACAAACTATGTTGAAATTGGCTTTGGTTGGGTTCTCCGGTGTTAAAACCCAGAAGCGACGTCACAACATCACTTCCATCCAATGGGCATACACCCAAGGGAACTTTGGGGACTAGGTTTCACCAGACAGGTTCGGACCTGTAGAGCATTTTGTATACCACATTCCCAGGTAAGTGCAAAACACATCCAGAGGCGATATTACGGGCTGGCCCCACATCTTTTTCCTCTCAAGGTCCGAATACAGTTCCCCAAGACAAAGCCAATAAGTAACAAATTTGGAAGCTCAAAACAGGAGCTCAAATAGCACGGCAACAACTGAAGAATTTTGATACCGTGTTTCCCCGAAAATAAGACGTACTCCGAAAATAAGCCGTAGCGGGATTTCGACGCAAGATAGAAATATAAGACACCCCTCCGAAAATAAGACGTAGCGATGTAGTGTCGAATCTCCGAAAATAAGATGTAGTGTCGAATCTCCGAAAATAAGATGTAGTGTCGAATCTCCGAAAATAAGATGTAGTGTCGAATCTCCGAAAATAAGATGTAGTGTCGAATCTCCGAAAATAAGATGTAGTGTCGAATCTCCGAAAATAAGATGTAGTGTCGAATCTTGTAGTGATATCTTGTAGTGGTACAACCAGACAAGATGAGTGCAAAAAGAAAGAGTTATTCTGTTGAGTACAAGAAAGGAATTGTGGAGGACTCCCGAGGCAAGAATCTTACGGCTTTTTGCAAAGAGAAGAAGTTGGATATCCGAATGGTCCAAAAATGGCGTGCAGAATACGATAATCTCAGTCTACAGGTGGACAGAGGAAATGCTAAGAAGCGCAAGTGTGGTTCAGGTAGGCAACCTTTATTTTCTGTAATAAAAATAAGACACCCCCCGAAAATAAGCCATAGTGTGATTTCTTGAGGAAAAAAAAATATAATACGGTGTCTTATTTTCGGGGAAACACGGTAGAAGAAAAAAATCTCTTCATAAAAACTGAAAAGGATTTGATTCTTTTTGAGCAGAGAGAAGATATGTGTTTTTCTTTGGACACTAGCATAAAACAGAGGCACGCTGAGAGCAGGAGGAGTTATTTGGACTGTCCTTACATCATTTGCCTGCTAGTGTCCAATTCTCCTGAACATGGCAGTATATCCTCTGTTTTAGAAAACCATTCTGTGTCCCATAATGTACAACTAGATTTCAAGATTTCAGAAAACATTTTTGCACGCCAATGATATAGAGAATGCCTTCAGGTTATTGCAAGGAACCCCTGAGGAGTGCCCTCATAGCAAGCTGCTTGTTATATGGGCACTCATGAGGATTCTCTCCCGAGCCACACTCTGTGTGTCCATTGACACACAGAGTGCGGCTCGGCCCATCACTTTCAAAAAAAGGGGACAAAAGTTACTTACGTATAATGTTTTCTTTTTTATCTCTATATACAAATGTTTTACCATTCATTTCTATTTTAAACTAAACATGTCGCTTTACAGGGTGAAAGTTTACATAAACTGTATTGAAGAGAAAGCCTTTAGATCCCCTGTATTGCCCTGCAGAGTTCTTGGGAGTGGGTTTCCTTTAAATCATCTTAGGGATTAAAAAGAAAAAAATGTTTGTTTGTGGTGTGAAATGTTTTGATCTGTAAAATAAAAGTAAGCATATTCTTCTGTTATGTTCTAAACTGAACAGAAGCGGCATCCCATGAGAAATTATAACCTGTAAACACTTTAAAAATCAATATACCAGGTCCACTTAAAGCTCCTAATTCAATGCATCAAGAACAGAGCTTGGTAAATAAAATGCCTAATGTAAAAGGGATTCCTGAGAAATCTACAAAGTCTGCATGAAACAAAAATAACCCACTCTTTATAATGGAGTCTGTAAATCCGTAAACACCATTTTCTTCAACTACATTACCTGAGGGAGCAAAGTTAAAATGCATCAAAACTGCCTCAGCGTGACTGACAAGTGTAAGATTTATATCAATTAATGTGTAGGCTTATTTGATACTGTTGGGCATTTTATATAAACCAAATAAAGGCATATTTACAATCTTTAAATACTTTCACTCAGGGAGTAATGGTGTACAGTAATCCCTTATAGATACTCAGGAATTACCTATTCTTTATCATCCATTGAGGGATATAGGATATATGTAGTAATCCTTGGACATATTTACAGCATCTCACAAAAGTGAGTACACCCCTCACATTTTTGTCGATATTTTATTATATCTTTTCAGTAGTGAGTGTACAGCTTGTATAACAGTGTACATTTGCTGTCCCCTCAAAATAACTCAACACACAGCCATTAACCACTTGCATACTGGGCACTTACACCCCCCTCCTGCCCAGGTAAAATTTCAGCTTCCGGCACTGCATCGCTTTAACTGACAATTACGCGGTCGTGCGACGTGGCTCCCAAACAAAATTTACGTCCTTTTTTCCCCACAAGTAGAGCTTTCTTTTGGTGGTATTTGATCGCCTGTGCGATTTTTATTTTTTGCGCTATAAACAAAAAAGAGCGACAATTTTGAAGAAAAATACAATATTTTTTACTTGTTGCTATAATAAATATCCCAATTAAAAATAAAAACTATTTTTTTTTTCTTAGTTTAGGGCGATACATAATCTTCTACATATTTTTGGTAAAAAAAAAAAAAAATCGCAATAAGTGACTGGTTTGCGCAAAAGTTATAGCGCTTACAAAATAGGGGAGAGAATTATTATTTTTTATTATTTTTTTTTTTACTAGAAATGGCGGCGATCTGCGATTTTTATTGGTACTGCGACGTTATGGCGGACACATCGGACACTTTTGACACATTTTTGGCGCCATTCACATTTATACTGCGATCAGTGCTATAAATATGCACTAATTACAGTATAAATGTGACTGGCATTGAAGGGGTTAACACTAGGGGGTGAGGAAGGGGTTAAATGTGTATGCTAGGTGTGTTCTAACTGTAGGGGGAGGGGGGGTGACTGGGGGGGTGACCGATCTGTGTCCCTATGTAAGAAGGAACACAGATCGGGCTCCTCCCCTCCAGAGACAGGACATTGTCTCTGTGTAAGCCGGCAATGAGAGATGATCTATGAGAGATCATCTCTCATTGGCCCACAGATCGCATCGCAAACGGCCGCTCTGGTTGGCCGTTTGCCGCGATCTGTGATTGGCCGTGTCCAAGGGACACGGACAACACAGGGCTTCCCCGCAGCGCGCACTACAGCGCGCGCTGGGAACGCCAGAAAGACATGCCGTCAAATGACGGCATGTTGGCTATTCAGGCCCGCGCTGTTGCCGTCATCCGACGGTAGCGCGGGCCTCAAGTGGTTAATGTTTAAACCGCTGGCAACAAAATTGGCAACTAAGTGAAAATATCCAAATTGGGCCCAAAGTGTCAATATTTTGTGTGGCCACCATTATTTTCCAGCACTGCCTTAACCTTCTTAGGCATAGAGTTCACCAGAGCTTTACAGGTTGCCACTGGAGTCCTCTTCCACTCCTCCATGATGACATCACGGAGATGGTGGATGTTAGAGACCTTGCGCTCGTCCAACTTCCGTTTCAGGATGCCCCACAGATGCTCAATAGGGTTCAGGTCTGCAGACATGCTTGGCCAGTTCATCACCTTTACCATAAGCTTCTTTAGCAAGGCAGTGGTCGTCTTGAAGTTTGTGTTTGGGGTCATATGATGTTGGAATATTGCCCTGCGGCCCAGTCTCTGAAGGGAGGGCATCAAGCTCTGCTTCAGTATGTCACAGTACATGTTTGCATTCATGATTCCCTCAAAGAACTGTAGCTCCCCAGTGCCGACAGCACCTATGCAGCCCCAGACCATGACACACCCACCATCATGCTCAACTGTAGGCACTTGTCTTTATACTCCTCACCTGGTTGCCGCCACACACGCTTGACACCATCTGAACCAAATAAGTTTATCTTGGTCTCATCAGACCACACGACATGGTTCCAGTAATCCACGTCTTTAGTCTGCTTGTCTTGTACATCATCTTTAAAAGAGGCTTCCTTCTGGGATGACATCAATGCAGACCAATTTTACCCTTGAACTTTTTGGCCTAAAAGCAAAACTGTGGTGGAAAACTAACACTGCACATCTCTCTGAACACACCATCCCCACCATGAAACGAGGTGGAAGCATCAGGTAGTGGAGATGCTTTTCTTCAGCAGGGACAGAGAATCTGAGTTAATGGGAAGATAGATGGAGCCAAATACAGAGCAATCTTAGAATAAAACCGACTGATGGATTTTTTCATCAGATATCCGATGAAGCTGACTTTCATCAGCCTTGCCTACACACCATCAGTGTCAGAACGCGGTGACGTAAAACACAACGACGTGCTGAGAAAAATGAAATTCAATGCTTCCGAGCATGCGTCGACTTGATTCTGAGCGTGTGTTGATCTTTAACCGATGGATTTCCCCACAGAAAATCTTTTTTTTCTATCGTTTTTTTAACCACTTAAGGACCGCCTCCTGCACATATACATCGGCAGAATTGCACGGCTGGGCAAATCCACGTGGGTTACGAAGCTCCGGGACCGCGAGACTCGCGGACCCGATCGCCGATGGAGTGCGGCAATCGGTCCCCGGAGCTGAAGAACGGGGAGAGGCGTGTGTAAACACGGCTTCCCCGTGCTTCACTGTGGCGGCAGCATCGATTGCGTCATCCCTTTTATACCTACAGCCACACTCCCCTACAGTTGTAAACACACACAGGGGACACATAACCCCTACAGCGCCCCCTTGTGGTTAACTCCCAAACTGCAACTGTAATTTCCACAATAAACAAATGCTTTTTTTTTGCTGTGAAAATGACAATTGTCCCAAAAAATGTGTCAAAATTGTCCGAAGTGTCCTCCATAATGTCGCAGTCACGAAAAAAATCGCTGATCGCCGCCATTAGTAGTAAAAAAATTAAAAAATTAAATAAAAATGCAATAAAACTATCCCCTATTTTGTAAACGCTATAAATTTTGCGCCAACCAACCGATAAACGCTTATTGCGATTTTTTTTACCAAAAATAGGTAGAAGAATACGTATCGGCCTAAACTAAAATTTTTTATATATATTTTTGGATAAAAAATATTGCATTTGTTTCAAAATTGTCGCTCTATTTTTGTTTATAGCGCAAAAAATAAAAACCGCAGAGGTGATCAAATACAACCAAAAGAAAGCTCTATTTGTGGGGAAAAAAGGACGCCAATTTTGTTTAAGAGCCACGTCGCACGACCACGTAATTGTCAGTTAAAGCGACGCAGTGCCGGATCGCAAAACCTGGCCGGGTCCTTTAGCTGACTAAAGGTCCAGGTCTTAAGTGGTTAAGAACAAGCCCATTTTTTTAACCCCCAATTTATGTGTATGCCTATAAATATAAGGCTGGACAATATAAATGAATACTGTATGTTCCAATGGTAAGACAAGGTGCTACGGTACCTGAGCAGAAGACATCAACTGTGAAAGAGGCTAAAGAAAAAACAAGATAATGGTTTATATATGGGGCTATCATTGTTGCTCAGTTTTCAATGGTGAATGCTTTGGGGCTGCTATCATAGCTGCACCTCTTCTTTTAGTCACACTCACATCAGCAAAATATTTAGCCTTGATTTCCTTTGTTCCCTTGTAGTAGTTTCCTGTTCTGTGCATATTGTTCTTTGTGTTACTGAAAGAATTAAACTATTTTAGCTCCCTGTATTTTTGTTTTTACATTAATAGTCAAAACCTTTATCCACAGGACTTAAGCAATTTGTTTTACCAGCGAGATTTGGTCCATCTGCAATTCAGCTGTACATAGGATAATTGCACTAAGTAGCACCATTATTCCAGTTTCTATTATTATGGTGGGTTTTGTGTATAAGTTTTGAAAAAAGGACAGATGAATCTGCTATTTTTCATACAATTATTAGAATATTTATGGAACTGGTAATATCGGCTGATAGCCTAAATATGCACGCCTGATGCTGCTGACAGTGGATGTATTATAAATGTGTGACAGGTGATTATGACTTATTTACAGCTTTGTACAACCTTGATAATGGGCATACAAAAAAGATGCTTAAAGGCATATTCCACATTGTGTAAATAATTCATAAATGCACCCCTATATTTAAAGTAGAACTATAGGCAAAACTTTTTTTTTTCATTCTGGATAGAGTAAGGAAGGGTTATAACCCTGGTAATGTTTGTTTTTGCCCTCTTGGTCCCAGTGGGGAGATGTACCTTAACTTCCGGTCTCATATCCAAAACAGGAAGTGAGAAGAAAGTTTAAAATTGAAATGAAAGGCATAACATTTTTGTATAGATAAAGAAAAACATTATATATACCTTTTTTCCCTTTTTTATAAATGATCACATTCCCTCTGTTCTCAGCTGGATTAGAGCTGGGGAGGAGGAGAAGCAGCAGCACACTGCATTTTCCAGTGAATGGCTGTGCAGCGGGGCGGTGTCTGATCTGAATATTGGACATTTCCAGCATAGCTAGAGAACTGACCACGATGTGTTCTGCTTAGTGTGGTCGGTTTTTAATATGAAAGCAGAGGAACTGGCAGGAACACCAGGGATTTCACATAACGGAGCAATACAAAGTGAACAGGATACTTTATCATACAAGTACATGTTATTAAGTATATTAAGTGTTGGGGTAACAAGCGCTTTAAACTGATCCTTGAAGTAGCCATAGGTATAACCAGTTACCGTACATGGCAAAAGATCCCATATGGTAGTGGTGAGAGTTCACTTCACAGCTATGCCATTGGGCTTGATTGCCAACGTCACTTCCAACAGTAGACAATACCATATTGTGGGGTTGGGGGAGAAAGTGGTAAGCGGGTCCCAGCCTGGGACAGTGGCACATTCAGAGCTTTGCAGAAATAGGGAAGATTGTCCAGGAAGCAATGAGAGTGCCGTCAAGCTAACTGGGAAACCCCAACACTAAGAAATCCCCCCCCCATGTAATAATTTGTGGTTAAAAGGTATGTATTTGCAGTATGGTAATCCAGGAAATATCCAGAAATAGTTTAATACAATTTTATTGTGCCTATTTTCACTAACACGCTCCAGCTTCCTGTGAATTAGCATGTTTAACACACATGTGAGTAACTCTCAACCCAACTGTTTAAAATCATGTGTGAACTCTGCACAAGAAATTCTTCAGCAGTTGCAGGTAATATAGCATACGTATATGAGTTTAAATGTGGCAGTCAAAGTTTGAAGAATCTAGTAGAGCATTAACCACTTCCCTACCTCTGGATGTCATATGACGGCCTGGACTTTCAGTGGGGATATCTGAAAGATGCCTGCAGCTACAGGCATCATTCAGATATCCATCTCTTCAGCCGGCGATTCTGTGCACCATAAGAACAATCATAGTGGCAGTTCTGCCGCTTGAGTGTGCGCAATTTTAAAGCGTGACATGCTAGGTATCTATTTACTTGGCGTAACTTCATCTTTCACAATTATATAAAAAAATTGGGCTAACTTTACTGTTTTGTTATTTTTTAATTCATGAAACCGTTTTGTTCCCAAAAAAAAGGCATTTCAAAAATGATTGCGTAAATACCGTGCAAGATAAAAAGTTGCAATGACCACCATTTTATTCCCTATGATGTCTGCTAAAAATATATATATATATATATATATATATATATATATATATATAGGGCCAGATTCAGGTAGATGAGAGTATCTTTCCTCTGGAGTAACGCTTCTCATTTACGTTACTCTGAAGACCCTTTCAGCGCAAGTCCTGTAATTCACATAGCAGTTGCGCGTAAACTTGCGCCAGAGTAACGATAATGCGCTGGCGTAACCCGACGCAAGTGGAAGTGGGTGTGATCATATGTAAATGATGGGCGGAGCCCAGCGCAGAGGCTTACGTTCAGCGCATCAACCACGGAGCATGCGCAGTGAGTGAGGCTCCACTCGTCCCCTTTGTGCGCATGCTCACAACTTCCGTCGGCACCACTGCACGGGAAACGTCAGCGCAATGCCTTCCGTTGGGCGTTTAAATGCGCCCGTAGAAGCGCCATTCCGGCACTAAAGTATATCCTGCTCCCCCTCCCCGCAGTGATGTTACTTTTGTTCTGAGATGGCTGCTCCCGTTCCCCGCAAACACACAGGAGAAAGCTGAACTTTAATGGCCAGGAGCTGTCAGCCATCATCTCGGCTATGGAGACCTATGATGTCTTCCTCCATGGCTGTAAAATTTGACAGACAAGCATGGACAGAGGTGTTGTCCTGCAAGTGGGGGTGCTCAGCTAGCTCTTATCGTCGGTAACGCTGCTGTAGCTGCTCTCCTGCTGACCTGTGGCCATCTGGAGTAAAGATAAAGCAGCCTTTTGTAGAAATAACTTTGCGCCGGACGGACGAGATACGCGCGGCGCATGTAGCCAGCGTATGGTGCTAATCCGTTCGTGAATTGGGAAAACTCCCTCATTTGCATATTTGCAGGGGAAATCAATGGGCGCGACTGATGCGCCCAGCGAAAATAAGCGCTGACGATACTCTGGCGTCGGAACGTTCCGCCGGTCGCAAATGACCCGTTATTGGGCGCATCTAGTTTGGTGGGTACGGGCACATAGAAACGACGGCGCATCATCACAGTTACGCGGCGCATATCCAAATACTCCAGCGCAAGTGTTCGTGAATCTGGCCCATAGTGTTTGGGGGTTCTGAGTAATTTTTTTGCAAAAAAGGAGTGGAGTGCCAAAATAGGCCCGGTATGGAAGTGGTTAAAAGACAAGCTTACCTTCTTCACACCTTTAAACCCCTTCCCTGCTCATACTTCTCCACTTCCACTCAGTTGCCCTACCAGAGAACTTGGCCCTTGGCACTTCCAGGTATGGGGATGCATGTGACATTCTTTCCTTCTCTATCTTCCACAATGCAGTGCTAATCACTAGGTCTAAAGCATAGAGGTAAAGTCATTAGCCCTGTGTAAGCTCTAACATAGACCCACAATTAGCCGGATTCAAGTCGGACTTACGCCGACATATCTAAAGATAGGCCGTCATAAGTACAAATGTGCGCCGTCGTATCTCTGCGCCGATTCCCCAAGCTAGATACGTCTAAAAATTTGGCTTCAGCCTCCGGACGTAACTTGCTTACGCCGGGGGATCGTGGGAGCATAGTTACGCTGGACGCATTCGGCGTACCCATGTTAAATATGCAAATGAGTAAGATACGCCGATTCACAAACGTACTTGCGCCCGGCGCATGTTTTAAGTGATTTGCGTAAGGGCGTCTGGCGTAAAGTTATTCCTCATATAGGAGGCACAACCCATGCAAAGGTATGGACCAGGGAACGAACACCATCGATTTTTGCATCGTTTACGTAGTAAGTGAATAGGGCTGTGCGTAGGTTACGTTCACGTCGTAGGCAGTGTTTTGACGTATCTTATCCAGTTATTTCGACGTGACTGCGAGCATGCGTACTGGGATGCGTCAAAGATACGACACATGCGCAGTTCGTTTTTTGAAGATCAGCCCATCATTTGCATGGGGTCATGCTTCTTTTAAATGTTACACGCCCACTTCCACCTAATTTGACTTACGTTGGCTTATGCCGACAACTATATGCTACGCCGGCACAACGTTGAGAGCATTTGCTTTGTGAATACCATGCTTTACGGCATAGCGTAAAGAAGATACGCTATGCCGGCAGAAAAATGCGCCAAGGTACGTGAATCTAGCTGAATGAGTTTAATTTCTGACTCTAATAGGCGAACTGAGAGGCAGGGGAGCACAAGGAAGGTAAGTATAAGAGTGTGTGTGGGGGAGCAGTAGTAGGGAACATGTCAAGCCCCGTACACACGGCCGAGGTTCTCGGCAGAAACCAGCAAGAACCTCGCTGGCATCCTGATTCTGCCGAGAACCTCGGCCGTGTGTACGGATTCGGCGAGCATCCCGTAGGGAATGCCGTCGAGCCGAAATAGAGAGCAGGTTCTCTATTTGCTCGACGGCCCGTCGGGATGAATGGCTCGTCGCCCTTCCCGACGGGCTGGTCGCCGAATCTGACGGCCGGGCGAGAACCTCGACGAGCGGAACGATGTGTTCTGCCCGTCAAAGTTCTCTGCCGTGTGTACGGGGCCTCACTTTGGCAGTATGACAAATTCATTTTAAAATCAAGAGTATTCCTAAGTCTGGTCAATATCATTAATACCATATTGTGATATAGTACACACAGGACACCTGTACAGATGAAAATACGAGGGCTTCCAATGCTGATATCCTTCTAAAGTTCTATTTGCCTGGCAATCTTTGGCTTTGATACATTCACTGACTTGAAACAAGTATACAGGAAATTAACTTAGGCCCCGTACACACGGCCGAGAACCTCGACGGGCGGAACACATCGTTCCGCCCGCCGAGGTTTTCGGCCGGCCGGCAGATTCGGCGACCAGCCTGTCGGGAAAGGTGACCAGCCATTCATCCCGACGGGCCGTCGAGCAAATAGAGAACCTGCTCTCTATTTGCTCGACGGGTTTCCCGACAGGCTGGGCACGGCGAATCCGTACACACGGCCGAGGTTCTCGGCAGAATGAGGATCCCAGCAAGGTTCTCGCTGGCTTCTGCCGAGAACCTCGGCCGTGTGTACAGGGCTTGAGACTTCCTGATCTACATACAGCTTCCTTTGAAGCCATTGGTTGAGCATGACAAGGCTACTAGCATTAGTTTGTATAAAGGGTTTGTGCAATTTACTTTTTAAGCTTTTTTTAAATTTAAATGTAACATGTATCTCTCTCAGTAAATACAGTATATATAACCAAAATATAAAACCATTGTTATGTTTGGTGTTTCTTTCTATATGAGCTATATTTGCAGTATTGGAGCGCATGCTAATGGTTATAAAGAAAGCCATTTGGAACTTTACCTAATGGATAACTATAATGAAAATGACAGGAGTTATGATTTAACAAAAATAAAAACAATGTAAGAGTGAGAACAAATCAACATTTCTTAGATGGAAGCTGTCAGAGACCTTGTTCATTGCTGTGGAAGTTTTACTTCTAAAGCTCCAATGTATGTACTTTCAAATTGATTTTTGTTATCAGTGGCATCTTTATTTTTCATCTATCTCTCTCAAAGGAATAGTCATGTCTCAATATGAATCTTCCCTTTTTTACTGTGACTAGTGTTACACAGTTTGTTGAGATAGAATGAAACCTGAATCAAGAAAAAATATAGATTTATTCCAGTTCCTGCCACTAAAAAAACAAACCTTCATTGTATGTGTACAATGTATGAAACACAAGCCAACAATAGTTTAGTTGTAGATCATTTATTATTTTAGGTCATTGGTCCTATCAGGGTATGGTGTTCACCTTTAACTAATATAATATGATAATGTAGTACAAACTTCTAAATACCTTCTGTGACGAACCCTTGTCCTCAACAGGACTATGTCCGCCGTCAATGCTTCCTCTGTCCAAAACCAGCACTATCCAAGACTCTTAAGCCCTCCCAGTCACCAGCCGTACTTCAGTGTAGGGTAAAAACCAGCAGACTCACTTTATTTAACCACTTCAGCCCCGGAAGGATTTACCCCCTTCCTGACCAGAGCACTTTTTGTGATTCAGCACTGCGTCGCTTTAACTGACAATTGCGCGGTCGTGCGATGTGGCTCCCAAACAAAATTGGCGTCCTTTTTTTCCCACAAATAGAGCTTTCTTTTGGTGGTATTTGATCATCTCTGCGGTTTTTATTTTTTGCGCTATAAACAAAAATAGAGCGACTATTTTAAAAAAAATGCAATATTTTTTACATTTTGCTATAATAAATATCCCCAAAAAATATCTAAAAAAACTTTTTTTTTCCCCAGTTTAGGCCGATACGTATTCTTCTACATATTTTTCGTAAAAAAAATCGCAATTAGCGTTTATTGATTGGTTTGCGCAAAATTTATAGCGTTTACAAAAAAGGGGGTAGTTTTATGGCATTTTTATTAATATTTTTTTTTTACTAGTAATGGCGGCGATCAGCGTTTTTTTTTCGGTACTGCGATATTATGGAGGACACATCGGACACTTTTGACACATTTTTGGGACCATTGGCATTTTTATAGCGATCAATGCTATAAAAATGCATTGGATTACTATAAAAATGCCATTGGTAGTGAAGGGGTTAACACTAGGGGGCAGGGAAGGGGTTAAGTGTGTTCCTATTTGTGTTCTAACTGTATGGGGGGGTTGACTCACTAGGGGGAATCACTGATCTTCCGTTCATACATTGTATGAACGGAAGATCAGCGTTTCCCCCGCTGACAGGAACGAGAGCTGTGTGTTTACACTCACAGCTCTCGTTCCCCACTCTGTAACGAACGAGCGCGCATGCCCGGCGGCGATCGCGCCCGCCGGGCACGCGCGCGGGCCGCCGGCGGCGCGCGCGCGCGCCCTCTAGCGCCCAAAAAAGATAGGACGTAGAGCTACGTGCTCTCGCCCAGCACTGCCACCGTCCCGCAGTAATATGACGGCGGGCGGTCGGCATCTAGTTAAGCACATGTTACACAGATATCCAACTCCGAGACACTTCCCCCCACCCTTGGATTCCGGGCGGGTTAAACTGTTCAACGACAATAGGTCAGGTGTATTCAAGCATCTCATCAGTAAACAGTCTAATCCGCAAGGGGGCTCCTGGAGGCGTCCCCTCCCCTTTTCCTCACAGCAAACACACTTACACATCCCATAATATTTGAGGCAGGCAGCCACAATAGAATACAGTCACACCCCAAACGATCACAGCAAAGAGTACACAACAAAATCAGACATTATACTCATATATATATATATATATATATATATATATATATATACACACACACACAACATTCCAATGTGGCTGTACCGTGAGTCCAATTAGTACAGATCAGTCTGGATTTCTCATTCACTCTGTGCCCCTGTTAGAGACAAATGGCGATGTGCACATAAGATGTTGTGTCCTGTGTGTTGTGAGAGACACAAGACTCTGGTCTGGAACAATGGATGTTTATTTCAGTACAGGCTGTACAGTGCAACATGCATCTCAGGACAGTACATATCTCTGCATCCACAAGGTGGCCACAAAACTCCAATTTAGGCACCATGAATTGGCATTTTGCTAAGTTCACTTTCAGACCCTGTTCTTGGAGTCTCACCAACACAAGCTCCACATTCTGCTTCTGTTCCTGGTTGGTCCGTCCCATGATGAGCATGTCATCTAGCAGGCACTGCGTGAAAGGAACGACCTCCAAAATCTCGTATATATTTCGTTGCCAAATGGCTGGGGCAGAGGCTACTCCAAACACCATCCGATTATATTCATACAGTCCCTTGTGGGTGTTGATGGTCAGAAACTTGCGGGGAGAAGGGTGGACCTCAAACTGTAAATATGCTTGTTTGAGATCAAGCTTGGTGAACCTTTGACCCCCTGCAAGAGAGGCAAAAATGTCATCTACTCTGGGTAGGGGATACTGGTCTAAGAGGGCCTGGAAAAAGGTAAGCTGGGTAGCACAAACCCCCCACTCAAAGTGACTCCTGTCACACCTTCTAATAACATGTTTAACTGTCTGCACTACAATATTAACCACTTCAGCCCTGGAAGGATTTACCCCCTTAATGACCAGGCCATTTTTTGCGTTTCGGCACTGCGTCGCTTTAACTGACATTTGCACGGTCGTGGGACGTTGTACACAAACAACATTTATGTCCTTTTTTCCCCACAAATTGAGCTTTCTTTTGGTGGTATTTGATCACCTCTGCAGTTTTTATTTATTGCGCTATAAACAAAAAAAGACCGACAACTTTGAAAAATCCAATATTTTTTATTTTTTGAAATAATAAATATCCTCACATTTTTTTTTCAGTTTAGACCAATATGTATTCTTCTACATATTTTTGTAAATAAAAAATGCAATACGTGTATATTGATTGGTTTGGGTAAAATGTATAGCGTCTACAAAATAGGGGATAGATTTATGACATTGCACCACAAATGTAGACAGATATCAGGAGTCAAAATGTAACTTGTAGAGGCAGCTCTCTAAATATGCACTGTCACTGTACTAATGACACTGGCTGGGAAGGGGTTAACATCAGGGGCACTTAAAAGGTTAACTATGTGCCTCAATAAGTGTTTATGTGAATTTTGTGCGGTGCTTTTCCTAGGGGAAGTGATGGAATCTCTTCCCTGCTTTGCAAGGACACAAATGTTATCCCTTTCCCCCTGTCAGAATGGCGATCTTCCTTGTTTACATAGGCAGATGGCAGTTCTGTGTCTTTGTCTGATGGTCGGCGGGTGCAGGCAGGCATCGAAGTACACACACAGGCCAATCGGCTTCCTCTGTTTTTAATCACAGTGACAGCGAGCTGCCAGTGGTGCACATGCATGCCCCCTACCCAGAGGTGCGTACAGCTGCCACCATGTAGTAATAAAACTGCTATAGGACGGGTGACAAGCGGTTATGGGTCCAATTTTAATAACAAACATTATTAAATGAAAAATGTGGAAAAAAAACACTGGACAACAAAGATTTTGCTTCCTGATCCCTTTTTGGTGTATCTTTTAGATTTTTTGGCTGTTAATCATAAAAGTAAACTGAAATTAAACTATTACATACCATTTTATAGAAATCTTCTGTTTTTGCAATTTGCAATGCCTGTTGGCTATGCTGCACACAAGAAAGAGACATACCTAAACATTGAATTGTTGAAACACATCCAGGACACCAAATGCAACTTGTGGAGATCTACAAGTGGTGGCTTTGCTGCTTGGAATGCAGCTTGGATCTACCAAGTACTTTTGTTACATATGTGAATGGGACAGCGATCTAAGACAGTCACATTACATTAAAAATAAATAATCACTGTGAAAGAATTAAGTTCCCAAGCAGAAAAATTTGGCACATGAACCATTTGCTTCACATAAAACTAATACTGATGAAAAATGTATGAAAGCGATGAACAAGAAAGGTGAAGGTTTTTAATATTTTGACACATATCATTCTAAGAATAAATGATGCCAAGAAGAAGAGAGGCATTTTTGTATGTCTCAAAATAGTAGAAATGTAGGCGCCAACAGGTTGAAACACCTTTGTATATAATTAAAAAGTCTATATTAAGAACATCATATAAAGTCCATAAATGGATGTGTAAAGTCCATAAAATGTGTGCCCCAGGACAGCTCTTCTCTTCGGAGGAGCGGAAGCAGACTCTCTATGTAAAACACAATAACAAATGGAGAAGCCCCTCTAGTACACACTGTAGATAGCTTTAATAAAGAATCATTTGGCAAATGCCAACTTTATAAGCTGCCATTTGGAATTGTATTCTTTATTAAAGCTTTCTACTGTTTTTGATTTTTGTTAGTCTGCAGATCAGTAATGTCATCAGTGACAAGCGATTTGAAGATCTGTTATGCCATGTACACACGACCATTTTTCATGTCATGGAAAAATAACTACGTTTTTCTCGACGTAATTCCTCTCAACCCTGCCTTGCATACACACGATGATAAAAAAATGCTCGAGCAAAGCGTGGTAACACACAACGTGTATGACAGCACTATATAGAGGAAGTTCCATTCGAATGGCGCCACACTTTGGGCTGATTATGCTAATTTCCCTTCTCATAACTTGCTTCTGAGCGTTTTTGTCCCCCTGTCGTAATAGCCTACAAACGGCTGTTTTTCACGACAAGAAAAACGACGACGTGAAAAACAACAAGAAAAAATAGAGCAGGTTCTAAATTTTTAATGTCCATTTTTCTCGTCGAGAAAAATGTTCTGGAGCCTACACACGGCCGTTTTTAATCGACCAATTTTAAAAATGGCATTTTTTTTGTGTTTGGCATTAGTGAGGCCAGAGAAAAGCACCTGGAAAGTTTATAATAATGTGATTTTGAATTTTCTTGGCAGCCATACTGCATTCAGCTGGTTGACAAACTTCTCACAGTACACAAAACCATGTCACTTGTGATTTATTTTCTGCTTTTACACTTGGACTTCTTTACTAAAAATCTAGCTGCAGCTAGTGATAAACACGGTGAAAGGTTTTCACCAAGACATTGCTACAATGGAAAATCGATATCACGACAACTGGAATGTATCAGTGCTGGCTGACTATTGCTGAACACCACAAGTTGCACCAGTCACAAATCAGCAACAGTCATGGAAATCAGCAGCAAAACACTTTTAGCACCGTTGAACTTATGTAACATGTGGAAACAATATAGTGACTCATTAAAAGTTCATCTCTTATTTCTCAAAATTCTTATGTGATACAGTCATTCTGAAATTATGTGTGTTCAGTTTGAAAGGGTTTCATAGTCACTAAAGATAAATATATTTCTAACACATGGGATGGGTGTACTTAAGTGAGTGAGTGAGTGAGTGAGTGAGTGAGTGAAAAACTTATAAAGGACACAAATGTTATCCCTTTCCCCCTGTCAGAATGGCGATCTTCCTTGTTTATATAGGCAGATGACAGTTCTGTGTCTTTGTCTGATGGTCGGCGGGTGCAGGCAGGCATCGAAGTACACACACAGGCCAATCGGCTTCCTCTGTTTTTAATCACAGTGACAGCGAGCTGCCAGTGGTGCATATGCATGCCCCCTACCCAGAGGTGCGTACAGCTGCCACCATGTAGTAATAAAACTGCTATAGGACGGGTGACAAGCGGTTATGGGTCAAATTTTAATAACAAACATTATTAAATGAAAAATGTGGAAAAAAAACAACTGAATCGCCTCTGGGCGCTGTTTGCATTCCTTGGATAAAGGAAGGCTTTGCCTCAGAAGAGATGAGTTTTAATCATTCTCCTGAAGGCCCGATGGTCCGACTCCAGTCGGATGGTGGTAGGTAGTGCATTCCACAGTCGTGGTCCTTGGACAGCAAATCTCTGATCTCCTTTGGATTTGTATCTTGCCTTTGGTATGTGCAGGAGGTTTTGATTTGTGGATCGCAGAGTGCAATTGGGGGTGTGGGGTTTTATTTTTTCGCATAGATATTGGGGAGCGTTTCCTTGAATACACTTATGTGTTAGGCAGAGTGCCTTAAAAGTGATTCTGTCTTTCACTGGTAGCCAGTGAAGAGATCTAAGCGAAAGGGAGATTGACTCCCATGGTTTTTTACCAGTCACTAATCGTGCAGCCGTATTTTGAACAACTTGTAGACGAGTGATTTGGTATTTGGGAAGACCTAAGTAGAGGGCATTTGCATAGTCGAGTCTGGAATTGACGATAGTTCCCACCACAACTGCAATGTCCTCTTTAGGAATAAAAGGGGTGAGTCGGCGTAACTGGCGCAGCAGATGATGGGATCCGCTGACTACCGCCCCTATTTGTGCATCCATTGTCATGTAGGAGTCAAAAATGACTCAGAGACTTTTGACTTTGGCGCTCGGGGTGATAATTTTTCCCAGGATGGGTGGTGGGGTCCAAGTTGAGGTGGGGTGACTTTTCCTGTTTGCGTGAAACAGAAGAAGCTCCGTTTTTGAACCATTGAGTTTAAGATAGCTGGATGTCATCCAGCTATCTATAAGGGTGAGAGTTCTCTCTATTCCGGGGGAGTGATCCATTCCCTTACTGATGCAGAGATACAGTTGAGTGTCGTCTGCGTAGGAATGGTAGAGTAACTTCTGGTTGCTGAAGACAAAGAAAAATGGATAGCCGCACTCCAAAACCTGATGGGTGGTCTTTTATTCAATAGACAGCATGTACAAAAATAGGGTCACAGCAGTAGAAACAAGGAACAGCCGACGCGTTTCGCACTGGATCAGTGCTTATTCATGGCTAATGAAGCATTAAAACTGTTAGGTATATATAGAACATAGGGTGAACATGTGACCAATCTCAATTAATTGCCCGGGAGGAGCCTATGATATTAGGACAACCCCTGATGCCAATGAGATAGTCACATTACACCTGTGCACACCAAAGCAAGAAAAAACAAACAAATACACACAAATGTGAAACCAATAATCAAAATGTATAAATAATAGCACATTATAAACATAATGCACATATAAAATACTGTATATGTGGTACATACATAGTACTACAGTGACACAAAATGGTAAAACATGAGGCAATGATGAATGAAATAAAATAAAAGCTTAAAGACGATGCAATTCAAACCACAATAGGCTGTAAAAAGAGCATAAGATGAACTATGCAAATGAAATGTATAATGGTGATGGAACAAATAAATATGAATAAAAGTGAAAATAAATGTGAATGTGTGTGTCGATATGAATGAAAACATATGTAATGAAATGAAGCACTAGATCCATCTAACAACTTGTTCAATGGTAAATGGCAGAAAGAATAGATCTATGTGTGTATTGGAGATGGATTCATCCATTATGGTGACGTGCATATAGACATAATTGAGAATGTGGATGTAAAGGGTTACCCGAAATTAAATGACAACAATCGGGAAAAATGCACCCATAAATACATCCAATCATAAAAAATATATTCATACATAAAAGAAAAGAGTGGCAAATTGTGTCAAAGCATGTAGACACATCGTAGCCAAATATGAAAAGTGTAAAAAAAGTGAATGAAAGTGAAATGGAAATAATTAATAATGGGCGTCACTGAAGTGAGAGACCAAAACATAATGTGATCAAAGGTGTCAGCAAATGTGAAAAACTTCCGTGTAGGGAGGCTGGTATATGTATTCTAAAACATTTGGGTCAAGGCAAAAGAAAAAGGTAAAAAGGTTCTCAATATGAGAATGTAATGTAAACGAAGTCCAAAGCTGGCCCAATGAAATAGTGAATTTTTAATTTTATATATAGAATGATAATAATGTCTGCTGAAAGTAAAAGGACCCATTGGCTATAACAGCCGAATGATGTATAAAAAAGTATATATAATATATATATAAAATACACCTATATAGAAAATGAAGGAAGTTAATTAAAAGGTTGTCTTCTATGGGTGGAATGAAAATTAATCTATGACAAACACATGTATAGGGATCTAGAGAGTGCATCCGAAAGAACTTAATTAGGCTGAAAATAGAGCTGGTTAACTGAAAGCCAGTATATTGTGTTCCATTAGTGCGGAAGGATGCTCCCAAACATTATATAAATATATACATATGTAGGCGTGTATACATATATATGTTATGTTGGAGGTAGAAAAATGTACATGGCTACATATGATCCCTAACATTGTTTGAAAAGGTGTATAATGCACAGGAATTAGTTGTAAACCAACGCACACAAAACTAGGTGTTTGTGGAGATAGTACATATAGAACATTGATGTGCATGCATATGGATACAACTAATACTAAGTAAAAAAGAAACAGTAAAAAATGCAAAATAAGGTCCGAGATATCCGTGTAATCGGGTTGCATTGTGTGCATAACCATAGATATACCCGAGTATAGGACATGAAAAGTTCTAAAAAAGAGAAGATAAGCAGTAGAGTAAATCGTATGTCTATAACTGCAATATTCATAATAACGAGGTGTACATCGTTTATTAACCCAGTGTTTCCCAACTCCAGTCCTCAAGGCACACCAACAGGTCATGTTTTCAGGATTTCCCTCAATTGAAACAGCTGTGGTAATTACTAAGGCAGTGAAACTGATCAAATCACCTGTGCAAAATAATGGAAATCCTGAAAACATGACCTGTTGGTGTGCCTTGAGGACTGGAGTCGGGAAACACTGTATTAACCCACCAATATGCCTGGGGTCCTGTCGATTTATTAATTATAGGGGAAATGAATCCCATATGAATGGGAAAAATTCTATAGAAAATTACTTTGTAAAAAAGAGACACAGGGCTGACGGCAAAAAAGTGGGTAGATAGAAGCAGGTACTGGACACTTGATGCAAAAGTAAATGTAAACACGGATAAGTTGGTATATAACATTAGGACCGAATAACGCAGGAACTCCCATAGAGTAAAATGTGTGTACAGCCGAATGTGAAGCCACATGAGGCTGACACAATACATATATGAACAGGGGAGTGACATGAAGTGCTAGCTTGTGCATAGAGAACAACAGAGAGGAGACCAAAAAGTTAGAGTTTGTTATAGGTAAGTGTGTATAGCGCAAGGTTTGAGTCTTGTATATCACTAGTCATAGTAGTGAGAAACGTCCCATTGGAAATTCAATCCCCTGGGCATTCTAGTGCCCAAGAGGAGAATCCAAAGAACCTCACGCCTGCACAGTAATCTAAACTTGTCACCCCCTCTTATAGGACGAACAATTTTTTCCATACCCTGAATGCGCAGGCTGGAGATATCTTTGTGATAGACTGAAATCCAGTGTCTAGCTACATTTGTGTTGTGATCTTTCTCTATATCATAGAGATGATCCCCCAATCTGTCTTTGAGCCTCCTGGTCGTGCGACCTACATATTGTAGATGGCATAGGTCACATGTAATGACATAAACCAGGTATGCAGTGTTGCAATTAATAAAACGCTAAATGTCATAGTCCTTATTTTCTGAATGTGAATGTACTGAAGTACCAGAAAGGATGTGTTTGCAATATCTGCAGCTCCCAACACCACATTTAAAGGTGCCTTTAAATGACAACCATTGTTCTTTAGTTGTTTTACTCTGAAAGAGGCTTGGAGACAGAATACCCCCCAGAGAGGGGGCTCTCCGGCTAACCGTTTTTATACCCTGCGCCAAAATAGACTGATAGATAGTATCGTTGTACAGGACCGGAAGGTACTTATTGACTATGTGTCTAATGGCGTTAAATTCGGGGCTAAACGGGGTAGAAAAAATGGGAATGGTGTCATTAAAAGACAACCCTTTGTTAGAGCTTTTATTAACAAGTAGGGACGATCTAGGGATGGAACTGGCTCTAAGGAGTGCCTTGTTAATAATTTTGGCAGGGTATCCCCTGGCTTTAAATCTAAAAGCCATATCTGAGGATTCCCTGTCAAAATCTTCCATATTGCTGCAGATGCGTTTTAGCCTAAGAAATTGGCCAAAGGGAATTCCCTTGATTGTGTGTTGGGGGTGGGAGGAATCTGCGCGTAAAAGGGCATTATCCGCCGTGTCTTTTCTGTGTAAGCTGGTAGTGATGACCCCATCAGCGCTGGTGAGTCTGACATCCAAAAAACTTCTGGTTGCTGATGATCTCAAAAAGAGGACGGAGATAGATATTGAACACTACCGGTGACAAGGGAGATCCTTGAGGGACTCCGCATGATACCGTACGCATTTCTGACGTGAAAGATCCCAATTTCACCATTTGTGATCTGTTTTCCAAGAAGGAAGAGAACCAGGGTAGATCTTCTTCTGCGACTTTGGCCACTTCAGCTAGCCTAGTCAGTAGTAGTCCGTGGTCTACCGTGTCAAAGGCCGCACTTAGGTCCAACAGGATCAGGAGAGAAGATTCTCCTTCGTCTGCGGCCTCTAGAATATCATCCCATATTTTTACCAGAGCAGTTTCGGTTCTGTGCCCAGGCCGGAAACCTGGTTGAAACGTATCAAGTAAATTTTGGGTTTCTAAATGCTGTTGTAATTGTTTTACAACTTCTTTCTCCATTATTTTGGAGAAAACATTTAGACCCGTTATGGGTCTCCTATTGTTTGGGTCTTTCGGGTCAAGGGTAGGTTTTTTCAGGATAGGTTTTATGGTGCCTTGTTTCAACAAGGCAGGCACCATGCCCTCCTTAAATGATTGGTTTATGAGCTGCGTGATAGCTGGTGCCAGTATATCGGCACTTTCTTTCAGCAGTTTTGTTGGAATGATGTCATTGGGTGCTGTGCTGTTGCGCAGAGTCCCAATGATGTTTTTAGTGGCAGCGATGGAGATGGGTTTTAAGGTGAATTTCTGTGCTTGAGGCGGGTATATACTGGTATCAGGATTGGGATTCATGCAGATTCCATTTTGCTCGATGCTTAGTCGGATTCTTTCGATTTTATTAATGAAATAATCCGATAGTTCGTTGCAAAATTCTTGTGAATCAGCATTTGGGGGCTCTGGGCAGGCTGGATTCATCGATTGCGAAACCACATTGAAGAGTTCACGAGGGCGGTTTAGGGCCTTGGTGATGATGTTGGCAAAATGATTTTTTTTCGCCATAAAGATTTCCTTAAGATATTTCTTTGTTATTGTCTTATAAATGGTGAGGTTTCTATCTGAAGAACTCCTTTTCCATGCAGCTTCTGCTTTTCGACGCTCTTGCTTTAACAACGTCAGCTGGTCGTTAAACCAGCCGGCGTTGTTTTTCCGAATTCAAATTTTGCGTTTTGTTGCCACCCAGTCGGCGGACTGAATTAGCGCCTTTCTGATGGCGTGCAGTGTTTCTACTGCTGTTTGTTTATGTTGTATTGGGGAAATTTTTCCTAGGGTCGTTTTGGAGCTTCTTCTGAGACCTAGTCCAGTGAGTTATCACCGGTTTTCTTGTTTTATTTGGCCTGAGGTGATTGGCGAGTTTAAATTTAATGGCATGATGATCGGTCCATGGTAGTTGCTCATTTCCCCAGATCTCAATTTCCAAATCCTGTTTGAAAATGAGATCGAAAACACATTCTGCTACTCCTACCGAGTATGGGGATGCCAAATGTGTGAGACTTTTTCAGAGCTGAGCTGCATAGAGCGGCCCAAAATTCATGGAGCACCTTCAGGCTTTCAAGGGGCATAATTATGCATTTCGTCTCTTGACTACCCATTACAATTTTTAGCAGGTTGTACTGCACTGCTAGTGCTTGCCCTCTGTAATTCAGTAGGATGTTCACAGCTTGGTGACACAGATCACCTGCTTTTTTTTTATAGCAGGGACCCCATCATAGCAATCATTAAACTGTTGCTGGCTTCACTGGCTCTGGTGACTGTTACACTGTGTGGCAGTCAACAGGACATTGTTTCTATCTTACACTGGCTCTAATAACACCGTATTGGGATGGCATTAGTCAGGACACTGTTGCTGGCTTACACTGGCTTTGCTGGCAGTGTACTGGTACTGCTAGTAATAAGGACGCTGTAGCTGGCTGACACTAGTCTGGTGACACTCTACTGGTTTGGCTAGTGACCAGGACAAGGTTTTTGGCTTACATGGGTTCTTAAGACACTGTATTGTTGTGGCGGCAATCAGAACTCATTTGCTGGTTTATACTGGCACTGGTGACACTGGCACCGGTGTGGCTAGTGAGCAGGACACATTACTCGAAACCTGAACTGTCTAGGTGAATCTCAGACAGATGGCAACAATAGGTGTCACTCCCCCTTCATAACACAGCAGGCCCCCATAGAGACCCCCCAGTAGATCAGAGTCCCCTTATATTGGCACCCCCCAGGGGTCTATAAGGGGGTTAGGCGTGCTGACATAAGGGCACTCTGATCTAATGTGGGGTCTCTAAGGGGGGTGCTCATATAAGGGGACACTGATCTAATGTGGGTTCTCACGCACGCAGTCAGTCAGTCAGTCTCCCTCGGTGAAGCAGGATGCTCTCAAACGGGTCTGCTCTCACTGATAGATTAGACAGGCAGGGTCCTCCCAGCTCCCTGTTGCAGCACCCAGGACTTGCACCCAGGACTTGCATCTCTCCAGTTCCCCTTGGCCTCCCTATTCCTCCGCGCCACCTTCAGGCACGTTCTCCTGGTGGGCTTCACAGGTAAGCCTGCTTCTTCCCTGGGCCCTGGTTTTCTCCTCCCCTGGATCAGTTTGCGGCCGTCCTTCTAAGGATAAGCCACGGCTGTGCCCGAACGGAGTTACGTCCTGAGAAACGGCTGACCTTCTACTCCCCCACACCTCTATCCAGTCCATAATATCCCCCTGCTACCTCTCTGACACCGCGTCCACCATCCCCAACAGCCCCCTCCGATTCCTCCTCCCCTCACCTCACCGAACAATCTGCATTCGATATAGCAGCGGCCGCATACAGGAAAGGCTGCGGCCTTAGCTGAGACCTAGCGGCGCACCCGCAACATACTGCACAATACCCCCCCTCACAAACCCCTCCAAGCTCCCGGTCCCCACGGATGCCCCGCACGGCCCCAAGATCCCCTGGATCCCCACCGCCTCCCCCCCATGGTTCCCCCAGTACTCCAGCCCCCAGGTCGAGCCTAGTGCCGGTCAGTGGTCATCTTGCTTCACCCAAAGCAATACTCTACCACTATAGCTCACCCCCACATCCCCTCCGCAACCCAACGCTAAGGATTGCCACCACCTGTGATCACAGGTAGGGACGCACCTTACCCACCCATCAGCAGAAATCGATTATTCAGGATTGATCCAGGGTCTTTACCGATTGCCCCAGAGGGGTCAGGAAGGATTTTTTTCCCCCGGTTAGTGCATATTGGCCTGCATGCCTGGGGTTTTTTCGCCTTCCTCTGCACCAATCGGGAAGGAAAGACCGACGAGTTGGTCACCCACCCGAAAAATCTCCCTACCCATCCACCATCAAAGACCCCCAACCAACTTCACTCACCTGTGTTCTTCTGCGACTATGGCCGCTAACACATGATTGAACATGTCCGCTGAAACTGGTCCGCAGACCAGTTTCAGCGGACAGATTTGATCGTGTGTACAGCCTAGCAGACAGGTTTCCAGCGGACAAAAGTTTTAAAACACGCTTTAAAACTTGTCCGCTGGAAGTACGAGTAACCAGCGGACAGAAATCCCCCGCATGTGTCGAATGGATTTAAAGCATGCGTGGAAGCATTTTATTTCCTGGTTTGGTGGCGTGGCGGCGTCAACGTCACCGCCACGTCACCGCGTTCTCTGTCCGAGGGGCATATAATGCGCTTTGGTCAACACAAGATCGGCAGTAAATCACCGACAACTAATCCACGATTTCATCCTACAATGCGATTTAGACTGCCTCTTTATCACAGAAAGCTGGCTCACAGCCGACTGTAACACCATTCTAGGTGAATTGGTTCCAGACAGAAAATTATCGCATTATAACAGAAAACAGAGTGGGGCAAAGAGGAGGAGGCCTGGCGGTGATCCACAAGACTCACCTCTTGATCTCTAAACCAATCCTTCAAAGCTCACTTCGATTCATGGAAACCCTCACTCTGCAACTACAAACAAATCCCCAGGAGACTGTCCATATCCTACTCTGCTATAGACCACCAGGTCCAAAATTGCAGCTTCTCTCAGCCTTCACAGAGTTCATCTCCACTTACACCCTAAACAGCAAACACCTTTTGCTGCTCGGGGATCTCAACCTCTGGGCCAACTTCCCACAGGATCCCATTGCCGATGCCTGCATTGACCACTTGGAAGGTTTAGGGCTGCAGCAACTAGTGTGTGGGCCCACACATACTTCAGGTCACACGCTCGATCTTATTTTCAGACAAGATCTGGAAATAAACATTCTGAAAAATGAACCATTGCCATGGACAGACCACCATGCAATTAAATTCACAATAACCATAAATGCCCCCTTAACAAAAACGCTAAAACCAGTGACAACGCACTAGACCAGATCGCAAATTTAGCTCCATTCAGAGCTCTTCAAAACTACTTTAGGGAAAAAAATAAAAACAATCCAACTACAGCAAACAGCCACGGCAACACTGGATGCCATAAACACAGCTCTACTACAGTCAGCCAACTTAGTAGCGCCCAAACGCAAAACCTGCATCCGGAAAAACAACTCCAGCTGGTTTAACGACCAGCTATTGTTGCTAAAGCAAGAACGAAGAAGAGCGGAAGCAGCCTGGAAAATAAACTCTTCAGAAGAAAACCACACCAGCTATAAGGAAATGACAAATAAATACCACAAAGTATAGCCAAAAAAAATCACTTCACATTTATCATTACTAATGCCCTCAACCGTCCCTGCAAACATTTTAATTTAGTCACCGAGACCATGAATCCAATCTGTCTTGAAGCCCCCAATACCCAAGAATTTTGCAATGAATTATCGGATTATTTCCTTAACAAAATTGAGGGAATCCGTGAAAGCATTCAGCAAAATAGAACTCCCATTAACCCCCCCCCCCCTCAACCATACGTCCAATACCCACACAAATTCGCCACAACAACAAAGTTCACTTTAAAACCCATTTCCATTGAGGCCACAAAAACCATCATTGATTCCCTACGAAATAGCACAGCACCGAATGATATCATCCCCACCAAACTGCTGAAGGAATGTGCCGATAACCTGGCACCGCCTATCACGCAGCTTATAAACCAGTCATTCTAAGAAGGTATACTGCCCAGCTGCTTAAAACAAGGTATAATCAAACCTATTTTAAAGAAACCCACCCTCGACCCCAAAGACCCAAAACACCGTCGTCCTATAACAGGCCTAAATGTCCTCTCTAAGGTGATGGAGAAAGTAGTGGTACAACAGCTACAACATCACTTAGACACCCATAATTTGCTTGATACTTTTCAATCGGGTTTCCGTCCTGGTCACGGGACAGAAACAGCACTACTCAAAATATGGGATGACGCCCTCGAGGCCGCAGACGAAGGAGAATCTTGTCTTCTAGTACTGTTGGACCTAAGCGCAGCTTTCGACGCGGTAGACCAAAAACTGTTACTGACTCGGCTAGCTGAAGTAGCTAGAGTCGCGGAAGATGATCTACCGTAGTTCTCCTCTTTTCTGGAAAACCAATCACAAATAGTGAATTTAGGATGCTTAACTTCTGAAAAACACATGGTGTCATGCGGAGTCCCTCAAGGATCCCCTCTGTCGCCGGTGCTGTTCAACATCTATCTTCGCCCCTCTCTTTGAAATCATCAGTAGCCAAAAATTACTTTATCACTCATATGCAGATGACAAGCAACTGTATTTTTGCATCTGCAACAAAAAGGATCATCATCTCTGTCTAGAGACATGCCTCTATTTGATAAAAAACTGGATGACAGCTCAAAAACAGAACTTCTCCTGTTTCACGGCAGTCAAAAGAATCAACTTGCAACAACTTGGACACCCCCGCCCATTATGGGCAAAATCTTTACCCCTAGCACCAAAGTCAAAAGTCTCGGAGTCTTCTTCGACACCTACATGACAATGGATGCACAAATAGGGTCAGTAGTCAGTTAGTCGCACCATCTGCTGCGCCTACTACACAGACTTATTCCTTTTATCCCAAAAGAAGACATAGCAGTCGTGGTGGGAACAATTGTCAGCTCCAGACTGGACTATGCCAATGCCTTCTATCTTGGACTCCCAAAGTACCAAATCGCTCGTCTGCAAGTCGTTCAAAATACAGCCGCCAGACTTGTGACTGGGATAAAACCCTGGGAATCAATATCACCTTCGCTGAGAACCCTTCATTGGTTGCAAGTAAAATACAGAATTGCGTTTAAAGCACTCTGTCTGACGCATAAGTGCCTTCATGGGAAGGCCCCCCAATATCTATGCGAAAAACTAAAAGCTCACAACTCCAATCGCGTTCTGCGATCCACCAACCAAAATCTGCTCCAGATACCCAAAGCCAGATACAAGTCCAAAGGAGAAAAAAGATTTGCCCAGACTATGGAACGCTTTACCAACCACCATTTGGTTGGAGGAGAACCACTTGGCCTTTAGAAGAAAGATCAAAACGTATCTCTTTTGATGACAATGCAGAAAGAACAACGAGCGCCCAGAGTGCTGCGCTATATAAGTTCTTCACCCACTCACTCACTCTTGGGGGGAAGTGCTGACTGTTGAACCATTATATCAGCAGTCAGCATCCCCCCTTCGGGACCCCCTCACAGAACCAATTAGGTCAGAGCACCTTTATATTAGCACCCTCCACCCCATAGAGACCTCCATTAGATTCCACTTAAAGATCCAATTAGGTTGAGTCCCCTCATATAAGCCCCCTACCCCTAAAGACTCAACCAACCTGTCTTACCTGTGGGAGCTGCTGCAAACCAGGAAGTGTAGGAGCTGGAGTTTGAGGGCAGAGCTGGGAGGTGGAAAAGCTCTACTGTAGCATTATTTTGCTCCCACTGTGCGGGGGGAGAGGCTGCAGAATCAGGGAGAATTGAGAGAGAGAGTACAGGCAGGCGCTGCTGTGCTGGATCAACACAAGAATTGAATCCTCACTGGTGCTACAAGGCACTCAGAGCAGAGCACCTGGCACTTGCTTCAGCACTGGGACAAGGCAGTTGGACTGGAGATATCTGCTTCCAGGTTTCAGACGGACTTAAACTTGGTCACCCAGCACGGTGTGGGACTAATTCCTGCATCCCCTCTAAATTGCAGCCAATCGCAGGCCAACTCACCATCTGCATTTATTTTCTAAGTGCCATTTATAAATTACACTGCAGAAATACACTTCCACCATGTTTTAAAATGTACCGCGACAGTGAAGTAGTTAAAGTGCTCTTTTTAAGCCCTCACTTACTTATTTAGCTATAGATACAGTATTCTAGATAAATGAATCTTCAAGGTTCACAACCTACGCTCTCGCTGTTAGAAACTAACTGAAACCCGACTTTAAAATGTTTGAAATTATCTTGATCTTTAAAGTTCCCAGTGCTATTCTGTACCTTGAATGGCTATTTCTGCATTTAATTTAGCATTTCATTGTAACAAGTTAAACTGCTAACAGACTCTGTGGAAACATGTTACTTTAGAGTCGGTTCACACTAAGGCAGCACGACTCCGGGGGCGGCTCTGCAAGTCGTCCTGAGGACGACTCCAGAGGCGATTTGCAAGACGACTTCTGTATAGAAGTCAATGCAAGTCGCCCCGAGCCGCCCCTGAAGTCGTACAGGGAGTATTTTTCTAAGTCGGAGCGACTTGCGTCACTCCGATTAGAACGCTCCCATTGCATTACATGGGAAGCGACCCGTCAGGCGACTGAGCCGCCTGACGAGTCGCCTGTGTGTGAACCGGGTCTTACTGTTGTATGTCCAAGTTCTCTTCTCCTACTTCTTAAGGAGCTAACTCCTTACTTCATGTCACTTTTCTTCAGCATCCCATGCTGCCCAATTCTATAGCACAATGGTATGCAACATTAGAGAGATGGAGATCTACTTGAACAACACTGATGAAGTCAAAAATCACCTGGCACAGAGTCCTTTTGTTAGGGCTGGTTCACACCAGAGCATAAAATAAATAAAACATGATTGTCAAAAGGCATGTTCCATGTGTGCTTCCTGCACCAAAATGCACTACCTTTGTGATCTATTGTGGGTGATGATACATTGTTAACATCAAATGTAAGTTGCAAATCCAGGGGACATAAAAAAAAGTATTACAGGAGAGTGCAGGGCTTGGAAGTGCATTACGCTCAGAATGCAGGGTCCAAGCATGCGTCACGGTCAGAATGCAGGACTCAGGAGTGTGTCACGCTCAGAATTCTGGGTTCAGGAGTGTGTTGTACTCAGAATACAGGGATCAGGAGTGTGTCGCACTCAGAATGCAGAGATCAGGAGTGTGTCATGCTCAGAATTCCGGGTTCCGGAGTGTGTCACGCTAAGAATACAGGGATTAGGAGTGCGCTACACTCAGAATGCAGGGTTACGGAGTGTGAGTCATGCTCAGAATTGGGGCAATGTGATTCTTTCCTGGATACACAGATGGCCCCCTTCCCACTGCCAAGGCACCTCCCCATGTCCAAAAAATGTGGTTTTAGCCTGGATCAACCAATCAAAAAAATTACAATAATCATATATCTAAAAATAATTCAATGAAATTATTCCAGCTTCATTCACAGGGGATGCAGTTCTAATGCCGAGGGCATGTGGCCCAGTATGGGTGATAAGAGGTGGGCAGTGCATGCTCATCCCCCTTTTCTGGCCTGCCAGAATGTGTGATTGGGAGGGGGTCTGGTTTTTGTTTTTTTATTTTTTTAATGGGGCTCCGCCTTTAGGCCCGATTCACACTGATGCAAGTTCATAACGAATGTAATGCGTCAAAAACATTCTAAATTTGCATGTCATCCATAAAGTCATTGTTTTCAATGACGGTCGTTCACATACATGCGTTGTGATTCCTCTACGAATGGAATGCGATAAAAAAAGGGTCGTATGCGAGTTTACAGAGTTGTGTTGCAAATTTAGTCTCCATAGACATCAATGTAAATGTAGCGTTACCCCATATAGGAGCCGCTGATTAGATTGGGATCGGCGGATTAAGTTACCTCTGTGTGGTGTCTAAGGGTAGATGTAGTGAGCAAAGCAGTAATGAATGTCCAACCCGTAGCTGAAGTTTTCTGAATGCTTTATTTTCCTGGTCCAACACGACCAACACATCAACTTGAGGTAGATAGGAAAAGGTTGATGAAATTAGAGTAACTTCGCAGAGTCAGGCTTGGATAAAGAAAGCAGTCCTGCTTTCGGTAATTAAGTCAATCACGTCGCCACTCCAGCCGGAGTCGGTGCAGTGCACCTGGACAGGCCTCCCACACAGACCCGGCAGCCAGAGTGTCATTGAGAAAGCAGAGAAGGAACAAGTCCACTGACTTGGCTCTAGAAGATTAGTAGAGGCCTCTGCCACAGGTCTGGTACTTAAAAGCAATAGAGCATATCCTCTCAATCCTGTCCTCTTGAGATGCGGAACCCCAGTAAATCACTGAGGTCCCTCAGTCACTTCAGTGTCTCTAAGCCATGAGGGCCCAGAGTTGGAAACTCTGCGTGGCAAGGCCCCCGGCCAGGTAGGCCATAGTGGTGGGGCCCGTAAAGTGCGCACACCCTGAAGGTGGGTGCCACACCTGGAACCCCCGAAGAACCCCAAAATATGGCGTCTGTCACAGATATACCCCTCCCCAGCATGCCCCGCGAGGGAAACGCTCCTCCAATTGGCTGCTGGGAAAAAGTGGCTCTGCCTGAACCCCTCTGGCGCCACCTGCCGCCAAGAGATGGGACCACATCTCTGGAGCGCAGAATGACCCAGGGCTGACAGCTGCCGATTTTGAACAAATCAACCTGGGTAAGAGCAAGTAAGTCTCTCACCCTACTAACTTTAGCGTAGTGCCCTTTCTGAAAGTAAGGGGAAGCTACATAAATCATTCTGAAATCGCATTGATGGTTCACATATGTGCGAATTCCACCACGCTACTCTCCACAAAAAACAAAGTACACAGAAAGTTAATACCTTTTTTTATTTTACATTATGATTCCATTGGCAAGAACATCAATGGCAGCTATGTCCAACGCCTAAAATTTGCGGTAAAATCGTGGTAAATTCGCTGTAAGTTCGCACCTCACACAGGACAAAAAACTGAACAAATTTACAGCGCAGCAGTATGAACCAAGCCTTAATGGTGAGCAGCAATTTTTACAATTTTCTTAAATGGGAACACTTAACAAATATGAAGTAGGTGTAAAATAATGTAAGAATGAAAATATCAGAGTCTGTTTTTTAGGCAAATCTGATCCTAGCGCACTATGGTGATGTAAAGCTTACGCTATGTAAAAGGTTTGTGCAGATAAGCAGCTATTATAGTGAAAATAAATAAATATAGTGATATGTTTCTATGGTGGGAAACATTAACAGCGCTGTATGGGTTAATTTATGTAATCTGTGGATCCCAAAAAAAACACATAAAATCTGCTAAAATTATCTAAAAAAATCACATTAATAATGATTAGTATGTAAGATAATAATAATAATGTCCAGCAATGAATAAACATTAGCAGCAATCATATGTATATATGTTGTCAGTTCTGGCTGAATCATTAGCAAAGTCTCTTCAAGGAAATCATATGCTTCCAGTGAGGGGTTAATCTTGTCTGTATCTCTCTGCTCTTTGCAAGGGTGTCTCCCTTAGGAGTTCTACTCACCAGATAGTAGTGATATGTATGCCTGTAGAAATCAAAGGTAAGGTCTCCTCCTCGGTTCAGATATTCTCATTCCTCTTACTCTCCACCAGGAATCCAAGTTAAAGTCACCCAGGTGATCAGTGTTGGTTCATGGAAATTGATTCATGAGTGGTCATGGAAGTGAGGAGAGAGGAGAAGAATATAGTGTAATACAATTTTTATTCAAGATTAAATGCCCCACACTAGCATATGCTTACAATGTGTATGCGATAAAAACAGCACATCAAAGAGACACTGGAATGCGGATAGCTGCGGGTAGCTGTGCTTGTCAGCTCGGCTTACTCTGCTGGATCTCGGGTCCAGATGACTCCTTGTGTGTACGTTGTACGCTGGTCGTGTAGCCACGCCCTGACGCGTTTCGTGATTGGTGCTCACGTCTTCAGAGGGCGTGGCTACACTTCCAGCTCTCCGAATATAAATAGGGAAAAGGGGCGTACCACTCCGCCCCTAATTCATGACGCGACTGACAGGGAGGACAATGTCAGCGTGTCCAGCTGTGTGAGTCCTCCTCTATATGCAAATCCGCTCCCACTGACTCGTGAGAGTCAGGGAGCTTGGCTGCAGTCTATCTGTCATTGTTTGTGCTATTAGTGAAACGGACTGCTGAGTACAAAGCCTTGTTTGACCTCTTGTGGCATATGTCACCATTGGTCAACACGTTCTGGTAAGCCTGCAATTCTTTAGGTGGTGGGATCGTCACGTTGAAGAAGTCACAAATTTTCACGTTCAGTTACTCACTCACTTGATTCAATCACCAGACAAACTTTTTTAGGACTACCAGGATTTTCTGGTGCAATTGTCCACTTGCACTACGTGCCAGACAGGCACAATAGCTGTTTCTTTCATTAGAAGGACTTATATGCACATTTATTTTTCACTGTTTACATGTTGTAACATATATTGTATGGTATTGATTTTCACCTAGTCATTTCAGCGCTACACTTTTGTATTCCTTTGTTTTTTGCTTTTTTGAAAAAGTTGTGTTAGCTGCTATCATTTATACTTATCTGGCAGGGCAGGGTATCCACTCTTCTTTCATCAGGGGTGTAGTCCTGTAGTTTTTTAATCTTTGTTTTAAGGTTGTCTTTTTAAATATACATTCAGGGTGTTATTGAAGTTAGCACCTTCTGTAAAATTAATTCTGTCTTTGCATTTACAATATTTTGGATGCCTGGTGTACAGGATGCCAAGGGTGGGTCCTGGATGTGTGCTATATGACACCAATATTTTGAAATGTGGGTCTCACCCATGATAGGTGAGGAATTATGGGGTAGTCAAGTAAAGGATAGGACTGACTCGCAGTCCTCATTTTATTAGAAGTGACTTATTTGGGACCCAGAATTTTGGAGGTCCGGAGTGACATTTGGGTGGGAAAAGGACCTCCACTCCTGACTATGGGGAGTCCGGTTCCTAAGGGGTTAAGCAGCCTCCAGGAAGCAGCACATAAAACAGGTGTGGTGGTGTAGGTGTTGAAAGGAGACCTGTCTGTCTGCTTCTTGTGTGCGGCAAACTAAGATCCCATACCCACTATTAGATTTTCTGCAGATTTTTGTCTTCAGATTTACCAAAACCATGTAGTGCAAGGGCCTGCCTGATTGCATACAAATTAAAACTCCTAAGGTTTGACCTCATAAATCATGGTTTTGGTAAATCTGAAGACAAAAATCTGCATAAAATATAATAGTGTGTATCGTACACACCAAAATCTGAAGCTAGACACTGCTTACTCTGGGGGAAAACCCTTACTTGACTTTGGCATATCTAATAGTTTGATTTGTGCTAAAGATAAGTGGACTTTTTGTGTTGCATTTTCTGAAGTTCTGTTTTGCTGCTGGAAGCTCTATTTTGTTTGCTTAAAGAAAAATAAAGGGCCAGATTCACAGAGAGATTACACCGGCGTAACAGGAGATGCGCGGCGTAAGTCTAAATGTGCGCATGCGTTTCGATACTCCGCATCCCCAAAACGAGATACGCAAGAAATCTACTTTTTTTTGTCCAGCATAATTTCGATAGACAGGCGCATCCGTCCGTGCAAAACTGCGCTAGACACACCATTGATTTGCTATTCAAATATGCTAATGAGGGAGTTACGGGGATCCACAAAAGAATGTTGCACGGCCTGTCTAAAATTAGACCATAGAAAAGGTGGTATAAAATTAGACAATTCGTCTACATGTCAGAGAAAGCAACACTGTTAGTGAGGAGCTGAGCAGTCACACTTGCTGCCCAACAAACTGTATGCCAACATGCCAGTGGCATCCATGCTCATAGCTATACTACTGACTTTAGATGAGCAAAGAAGGAGGAGGGCACGGAGGAAGGCACTGAGGAGGGCGCGGAGGAGGGCACGGAGAGGATTTTTTTTTTTTACCAAAAAAATGTCTTTGCTTTAAAAAAACATTTTTACAAAAAATATACATACATATATACATCAATACATAACATACATACAAATTACAAACACGGTCTCACTATCTTTCAATAGCCCTTTAAAACCTTGATGGATATAATCTAATCTGATACAAGCCCCTCACTCTTCACTTGATATATCACACACGCATAGACATCTTTGGCATGAGTGATTCTGAGGTGTCTCGTATCTTCAGATTCACCCCTCATGCCATCCTGGAATTAACCACAACACTGCAGGAGCCCAACACATGACACCACCCATGATACCCATGACAGCTACATATACAATCCTACCCCCATCCCCACAGATTTCAAACAGAACATGTATGGGGACAGCTGGCTGGTTGGTGAGTGACATGGGTGGCAGGCATGACTGTCCTCCCCATGATGCTGAAATCACAAGGGGCACATGCACTACTAACATCCTCCTGTCTTATCCCTTCAGGATGACCCTGCATATGCACTGGGACCCCATCTCATGACTCCTATACGGAACCCCCCTAACCAAGGCTACCCCGTCTTCTGAGGGAAGAGCAGCCAGGAGCCAGCTCACATTAGGCATCTTTGCATGTTAAACACACACATTAATCGTGGCACAATGAGAATGCATGCATGCACACCACTGTGGTCCCTAGCACAGACACATCACATCCTTATCACATTGGATTGGCACAAGCCCACCATGCAGGACTTGTGAGCAGCAACGCCATGCCACGGCTACAATTATGTCACTGTACATTCATACACCATTCACACGGACCTGGGGATCACTTCTCCCTGGTCCTGGGGAACCCTTCTCCACCAAAACTGAGGGTGCCACCCCTTTTCCAGCAGGAAAATCACCCCCACATTCCAAAAACATTCACAAAAAAAAAAAAAAAATGCCAAGCGAAAAAAAAATATGCCCAGCAAAAAAAATTTGGGGAAAAAACACAACAAAGAAAACACAGAAAAGACAAAAATCACTCTGCAAAACAGTCACCAAATATCTCAAAGACACGTCACAAACAAACAAACAAACAAACAAACAAACAAACAAACGCTAATAAACAACAGAACAAAAGCACCTTGCTGTATAGGAAGGGATACAAAGGGATGTACTTTTGCAAAGGAAGTGCGTTTGTGTCTGTCTATTTATGCTGTCTGCGTAGTTCATTACGTTGCCCTAGTCCACTTCCAATTTCACTGATTGCGCCGTTTCCGAGTTGTGAGCATGCACACAGAGGTGCTGACCATGGTCTGCTTCAAGCGCGCATGCGCGAGCCGGCCGGCCCTTCATTTGCATGGGGTCACGGCTCATTTCAATGTAACACGCCCACGTCCTTCCAAATTTGTATTACTCCGCCTTGCGCCTCTGAAATAACGTTGCGCAGGCGCAAATTTCTGCGCAAAACCGACGAGAATAGGGTGATTGCGCCGCTACATTGCGCCAGTCTAACGTAAAGGCGGTGCGCTACGTCTGTCCAATAATGCGCAGATGTACGTAAATCTGGCCCAAAGACTTTTAGACGGCGTACACACGAGGAGACATGTCCGCTGAAACTGGTCCACAGACCAGTTTCAGCGGACATGTTCGATCGTCTGTACGGCCTAGCGGACAGGTTTCCAGCAGACAAAAGTTTCTAAGCATGCTTAGAACTTGTCCGCTGGAAACCTGTCCGCTGGAAACCTGTCCGTCGGACATGTCTGCTGGTTAGTACGCCTAACCAGCGGACCGAAATCCTGCGCATGCGTCAAATTGATTCGACGCATGCGTGGAAGCATTGAACTTCCTGGTTAGAGCACGTCGGTGTCTTCTACGTCACCGCGTTCTCTGTCTGCGGGGATTTTGGTCTGATGGTGTGTACACACATCAGACCAAAATATCCCTGGAGACATGTCCGATGAAAAAAGTCCACGGACCGATTTCATCGGACATGTCTCCTCGTGTGTACAAGGCCTTACTTTTAAGATAACTGGCTGTTGCACGCGGTCCCGATGTGCTAGATGCTATAAACATTACACCGGATAATAATAATTGACTCAAAGTATGCAGTATATTCTACAACACCGTTTTCTATTGATATCTATTGCATTTTATTTTTTTTATTTTGTGATACACTCAATTTGGTGATCAGACAAAGGCAGTTTTCAGATTATGGGGGCTGTCTGGTAGACTATTGGCTCTTCACTGTGCTCCTTATGACCCCATTTCTAACATGGTTTTGGTAGTACAGTAAAACCTTGGATTGCGAGCATAATTCGTTCCAGAAACATGCTTGTAATCCAAAGCACTTGTATATTAACCCCCCTGTCACTTGTATATTAACCCCCCTGGCGGTATTCCCGAGCGTGACTCGGGGTGGTTTTTTTGTGCTAAAATCGGTATCCCCGAGTCACGCTCGGGGTAGCTATGCAGAGCCTGCAGCGCGCGCTGGCTTACCTTGTACCTGGATCCAGCAATGCATCCGCGCTGTGTGAGCGAGTGGGTGCTCGCTCGATTCACACAGTGCCTCTGTGTGCCGTCGATCTCCATTCCCTGCGACGTTACGACGCACAGGGGCGGAGAACGGCGCCAAATTCAAAAAAGTAAACAAACACATTACATACAGTACTGTATGTAAAAAATACACCCCCCCCTTGTCCCTAGTGGTCTGCCCAGTGTCCTGCATGTCCTTTTATATAATAAAAACTGTTTTCTGCCTGCAAATTGTAGATTGTCCATAGCAACCAAAAGTGTCCCTTTATGTCAAAAATGGTTTTAGATCAGCTAGAAAACAGCGATAATAAATTATAATCACTTGCAGAATTGAGCGATAGCGATTTGTGGGGAAATCCGTCATAAAAAAATAATAATAATGACAGCGACAATTCTGCAACTGAGCAAATTTCAGTGTTTTTGAGTTTATTACATTATTGAATAATTTTTATTATAATTATATTATTTTTTGTTATAATTATTTATAACTATTTATTATATTATAATTTATATTTTTTTTTTTTTTAATTCATACCCGGGATGCCTATTAGACTCTTGTTTGGTCAGATTTAAGTGAGTTATTCCTAAGAATTACAGGCCTAGGGCCAGATTCTCAGTGGCGCTACAACGGAGTATCTCAGATACCCTGTCGTATCGCCGTTTTTTTTTGCCTCGTATCTATGCGAGTGATGCTTAGCATCACTTTGGCATAGATACGCTTCAACATCCGACAAGTGTAATACCATTACACTTGCGGATCGTAGTTGTAATGACAACTCCGGCCACTAGGTGGCCTTTACGTTGTTTTGTCATTTGCATATGCAAATGAGGCTAGTACGCCGATTCCCGATCGCTTTTACGCCGCCCCGTCGTCGCGTACGTCGTTTTCGTCCGCGTAAGGTTACCCCTGCTTCTATGAGGAGTAACCTTACGAAGTACAGTCGGATGCCGTCGGGTGCCGTCGGATGCCATGTTAAGTATGGCGTCGGGTCAGCGTCGGCTTTTTCCGTCGCTTACGTCGTTTTACTAACTCGTTCGCGAATAGGGCATTGCGTAAGTGACGATCACGTCGTTTTGACGTCGGTTTCAACTACGCTTTCCGACGTGAGCTGGAGCATGCGCACTGGGCTTTTTCCCCGGCCGGCGCATGCGCAGTTTGTTCGACGCGGGGGCGCGCTTAATTTAAATACAAGCCGCCCCATTTGAATTACGCGGGCTTACGCTGGGCCATTTTCGCTACGCCAATGCAAACTACGGAGCAAATGCTTAGAGAATACGGCACTTGCTCTAGTACGATGCGGCGGCGTAGTGTAAATGGCTCACGCTACGCCGGCTAATTTCTTAGAGAATCTGGCCCCTACAGTATAAAACGCCAAATTTCCTTGCAAATAATGGTACCGCTTTCAGCATCTAAAATCAGAAAGAATCATACCGCCAGGGAGGTTAAAGCGAATTTCCCCATAAGAGATAATGGAAGCTTAGATGATTCATTCCACAACCATTTATTCATAGGTCTTTCAGTTAGTTCATATAAAAAGATTATAGCGTTGTGACCAGGTCATGTAACCATAAAATGTCCATGAACAAATGGAAGCCTCCACAAGAGGATTAGAAGAAAAATTCAGCAGGAGCTACAGAGTATAAAAGAGAAGAGAGGCGCCTCTAAGTGTAGCAAAATGTTGCTAAATGTTGTACCTTCATGAAATGTAGCCATATCGCTACACTTGGAGGCTCCTATCTTCTCTTTAAGGCCCCTTACACACGTGCGGACCGTATATCCGCTTTTTCATCCATACGTTTGCGGATGAAAAAGGGACATACATTGGTCCCTATGAGATTGCGGGTGTCAGCGGATGACACCCGATCTCGTCCGCCTCCGCAATGATCCAATTCTGCAGAGGGAAGAAAACCCTATTTTTCATTCCGTCTGCGGATCGGATCGGATTAACACGGACATACGGTCCGTGTTCATCCGATCCCCCCATCAGGGAGAGCGGAGATAAGATAGGGCGGTCCCTGCATAGTGTGCGGGGACCGCCCTGCCATCCGACGGCTCAGCTGAGATTCCCGCTGAGTATACGGAGGCGGATCATTACTTATTCACCCTATGTGAAAGGAGCATTTTACTCAGTTGTGACATAATACTACTTGTATATCAAGACATCGCTTGTATATCAAGTCAAAATGTATTAAAAAAATTAGCTTGTCTTGCAAAACGCTCTCAAACCAAGTTACTCTCAAATCAAGGTTTTACTGTAATTTCAATATATTTAAACTAACAGGACTTTGCAAAATAGGTATTTTGTAGTCCCAACTGTGGTTATAATTGCCCCTACTATGCAGATTGTAGCAGGGCTTGAAGCCCAACTATTTCAGACTTGAAAATGTTTCAACTAGGGATGAGCCGAACCCCCCCCCCCCCCGTTCGGTTCGCACCAGAACCTGCGAACAGACCAAAAGTAGTGTGAACTTTAGAACCCCATTGAAGTCTATGGGACTCGAACGTTTGAAATCTAAAGTGCTAATTTTAAAGGCTAATATGCAAGTTATTGTCCTAAAAAGTGTTTGGGGACCTGGGTCCTGCCCTTTTGGACATGTATCAAAAGATTTTAAATTACTTTTTATCCTTCAGAAATTATACTTTGTGCAGGAACAGTTCTAATCATGGGAAACAAGCACTGCTTTACAGGCATACTATACACCCCCCCCCCCCCGCTACGAAATTTAAAGGAATATTTCACTTTTATTGTCTCGCTCTAATGCTGTGTACACACGATCACTTTTTGTGATGAAAAAAAACGTTGTTTTAAAAAACGTCATTTAAAATGATCGTGTGTGGGCAAAACATTGTTTTATGTCTTCTGAAAAAGACCAAAAAAAATTAGAACATGCTTGAGATTTTTATGTCGTTTTTCAGAATGTCGTTTTTTGTGTCATAAAAAATGATCGTGTGTGCGCAAAACGACGTTTGAAACGACGTTTTTAAACCCGCGCATGCTCAGAAGCAAGTTATGAGACGGGAGCTTCAATGAAACAGAGTGCCGTCGAACGTGTCTTACGTAACCGCGCTTTGCAAGAGCATTTTCAGAAAACTATGGTGTGCAGGCAACGTCGTTTTTTAAAATGAAGTTTGAAAAACGTTGTTTTGTTTTGTGAGATAAAATGACATTATTTTACATCACAAAAAGTGATCGTGTGTACGCGGCATTAGCATTATTAAAATCACTGCTCCTGAAAAACGGCAGTTTTTTAAAAACGTTATTTGCATTGATACATGTCCCCTGGGGCAGGACCCAGGTCCCCAAACACTTTTTATGACAATAACTTGCATATAAGCTTTTAAAATTAGCACTTTAGATTTCTCCCATAGACTTTTCCAGGGTGTTCTGCGGCTTTTCGAATTTGCCGCGAACACCCCAAATTGTTCGCTGTTCGGCGAACAGGCAATGTTCGACTCGAAGCTCATCCCTAGTTTCAACATATACAGACAGTATAACAGAATGTTGAATTACAATTCAGAACAGGAGGCTTAAAGGACATCAGCTATAGTTCTTAAAAGGTTGATGTTTCCACTACATTTGTCCATTGCTAAAACAACCACATATGTGGTCAGCTGATGAAATCAACATCTTGCTATTTCAATTTGAAAGAAAACCATTGCACACTGTAAAATTAATGTAATCCATTGTATTCATTTTATTGTAAATGTAATAAGAGATGAAAACAAATGACTTTTACTTGCTAAAGAAGCCCTTTACAGAAATGATTACATTACCTAATATTTATAAATATATTATAGACTATACACTAAATTAGACCCATCTATCATTCTGACATTTGCCCAGCCAGTTTGTGCCATTTCAATGAAACAATACTCTCTACAGGTTATTAGGATAAATCAACTCACCATTCTGTTAAAAAGAAACAAAAATTGGCATTTACTGTAACATGGGAAACAAATACATACTCGGAGATTTATGGGGGACAACCATTTTCAAACAAAATAGCAGAAAAATAAACTTTGTTTTCACTTTATACAAAGTTTACAAATTGTATTTATAAAATGGCGTTTTTCAACCTTTTACAGTGGAGAACCCCCGCAGGTCTAAAACAAGGGCCAGATTCACAAAGCACTTACTCCGGAGTATCACGAGTTAGGCAGGCGTAAGTCTAAAAATGCACACGCTTATCTATGCACCGTATCCCCAAAACTATATATGCCTGAAATCCACATTTTTTAGACCGACGTAATTTGGATAGACCGGCGCAGCGTGCGTGCAAAACTGCACTAGACACACCATTGATTTGCTATGCAAATATGCAAATGAGGAAGATACGCAGATCCACAAAAGTAAGTTTGTGCGGTACAGTCTACACGATGTGCTTATCAGCTGCACGGCCGGTCTAAAATTAGACCATATAAAAGCTTGCTTAAAATTAGACAACCCAGAGCTGAGTGAGGAGAGGGAGCCACAGCATGTCCTAACAGACGGACAGGAGCCACACCACAGCCCCTGTTAAAACAATTCCTAGATGTGAGGTAACAACAATCTCTTTTACATCCAGAGCGCCCTGTATGGACTGAGCCATAACTGTGGAGGTGAGCTGCATCCATTTTGCTACACTCTCAGCCCTCTAGCAGCCTCCTCCCCCCTCCATCTCTATACCTGCACTCAAACCCCATTGTCATTTCTGTTTTACCCTGTCAGCACAACAAGTGACCTAGACAGTACTATTTAATAACTAACCTAAGAGGGGAGAGGAAGAAGGGGAAAGAAAAAAAGGAAAAAAAAAGGGAAAACGACTCTGGGGTATCTGCAAATACAGCAGCTCATATGTGAGGTAATTTCCACTGGAGATAACCACATACTGCAGATCCCTACCAGGGGGGATATCACTAGTCTCTGTCAAATCTCCTCAGGACACTCTTCCACACTGAGAACCCCTGACTAGCCCTCACACCTGGCTAGATTAAGGTGACAGCATAAATGATTGATATCATCTGATATTTTATCTTTCATCAATAGACTTTACACAATAGGATTCATTCCTTGTCTGAGGCCTCCCCAGCAATTCAATCTGAGTGGATACAATACACAGAGACAGGAAACTAGTGGTTTCCTCAGCATCGCTCCTCAAGACCCTCAGTCCATAATCCCCCCCCTGTCAGAGTACATTACAGCCTCTCAGATTAAGTCTACCACCTGAAGAAATATACACCACATAATTTTAAGCCTGCAATCTTAAGAGGAAAACTTTCATTCAACAATATCTTACTTAATCTGCAATAATCGCAAGTCACTTACTATAATTCATTTCAGGGATACTTTTTAAGGTGGCGACTTAGGGAAGACCCACCACTCACCGTCGGGTGTCTGATGACAATTTTTTTTTGAAGATCTTAGATCCCCCCCCATCTACAGTAATGACACCCACTTATTATATTAAACAGGGACTCCACCTATAACAGATTTTGTCAGTTTTCACAGTTTGACTACAAGCCCTGGTACCCAGGTATGAACTGAGCACTAAAATGTCATGCTCCTCCCAATGGTTGATTCAGGATACTTAATAAATCTGCCGACCCTAATATTCACTTAGCTTTGACTCATGTGGGTGCAAATATTCTGCTACACATTCAACACATGAAGGGAAAGCGAAACAAGAAGAACAAGAATACTATTAAAACTTTAGCCGTCGAGGAATCTCTTAAAAACATGGACTCCAAACTCCAGACACATACGCTGGAAATTACCGAAAATTCTATGTCTGTCAAACAAATCTCATCTCACCTGTTAGCCATCTCACCACCCCCTTCATCAGACTCTACATCACATACAGCGCTATACTCGTCTGTTGTTAAAGAAGGAATAATATCCACAATGTCGGGTCAATTAACCCCTTCTGAGGCCCCTTCTCAAAACCCTATCTACATCCATTCTAATACTGAACGCTCCCCTGAAGCCCCCTTCAATGTTACTGACTTATTCAACAGGATATCGGAAATGCTAGATAGGGGCCTCGCCCAGAACGCTGAAAGAATCACTAAGGACATCAGGGCCGACTTCCAAAGCCTTGGAAACAGGATTGAATCCATAGAACGGAAACTGGATCTTAATGTCTCTAGAATCGAACAAAATACTGACCACATACAACACCTGCAAGAACAACTGGAGGCGGCCCAGGCCAGAATAGATGATTTGGAGAACAGATCAAGGAGGGATAATTTCAGGCTCAGGGGGCTAGCTGAGTCCATCACAGATGTACACTCAGCTATACAGGACATCATAAAAATCCTGATCCCATCCATGCCTATTCACAAAATGGAATTAGACAGAGCACATAGATCCCTAGGCCCACCAAGAAAAGACGGCTTACCGAGAGATGTGATAGTAAAGCCTCACTATTACTCCACCAAAGACGAGGTGATGAAAAAATCTCGACAACAAGAAAACCTTCAATATCAAGGTGCAACGATTCAAATATTTTCAGACATATCTCCCTACACCATTCAGAAGAGGAGAGAGATGAAACCACTACTTTCTGCCCTCATGAAAAAATACATTAAATACAAATGGGCCTTCCCATTCGCCTTAAAATTCAACTATAACGGCAGACTCCACATAGTACACAACTTTCAAGAAGGTGAAAGACTATTACTAAACCTGAAAATTATTTCACATGAACCAGCCATGGACACTTTACCACCGCAACAAACCTCAGCTAAAAGAAATACACCCAATAGTCCAACCTCAAATCCCTGGAATAGAGTCAAACACAGGAAAGTCTAAAATAACTCTACTAAACATGAACTGAAATGATTTAATCTTAGCTCCGGTGGTGTCCATCCCCCATTCATATAAGTTGTTGTGTATTTTTTTTTTTTCTTCCCCAATAGGCCTTCTTTTAATATGATTTGTTTCTTAATTCTTGATCAAATTACTTATAAGGTTTTCTGGTAGAGTAAGAGGTAATATTTACTGGCTCACTTATATAATTTATTTATTTATTCTTGTGGTTTTTCAATATCTACTTACCCATATGGTTCTACAATTTTTATTTTTTCCTATGGTATTAAAACATTTTTTTTTTTTTTTTTTGGGGGGGGGAAGGTACTATCTCTTCAATTGTTATTTTTGGGGGATCAACCCTTTTTTCAAAATTTAATTCATGAACTTTTTGATTGTCGCTGACAGCTGGCGGTGAGGCCCTGAGCCTCAACCTACTTCTTGGAGCGACACTTTGTCGCCCTGACAAGTAGGAAGTTAGTCCTCTAAATGAACTACTCTAATAAATTCTGTTTGGATAAAGGAAGGAGCAAACTTCCCTTCCTTCAATCTGGGTCATGGTTTGACCTTTTGCAATACTACATCTTGCTTTGTTGTTACCATTGTTGCCTTTATTTCCATGTATCTATTCTCCCCTTCTTTTCCCCCTTTACCTTCCCACCCTCCCTCCCGGCCTACCTGCCATCACAGGTGTCTTCTGAGCTATGGACTCAGTCTGCAAGACACGATCTGTCCATAACACTCTTTACAACCCATGGCTGGCTCAAATAACACTACTAAACCCCTGCGTGTTGTGACACACAACACCCAGGGGTTGAACTCTCCTATTAAAAGACGAAAAGCCCTCCAGGCATACAAGGCGCTTCATGTAGATATAGTGCTCCTGCAGGAGACACACTTCCCAAGGCGGTACTCCCCCTCATTCCTACACTCCCACTTCCCAGTATTCTATTTATCCAACGCGGAAAACAAGACGAAAGGAGTGGCTATCTTGTTATCCAAATTTTGTAATTTTAATTTACTAAAGGAATATGGAGACCCGGAAGGCAGATTTATTTTGGTAAAAGGAACTCTTGACGAGAAGCTATACACGTTTGTCTCCTATTACGCCCCCAATAGGGGACAGAAGAAGTTTTTCTCTCAGATGCTTGAGGTCCTCCATCCTCTTATGGAGGGCATCATTATCATGGGAGGAGACTCCAACCTGGCTTTCGATTCGGGCTTAGATAAATCCAAACCAAATAATAATAAACTCACAAGGCCAACCAAAATTAGCACACAAGTAGCTCGCATGCTTCATCAATCCCGATTGACCGATATTTGGAGAGAATTAAAACCCGAAAACTAAAGATTACACCCACTATTCTAATCCTCACAAATCGTACTCCCGCATAGACCATATATTAATATCCAACCATCATGTCCCAGCAGCCTCTAAATCCACTATAAAGGATGTCCCTTGGTCAGACCACTCCATGGTTCTATTAACCTTGAGAAAAGAGGACACAACTCTTAAAATGTCTCACTGGACACTTAACCAGTCGATCTTAAAAGATCCCACTCTCATGGCAGAAATTGAACAATCCATAAAGGAATATTTTGAAATTAACGATACTAAAGATATATCCCCCGAAACCTTATGGGCTGCCCATAAAGCTACAGTTAGGGGAAAAATAATACAAATTGCAGCCAAACTTAGAAGACAAAAGAAATTGACCATAGAGAAATTGGAAGAGACCTACTCAGAGTTACGTAGAAAACATAAATTAGACCCTCTCAGTGTTCCCACCCATGATCTTGACGCTGCTAGATCGGCCTTAAACCTAGCTCTGACAGCAAAATCAGAAAATGATCTAAAATGGACAGGTGCCAGGTTCTACCATTTAAAGGATAAAATAGTTCCAATGCTAGCACGCAAACTATCTCCCAGATTTAAATCGAGAACCATCCCTAAGATAAAAATGGCAGATGGTACCCTTACCCTAAATCCTCGGCGGGCGATGGGGGATTTCCACGACTTCTATTCCAAGCTCTACGCTAAGGATAGTAACTTTTCTTCTGACAAAATAGGTGAATATTTGAACAGCCTGAATCTTCCCAGGTTGACAAAAGTTCACAAGGAGTTGATGGAGGCACCCATTTCAGCTGAGGAAGTTATGTCAGTGATCAAAAACTTAAAATTAAACACAGCTCCTGGCCCTGATGGATTCTCAGGGTCTTACTACAAAACATTTCCTATCATTCTATCACCCTACCTAGCACGATTTTACAATCATTTGACTGAGGGCTCCCCTATAGATAAACAACTTAATTTGGCCTATATTTCGTTGATACCGAAACCCGATAAAGATCATAGCCTAGCAGAGAACTATAGACCGATATCCCTCATTAATAACGACCTAAAAATACATACTAAAATAATAGCTAATAGGATGTCTGCCTTCTTTTTTTTTTTTTTTTTTTTTTTTTTTTTTTTTTTTTAAAGTGTATTTTTGTGCGTGAACTCGAGAGAGAGGAGCCGGACTGCAGGAGTTGGGAGTAGGCAGACCCTCCCCCCGGAGGCATTCGCCATCCTTCTCCATGCCCCTGGTGGCAATGGCGGGTGTGAAGGGGGGCCTCCCACTCACCCCGCCCTACCTGCTCCTCTTGGGAGCCCAACTGGGGCCCAACGGGACCCCAATGGGGCAGAGGGACTCCCCCTATGAGGGAGTGAGGGGGCCTAGCCCACCCAGCCAGCCCCGTAGGTCCTTCGCCTCTCTTTATTTTAAGAGACCGCATGGCCAAAGTGCGTGTGTTTTTTTAAACCAATTTCGTGTGCGTGCAAGTGTGGTGGTTTTTGGGGGGGGTGTGGGCGTACTAAGCACAGGCGTACCTTGCATAGCACACCCACCGGGAGGCGGGCTGAGACCACCAAACTCAATTCACATGTAGCCGAGACCGGGATCCGAACCCTTGGCTGCAGAGGTGAATGGCTTGTCAACGCAGTGCCAATCACGTTGAGCCACCACAGCTCCCCACGGATGTCTGCCTTCTTAGGTCAATACATATCCAAAGATCAAGTAGGTTTTATCACAGGGAGACAAGGCCCGGACCAGATCAGGAGAGCTATTGATCTTATCTCTTTAATGTACTCGGGGTGGTCTGGAAGCACTAGACAAAGAGGTATGCTTCTCTCACTTGATCTCCAGAAAGCCTTTGATTTTTGTTTTCTGTTTTGAATCGTTGGGGGTTTGGTTCTAAATTTTTAGGAATCATCTCCACTCTCTATTCCTCCCCTGAAGCTAAAATCCGGTTACAAGGCATATTCTCGGAATCTATAAATATCCAAAGAGGCACAAGACAGGGCTGCCCTCTATCTCCTCTGATATTCGCTATTGTTATTGAATCTCTGGCCATAGCCATTCGAGATAACGCGAATATCAGGGGAGTTCATTGTAATAAAAAAGAACACAAATGCGCATTATTCGCAGATGATTTGCTACTCTTCGTGACCTCTCCCATCTCCTCCCTTCCGGAAATTTTCTCCCTGCTAGACGAGTTCTCTAAAGTCTCGGGTCTCACGGTAAACATGCCTAATACTAGGGCCCTTAATATTTCTCTTTCAGAACCCACAGTGTCCCTCTTGAGAAACAAATATATTTTCAAATGGGACTCTACGTCTACTAACTATTTAGGTATCAACCTGACCCCAAATTTCCAGAATTTATACTTAGCCAATTACCCTCCTATGTATAGGAAACTCGAGAAGGACCTTACCGAATGGGGAGCGCAGAAAATAGGCTGGATCGGCAGAATTAATTCTACCAAGATGACTCTCCTCCCGAAACTTCTATATCTTTTTCGATCCCTTCCGATCCCGATAATAAAAAGCCATCTAAAATCCTTTCAAGGTAAAATCACCAAGTTTATCTGGAACAAAAAGGGACCCCGTCTTCCCTCTCGTAGTCTGTTTAACTTACCTGAACAGGGAGGTCTAGGAGTGCCAAACTTGTTATGGTATTATCAATCCGCGAGGTTAGCGCAATTATCGGAGGTTTACCTTGGAAATGATCGCCCAGATTGGATAGAAATAGAAGAACAGGCTTCCCCATTATCCACAATCGAAGAACTCATGTGGCGCGCTCCTAAAAGTAGACCCCCTATACAATCCCCCACCCTATCACAAGCATTGGTATTATGGGATTCACTTAAAAGCAATCCACTCTTAATTTCTAGAGGCAAACCTTTGTCAAGTATCTTTCTCGACCCATCTTTCTGCCCCAAAACGGAAGTGGACTCCTTCAAATGGTGGCTTCATAGGGGGGTGTACCGCATTGGTCGTTTCTTTCAACACACAGGTCCTCTTCCTGAGCAATTCCTTATAGACAACCTTTGCCCCCCCCTCTGAAAGATCCAGATTACACCAAATACATACCTTTGCTCAGAAACTTTGGAACGATAAAACAATTTCTGGCCTTTTGACCCCATATGAACACAAATGCGAACAAGCTCAGAATAGGAAAGGTATTATCTCTTTCATCTACAAATCTCTTGCATCAAATAACATAAAATTACCTCATATGCTAGCTTGGGAAAGAGAGCTTCAAGAGGACTGGGACTTGGTGGACTGGCAAAAAAAACTACTCTAGATCTCTTAAGGGTTTTAAGAGTCCATCCCTCATTGAAGCTAATATAAAAATTTTCACTAGATGGTACTTGGTCCCATTCAAATTGGCCACCATGTATCTGTCATCCTCACCACTATGCTTTAGAGGTTGTCAAGGAATAGGCACCATGATCCATACTTGGTGGGAGTGCCCTAGGATACGGGGATTCTGGAACAGGGTATTCCAGATTATCAGGAGAGTTACCGGTTGTAACCTCCATCAATCTCCTGCAATAGCCTTATTGAATGGTCTAATACCACAGAGTTCCAAGGCCATTAGACAGCTGATTCTATTTATACTGACTGGCGCCAGAATCACTTTAGCGGCTGCATGGAAGAAACCGTCTGTTTCCATTTTACACATGAAGAGAAAGGTTACATGGATTATGGAACAGGAAAAAAGAATTAACTCTATGTTAGATACCTCTACCCAGTTCACTGAAATTTGGGAACCTTGGTTGATTTACATGGGAATCTCCCACAACATGTAAGTTTAGTTTTGGCTCTGGACTCAGACTGATGTAATCCTATGGCAGGTAGGCCCACCCTCCCTTTCCCTTTCCTCTCCTTCCTCTTTCCTCCTTCTCCCCCTCTCTTTTCTTTATTCTTATTTTTTCTCTTGAACAGGAGATATTCATTACATATCATATTCTCCACTGGTCTCAGGTAGTGCTGATTTAGTTTAACTGGATGTATGTATTAAATTCCTTGTCTCCTTTTAGGTTTATAAGTTAAGAGTTGATTGAGAGATGTTTCTCTGGACAACATTTGGATCCAATTTTTTTGTCATCAAGGGGGGGCTGGGTGGGGGGTGCTGCCCCCCCTCCTCGACACAGATTGCTCCCGGTGGGGGTGTCGGGGGGAGGGGATGTCCCCGGAAACCTATCCTCTCCACGGTTCGGTATGATTTATTCCTTACATATATTTTAGTTTTATGATCTCAGCTTATAATAAAAGTTTTATAGATTGCTTAGTAAACAGGGAATTTTAGCCCTAAAATGTTGTCGCTACCTCTACTGATTCCCATCCCTCCTGATTATACACGTTTACACTCCCATGTTAAACTTACCAGGTATATAGTTGGGACATTGGGGGGGGGGGGAGAAGAGGGGGAAATCTAGTTAAGAAATGTAATCTATTGTTTACTACTATAATTGTCAACACGATGTTTCCTGATGCATTTATTGTATTACGTTTATTACTCTGTATGCTCTTTATTTTATTATAATAAACTTAAATTTAAATGAAAAAAAAAATTAGACAACCCGTCTACATGTCAGAAAAAGCAACACCATTAGGGCCGAGCTGAGCAGCCACACTTGCAGGACATTAATCTGTATGCCAACATGCCAGGGGCATCCTTGCTCATAGCTATATTACTGACTTTAGATGAGCGCAGAAGGAGGAGGGCACGGAGGAGGGCACAGGAGAGGATCTTTGTCAGGTATATCCGTGGGGTGAGCCCAATGGTAATAGGCCCCCCTTTTGGCTGGAATTAGGGTGCAATTGGAGAGATACCCTGTGTTAATAGGAGGGTAGATGTTGGTTCCTCAGCTTCCATTAATTTCAGTGAAATTGAGTAAAGGTGGATTAATTAGGTCAGGAGCCTGTGCAGGCCAGCATGCCCAAAGATTGCTAAAGTAAAATGATCCTATGCTGCTATAAGGATGCCAGTTGTGACCGATGCACCCTAAACCATATAAAACAAAGAAAAAAATGTGTCTCTAGAGTCTAATAGGTAGGAATCCCTACTAGTGTAGTTGATTACACTAGTAACCACAGTTTGTGATGATTTCTGTGTGTGTTTTTGTTGGTTTTTGTTTGTGTGCAATATCATTGTATGTGTGCATGCTGCAAACACACACACAATCTGAAATTAACACACAAGTAGACACATGCATGCACATGCAGCCTACCAGTGCAGTGCCCACCAAATGCAGCCTCACCTGTGCGCAAGCTACGAGTAAGCATCACATGATGTGAAACATGTCAGCCTTTTTCCTTTTGTCCACTTCTTCTTTTTGACTGCATAATTTTTTGGTTGTCTTTTGATTTTCATTTTCTGAATAAAGACACCGGGCCAGATTCACAGAGCGATTACGCCTGCGTAACAGGAGATGCGCGGCGTAAGTCTAAATGTGCGCGTGCGTTTCGATGCACGGCATCCCCAGAACGAGATACGCAAGAAATCTACTTTTTTTTGTCCAGCGTAATTTCGTTAGACTGGCGCATCCGTCCGCGCAAAACTGCGCTAGACAGACCATTGATTTGCTAGTCAAATATGCTAATGAGGGACTTACGGGGATCCACAAAAGAACGTCGGGGCAGTGCAGGCTACGCAGTGTGCGCAACAGCAAAATGTCCTGTCTAAAATTAGAGCATATAAAAGCTGGTATAAAAAGAGAAAAATCGTCTACATGTCAGATAAAGCAACACTGTTAGTGAGGAGCTCAGCAGTCACACGTGTTGCACAACAATCTGTATGCCAACATGCCAGGGGCATCGTTGCGCATAGCTATACTACTGACTTTAGATGAGCAAAGAAGGAGGAGGGCACGGAGGATGGCACGGGAGAGTATATACCACACACGCATAGACCTCTTTGGCATGAGTGATTCTGAGGTGTATCGCATCTTCAGATTCACCCCTCATGCCATCCTGGAATTAACCACAACCTTGCAGGAGGACATCACCAGCCCAACACACTGCTCGCATGCAGTGCAGCCACTGGTCAAGGTCATGGCAACACTCCATTTCCTTGCCAGTGGCTCTTTTCAAAGAACAAGTGGAGTGGTGGCTGGGATGTCACAATCCTCCATGAGCAGATGTGTGCACCAGGTTGTCCCTGCAATCCTCAGACGCATGGCCAACCAAATCATCAAACCAACCACTGAGGACCTGCGGCTGAAGGCAATGACAGATTTCTACAGAATTGCCAGATTCCCACACACCGTGGGGGCCATTGATTGCACACATGTGGCACTCCAGCCCCCCCAGGAGACAGAGCACATGTACCGCAATCGGAAGCATTGGCATTCCATCAACGTACAGGTGATAGTCGATGCCCAAGTCCTCTTATGGCACGTCCGTGTCAAACACCCCGGATCCAGCCATGACAGCTACATATACAATCAGAGCCCCATCCGAATGGAATTCGATCAGAACATGTATGGGGACACCTGGTTGGTTGGTGAGTGACATGGGTGGCAGGCATGACTGTCCCCCCCCATGATGCACACATCACAAGGGGAACATGCATGACTAACATCCTCCTGTGTTTTTCCTTACAGGTTACTCTGCATATCCACTGGGACCCCATCTCATGACTCCTATCCGGAACCCCCAAACCCCAGGAGAGGAAAGATACAATCAAGCCCACGCCCAAACACGTGCAGTGGTGGAGCGCACCTTTGGCCTCCTGAAGTCACGTTTCCGATGCCTGGATAAGTCTGGGGGTACCCTCTTGTATTCCCCAAACTTTGTGTGCCATATCATCGGTGCCTGTTGCCTGCTGCACAACTTCGCAGTGAGAAAGGGCCTGCAGATTGACCTACGTGATGACCTGACCCCTGAACCAGACAATCCCCCCCTAACCGAGGATACCCCGTCTTCTGAGGGAAGAGAAGCCAGGAGCCAGCTCACATTGGGCATCTTTGCACGTTAAACACACACATTAATCATGGCACAATGAGAATGCATGCATGCACACCACTGTGGTCCCTAGCACACACACCCCACATCCTCATCAAATTGGATTGGCACCAGTCCACCATGCAGGACTTGTGAGCAGCAACGCCACGCCAAGGCTCCAATTATGTCACTGTACATTCATACACCATTCACACGGACCTGGGGATCACTTCTCCCTGGTCCTGGGGAACCCTTCTCCACCAAAATTGAGGGTGACACCCCTTTTCCGGCAGGAATGTCACCCCCACATTCAAACAGCATTCACAACCCAAAAAAAAATAAAAATGACCAGCAAAATAAAAAAAATTCCAGCAAAAAAAAAAGGCCTAAAAAAAGGGGGAAAAACAAATTAGTGCCCTTGACGTGAGCCACGCCTGGGCGCCCCCAGCCACGGCCCCGGCTCCTCAGGGGAGACTCATGGGGATGGGGGGGGGGTGGTAAACCGGGGAAGGAGGAGCAGCCCCTGGTCTCTGCCCACCTGGCGGCCTGCCCTCCAAGGCCACGGCTATTCTGTCCAGGGCAGCACCAAGTGTTGCCGTGTTGGCCTGGATAGCCTGGGTAAGGGCCCTCACATCCTGCCCAACGCCTGCTGATGTAGTCTGCAGATCGTTAAGGCAGTTTGTGAAAGCCCGGGAGTGGGAGTCCAGGTTCCCCAGCGTATCCTTGATGGAGGACAGGCTCTCCTCCATCCGCACCAATGTCTGGCTGACCTGTCCCAGATGGTGGGTCTGGAGGAACTGGTCCCTTCTCAGAGTGGCGGGCAGGAGATCGGCCACCCCCCTGGTCATCTGGGTCGCTGATGCTTGTGGCCGGGGAGAAGGGGAGGCCCTTGGGAGGAGAGCCATGTTGGGGGAGGAGGGGGGGGGGCTCCCCCTTAGGGATGGCTGGCTGCTGCCAGCCAGAGGGGAAGAGTCCTCCAAAAACAATAGTCCAGTGCCTGACATGGACTCCTCCTCCTCCTCAAACTCCTCCTCCTCAACCTCCTCCTCCTCCTCTTCAACCTCCACTGCGGAATCCGGCCTTGTCGGGGGGGCCTCATTAGGTTGCTGTCCTGGGGATGGTGCGGTCAGGCCAGATGGCCTAGCACCCTCCTGCACATCTGTGGATGACACAAAACATTCACAGGTTGGAGGATCCACACACTTGCCACATATTCCCTTTCACCCCCTCCCCCACACATGCTACACACCTGATAGAAAAAAAAACCTTACCTGGCATCACGCCTTCATGACTTGAGTCATAGCCGGGCAGGCCCTCCACTTCTTGCCTATGAAAGGTCTGGGCCACCGCACGCTCCTCCGCTGTCAGCCTAACAGGGCATGGTGGGCCCCCTCCTGTGCCCCTGGCATGGGCAAGCATTCTGGCCAGCTTCTTTTTGACCAGACGCCGGAGGTCATTAATCTTTTTTTTAATCCCAGATTGGTTTCCGTGTCTCCCCCTCCCTCGCTGAATTCACCTGGTCAGTGATCATGTCCAAAATCTCTCTCCTCCTAGCCGGGGTGGTGTTGGCACTGTCCGGGCCGTGGAGGAAACTCCCATAATCGGAAATGGCCCGGGCAAGAATTTGTTTCTCCCTCAAAGAAAAATAAAATTTTCTCTTCCTCTCAGTCATACTCTGACCATAAATCACTCCCAGTCAACAAAAATCACTCACAAAAACAAGCATGACCAATCAAGCAAGAAAACAAACAAACAGAAAACTATCAAACAAAAAGTCTCACAAACACTTAGCAAAAATCACTTTCAAATATCTTCTAACAAACACAAGATCACACAGTACACAAATCTGACAAATACAAATCACAACGCAACTAACAACGGAACAAAAGCACCTTGCTGTATAGGGAGGGATACAAAGGGATGTACTTTTGCAAAGGAAGTGCGTTCGTGTGTGTCTATTTATGCTGTCTGTGTAGTTCATGATTTTGCCCTAGTCCACTTCCAATTTCACTGATTGCGCCGTTCCCGAGTTGTGAGCATGCGCACAGAGGTGCTGACATGGTCTGCTTCAAGCGCGCATGCGCGAGCCGGCCGGCCTTTCATTTGCATGGGGTCATGGCTCATTTCAATGTAACACGCCCACGTCCTTCCCAATTTGTATTACTCCGCCTTGCGCCTCAGAAATAACGTTGCGCAGGCGCTATTTTCTGCGTTAAAGCGACGAGAATAGGGTGATTGCGTGGCTACATTGCGCAAGTCTAACGTAAAGGCGGTGCGCTACGCCGGTCCAATAATGCGCAGATGTACCTGAATCTGGCCCACCGTTTTAAGGTGCGCGGCGGTCCAGGACTTTCTTTATCCTATGCACCTGTGCACAGCCAGCAAAAGAGATTAGCAGTTTTCAGAGCGGTATACTTTTTCACTGCGCATGCCTATATGGCAGGATTTTTCTCCAAGTTGATTGTAGAAGAGGACAAGGATTGAAGACGGATGTAAGATCTCAGGAACATTGCTCTGATAAGGTGTTTGGTGTGAGGGCTCATTAGTGTGTGACATGGATGAGAAGCATACTATTACTATACAGTCTATACTATAATATTACTATATATTGTACCCTATAGGGGCATACTATACTAGTACTATGTATTGTACCCTATAGGGGCATACTATACTATTACTATATATTGTACCGTAGAGGAGCATACTATACTAGTACTATATATTGTACCCTAGAGGGGCATACTATACTAGTATTATATATTGTACCATAGAGGAGCATACTATACTATTACTATGTATTGTACCCTATAGGGGCATACTATACTAGTACTTTATATTGTACCCTATAGGGGCATACTATACTAGTACTATGTATTGTACCCTAGAGGAGCATACTATACTATTACTATGTATTGTACCCTATAGGGGCATACTATACTAGTACTTTATATTGTACCATATAGGGGCATACTATACTAGTACTATGTATTGTACCCTAGAGGAGCATACTATACTATTACTATATATTGTACCCTAGAGGGGCATACTATACTAGTACTATATATCGTACCCTATAGGGGCATACTATACTAGTACTATATATCGTACCCTAGAGGGGCATACTATACTATTACTATATATCGTACCCTAGAGGAGCATACTATACTATTACTATATACTGTACCCTAGAGGAGCATACTATACTAGTACTATATATCGTACCCTAGAGGAGCATACTATACTATTACTATATATTGTACCCTAGAGGAGCATACTACTGTATACTAGTACTATATATTGTACCCTATAGGGGCATTATATACTAGTACTATATGTTGTACCCTATAGGGCCATACTATACTAGTACTATATATAGTACCCCAGAGGAGCACACTATAATATTACTATATATTGTACCCTATAGGGGCATACTATACTATTACTATATATTGTACCCTATATGGGGCATAGTATACTATTACTATATATTGTACCCTATAGGGGCATACTATACCAGTATTATATATTGTACCCCAGAGGAGCATACTATACTAGTACTATATATTGTACCCTATAGGGACATAATATACTATTACTATATAGTGTACCCTATAGGGGCATACTATACTAGTATTATATATTGTACCCTAGAGGAGCATACTGTACTATTACTATATATTGCACCCTGTAGGGGCATACTATACTATTACTATATATTGTACCCTATAGGGGCATACTATACTATTACTCTATATTGTACCCTAGAGGGGCATACTATACTAGTACTATATATTGTACCCTATAGGGGCATACTATACCAGTACTATATATTGTACCCTAGAGGGGCATACTATACTGTACTATGTATTGTACTCTAGAGGGGCATACTATACTATTACTATATATTGTACCCTAGAGGAGCATACTATACTAGTACTATATATTGTACCCTATAGGGCATGGGTCCTCAAACTACGGCCCTCCAGCTGTTCAGGAACTACAATTCCCATTATGCCCTAGTCATGTCTGTGAATGTCAGAGTTTTACAATGCCTCATGGGACTTGTAGTTCCGACACAGCTGGAGGGCCGTAGTTTGAGGATCCCTGCTATAGGGCCATACTATACTAGTACTATATATTGTACCCTAGAGGAGCACACTATACTATTACTATATATTGTACCCTATAGGAGCATACTATACTAGTACTATATATTGTACCCTAGAGGAGCATACTATACTAGTACTATATATTGTACCATATAGGGGCATATTATACTATTACTATATATTGTACCCTATAGGGGCATACTATACTAGTATTATATATGGTACCCTAGAGGAGCATACTGTACTATTACTATATATTGTATCCTATAGGGCCATACTATACTATTACTATATATTGTACCCTAGAGGGGCATACTATACTATTATTATATATTGTACCCTAGAGGAGCATACTATACTATTACTATATATTGTACCCTAGAAGAGCATACTATACTATTACTTTATATTGTACCCTATGATGCCATACTATACTAGTACTATATATTGTACCCTAGAGGAGGATACTATACTATTACTATATATTGTACTATAGAGGAGCATACTATACTATTACTATATATTGTACCGTATAGGGCCTTACTATACTAGTACTATATATTGTACCCTAGAGGAGCATACTATACTAGTACTATATATTGTACCCTAGAGGAGTATACTATTACTATATATTGTACCCTATAGGGCCATGCTATACTATTACTATATATTGTACCCAGTGTTGGCCATCTTACTTTAAAAAAGTAATTAGTTACAGTTACAAATTACTTCTCCGAAAAAGTAATTGCGTTAGTGACTCAGTTACTACATTGAAAAAGTAATTAGTTACTCAGCAAAGTAACTGAATTTTTTTTTTATATTCTACAATGCTTTGTTGAGAAGCAGATGACGGGCGCTTGCCAGGGAGCAGTGAGTTGATACTCCAAGTCAAAAGAATGTCAGATCCTTGAGAGAAGAAAACCGGAAACAAATGGTGATCTTGTGTATATCCCAGCCTAGGTGCATCCGTCCCACCATGTATGTGCAGCTAATAGGACTTAAAACCCTTATCCATCTGCTACATATTGCATCCAAATTATAAGCTGGATTAAAATGTATGTTTATAATATACATTCCCTTGACGTTTACAGAGTCTGTCATTTAAAATCTTATATTATGCTTTATTCAAATTTTCTATAGTTTATTGTTTATTATTTTATGTATCTTATATAAGCTTTATTAGATGCAAGGGATCTGGAATGGGGATGTCAGATTTTTCTTTGTTGTCTGATGAAGAGATGAAATCACTGACCAAAAATAACCTGCTGATCATTGGTCTGTATAGGTGTCCTGCACTTACCATGTTGACCACTAGATGTCGCTGTGTACACTGTGTTGTATAGGAAACGTTTGTTCTGTGGAACATTTTGTTCCTGGCCATGTGTTCCCTGGATCATTGATCAATGGGAGTTGTTCCCCGATGATAGGTCAGTGTGAGGAGGATGGGGCTCATTGTATCCAGGGCTCCTTGCGATTGGGATTTTTCAGGCCGCTGTGACATACCATCACAGCGGTCACATGATTCTAAAGCGGAGTTCCACCCATATTTATGTTCACAGCGCCGGCAGAAGCAATTACTCTGCTGCCATCTAGTGGCGGTAGATGTAATTGCAGTAATGCCGCCCAAGTAATGGGAACTGCATTACCGTGAGGGGAAGAGTAATCAGGTAGATTACTCGTTACCCTCAAAAGGGGCTGCGTTAGGTAACTGCGTTTATTGTAACTCCGTTACTTACAACACTGATTGTACCCTAGAAGAGCATACTTTACTATTACTATATATTGTCCCCTATGATGCCATACTATACTAGTACTATATATTGTACCCTAGAGGAGCACACTATACTATTACTATATATTGTACCCTATAGGAGTACACTATACTATTACTATATATTGTACCCTATAGGAGTACACTATACTATTACTATATATTGTACCCTATAGGAGCATACTATACTACAGGGAGTGCAGAATTATTAGGCAAATGAGTATTTTGACCACATCATCCTCTTTATGCATGTTGTCTTACTCCAAGCTGTATAGGCTCGAAAGCCTACTACCAATTAAGCATATTAGGTGATGTGCATCTCTGTAATGAGAAGGGGTGTGGTCTAATGACATCAACACCTATATCAGGTGTGCATAATTATTAGGCAACTTCCTTTCCTTTGGCAAAATGGGTCAAAAGAAGGACTTGACAGGCTCAGAAAAGTCAAAAATAGTGAAATATCTTGCAGAGGGATGCAGCACTCTTAAAATTGCAAAGCTTCTGAAGCGTGATCATCGAACAATCAAGCGCTTCATTCAAAATAGTCACCAGGGTCGCAAGAAGCATGTGGAAAAACCAAGGCGCGCAAAATAACTGCCCATGAACTGAGAAAGTCAAGCGTGCAGCTGCCAAGATGCCACTTGCCACCAGTTTGGCCATATTTCAGAGCTGCAACATCACTGGAGTGCCCAAAAGCACAAGGTGTGCAATACTCAGAGACATGGCCAAGGTAAGAAAGGCTGAAAGACGACCAACACTGAATAAGACACACAAGCTGAAACGTCAAGACTGGGCCAAGAAATATCTCAAGACTGATTTTTCTAAGGTTTTATGGACTGATGAAATGAGAGCGAGTCTTGATGGGCCAGATGGATGGGCCCGTGGCTGGATTGGTAAAGGGCAGAGAGCTCCAGTCCGACTCAGATGCCAGCAAGGTGGAGGTGGAGTACTGGTTTGGGCTGGTATCATCAAAGATGAGCTTGTGGGGCCTTTTCGGGTTGAGGATGGAGTCAAGCTCAACTCCCAGTCCTACTGCCAGTTTCTGGAAGACACCTTCTTCAAGCAGTGGTACAGGAAGAAGTCTGCATCCTTCATGAAAAACATGATTTTCATGCAGGACAATGCTCCATCACACGCGTCCAAGTACTCCACAGCGTGGCTGGCAAGAAAGGGTATAAAAGAAAAAAAAATAATGACATGGCCTCCTTGTTCACCTGATCTGAACCCCATTGAGAACCTGTGGTCCATCATCAAATGTGAGATTTACAAGGAGGGAAAACAGTACACCTCTCTGAACAGTGTCTGGGAGGCTGTGGTTGCTGCTGCACGCAATGTTGATGGTGAACAGATCAAAACACTGACAGAATCCATGGATGGCAGGCTGCATGAGTGTCCTTGCAAAGAAAGGTGGCTATATTGGTCACTGATTTGTTTTTGTTTTGTTTTTGAATGTCAGAATGTATATTTGTGAATGTTGAGATGTTATATTGGTTTCACTGGTAAAAATAAATAATTGAAATGGGTATATATTTGTTTTTTGTTAAGTTGCCTAATAATTATGCACAGTAATAGTCACCTGTACACACAGATATCCCCCTAAAATAGCTAAAACTAAAAACAAACTAAAAACTACTTCCAAAAATATTCAGCTTTGATATTAATGAGTTTTTTGAGTTCATTGAGAACATGGTTGTTGTTCAATAATAAAATTAATCCTCAAAAATACAACTTGCCTAATAATTCTGCACTCCCTGTAGTAGTATATATTGTACCCTATAGGAGCATACTATACTATTACTATATATTGTACCCTATAGGGGCATACTATACTAGTACTATATATTGTACCCTAGAGGAGCATACTATACTATTACTATATATTGTACCCTAGAGGAGCATACTATACTATTACTATATATTGTACCCTAGTAGAACGTTCTTGTACATCCATGGAGTGCAGTGACACCCCTCATACAGGTACATAACGGTCCCTGCAGCCCCCCTGACCTCAGGCACGAGCCTGGCTGCTTCTGGAATAGGTGTGAGCACGAGCCTAGGCCATCCCGTGCTCGTCCCCGCGGCTTTGAAGGGAGCGCGCAGAGGATGCTGCTAGTCTTCGCTGAGGCTGCAGAGGCGGTTGTGTGAGCTCCGGAGGACAGAGCAGCATCATCAGCCTATCCATCGTAGAAGAGCCCGGGGGGAGCAGGCGGAGAGGAGCCCCTTGGTGGAGGTAAGGAGTGTATCCTATAGATGGGGGAGAGAGGAGCTCCTATAGAACCCCCCCGGGACTCCGCTCTCTGCTCGGCAACAGATGCATTTTGCGGTAATCGCTTTATTCCTGGGCTGGCTCAGCATTGGGGCTTCTGCAGTCACGTCCCAGCCGATCACTGAACCCCACAACTTTATTTATCTGTCACCGCATGGACAGGAATATGTTATCATAGGGGGTCCCCCATCATCACTGACTGGTACCCCCATATCCTATGTGTCATCAGACTGGGGATGCTGCAGGACCGGGGCCCATGGCAGGTGCTGCATCCTCCACACCCCCTTCCTTATATTACACCAACAGTCATCCTCAAATCAAATATTTATTACATTGCATCTTACCAATTCTTACATGTCATGGCTGCATTAGTTTTCTTTTTATCATTTTCACCCAGTGATCCAGTCAGAAAGTCAGAACAGAACAAGCTGTCCTGCAAATGTATCAGCCTGATCTACCAGGGGTGCTTACAATGATCTACTTTTATTTATTTATTTAAAATCTTTATGCCCGCTTCAGTGGCGGCTGGTGCTCAAAAATTTTGGGACACGCAGCCACTGTGCCATGCCATCAAAACACAGCCACTGTGCCATGCCATCAAATGCAGTCACTGTGCCATGCCATGAAACACAGCCACTGTGCCATCAATTGTCGCCACTGTGCCATGCTACCAATTGTCACCACTATGACATCAAACACAGCTACTGTGCCCCCAATTGTTGCCACTGTGCCCCCAATTGTCACCACTGTGCCCCCACTTGTCGCCACTGTGCCCTCACTTGTAGCCACTGTGCCCTCACTTGTAGCCACTGTGTCCTCACTTGTAGCCACTGTGCCCCCACTTGTAGCCACTGTGCCCCCACTTGTAGCCACCGTGCCCAGTACCCCCCTGGCACTTACCTTTCTGGCTTCTACAGTCCCTCAATGTCCCTCGTCCCACCCTCGATGACGCTTCAGCCAATCAGGTTACTGATTACTAGAATCAGATTACCTGATTGGCTGAGACGCCTGTCAGTCTTATCCTCGGAACGCACGGCCGGTACATCCCAAGGATAAGCTTCAGGAAGCCGACTATAGCCTCAGGGCTGTACTCGGAAAGCCTATCAGAGCCAGCGGCTCTGATAGGCACTTCCACACAGCCAGTCAGCTGCCGCTATTCAGCTGACCGGCGCTCAATGTTCGGTCAGCTGAATAGTGGGCGGCAGCGGCGAAAATATACAGATTCATACAGTGTATGAATCTGTATATTTTACTGGCTGTGAGTGATCCAGAGGGGCAGCGCTCCGGCGTCCCTATGGACGCACCGCCACTGGCCCGCTTACAAAATTTTGCACTGATGGCTTATAAAGTTTAAAAAGCTTCAATTTGTTAATGTATTTAACCCTTTGGCATCAGACGTATGCAATTATGTGGCCTCTTAGGCCGCGTACACACGATCAGTCCATCCGATGACAACAGTCCGAAGAACCGTTGTCATCGGTTAACCAATGAAGCTGACTGATGGTCCGTTGCACCCACACACCATCAGTTGAAAAAACGATCGTGTCAGAACGTGGTGACGTAAAACACAACGACGTGCTGAAAAAAATGAAGTTCAATGCTTCCAAGCATGCGTCGACTTGATTCTGAGCATGCGCGGCTTTTTAACCGATGCTTTTGCATACTAACAATCGGTTTTGACCTATCGGTTAGGAGTCCATCGGTTAAATTTCAAAGCAAGTTGGCTTTTTTTTGACCGAAGGATAACTGACCGATGGGGCCCACACACGATCGGTTTGGACCGATGAAACGGACCTTCAGTCCGTTTTCATCGGTTTTGACCGATCGTGTGTACACGGCCTCAGTGCCTGGTTCTTGGCCGCCGAGGGGCCACATATTTGCATGAATTGCTACCTATACATCTGTGGCAAGAGTGCGTGCGTTCCCAGCAAAGTTTATGTCGCCTAACCGAAGGCTTTCACAATCATCACAAGCTATCAGAAGTTTCCGGATCATGTGACAGCCAATCACGGCGGTCATGTGTTCTTAAACCATGCCATGCCTCCTGACTTCAAAAACGTCTTAAAGGACTGGTAGGTGCCGGCGCTAAGAGCTTAAATCTGCTAGTACATTAAAGGGGTTGTAAAGGTACAATTTTGTTTCCCTAAATAGCTTCCTTTACCTTAGTGCAGTCCTCCTTCACTTACCTCATCCTTCTATTTTGCTTTTAAATGTCCTTATTTCTTCTGAGAAATCCTCACTTCCTGTTCTTCTGTCTGTAACTCCACACAGTAATGCAAGGCTTTCTCCCTGGTGTGGAGTGTCGTGCTCGCCCCCTCCCTTGGACAACAAGAGAGTCGGAACGCCCACTAACACACAGCTCCTTTCTCTATCTGCAACATAGAGAGCGTCCTGACTATCCTGTAGTCCAAGGGAGGGGGCGAGCACAACACTCCACACCAGGGAGAAAGCCTCGCATTACTGTGTGGAGTTACAGACAGAAGAACAGGAAGTGAGGATTTCGCAGAAGAAATAAGGACATTTAAAATGGAAGGACGAGGTAAGTGAAGGAGAACTGCACTAAGGTAAAGGAAACTATTTAGGGAAAAAAATTGTACCTTTACAACCCCTTTAAGGACAGACTTTTTCCACTAGGGTGCCTTAAAGGCTTCTTCAGGGGTGTCTTGGCAAAATGCCTAAAAATTGCCCCAAAATTGTATACAATCCGGCATGTGGATGAAGTCTGCCTTTTAGTTACACAAAGCCACAGACTTTCATTGTGCACCATTACAACCTTCGAGCTGCCATCCTCCTAACGACCAATGACATCAGTTGATAAGGAGGATGTCAGCTGCCTGCATGTTATCCTTGTTTGACCCTCCCCTGCCTCTCTCCATCAGCTTTGGGGTCAAATTAGCTGAGTGATGTAGAAACATTGAGGGAGAAGAGAAACATTGGTATACTAGTCAGTACCAGTTTGCAAAAGTGTATTTGCTTTCCAAGAATAAATCACCTTTAATTTTGGGTGTCCTACATGTATTGATGTCACTGCATTATGCAAAACTATCAGAATAGTTTTTACATTTTAGATTGGGGCGCCTCAAGACTGTCCATAATTTTGGAGGGTGCCTCGAGACTGTCCATAATTTTGGAGGGTGCCTCGAGACTGTCCATCATTTTGGAGGGCGCCTCGAGACTGTCCATAATTTTGGAGGGTGCCTCGAGACTGTCCATCATTTTGGAGGGTGCCTCGAGACTGTCCATCATTTTGGAGGACGCCTCGAGACTGTTCATAATTTTGGAGGGCGCCTCGAGACTGTCCATAATTTTGGAGGGTGCCTCGAGACTGTCCATAATTTTGGAGGGTGCCTCGAGACTGTCCATCATTTTGGAGGACGCCTCGAGACTGTTCATAATTTTGGAGGGCGCCTCGAGACTGTCCATAATTTTGGAGGGCGCCTCGAGACTGTCCATAATTTTGGAGGGCGCCTCGAGACTGTCCATCATTTTGGAGGGCGCCTCGAGACTGTCCATCATTTTGGAGGGCGCCTCGAGACTGTCCATAATTTGGAGGGCGCCTCGAGACTGTCCATCATTTTGGAGGGCGCCTCGAGACTGTCCATCATTTTGGAGGGCGCCTCGAGACTGTCCATCATTTTGGAGGGCGCCTCGAGACTGTCCATCATTTTGGAGGGCGCCTCGAGACTGTCCATAATTTGGAGGGCGCCTCGAGACTGTCCATCATTTTGGAGGGCGCCTCGAGACTGTCCATAATTTGGAGGGCGCCTCGAGACTGTCCATCATTTTGGAGGGCGCCTCGAGACTGTCCATCATTTTGGAGGGCGCCTCGAGACTGTCCATCATTTTGGAGGGCTCCTCGAGACTGTCCATCATTTTGGAGGGCTCCTCGAGACTGTCCATAAATTTAGAGGAGGCCTCGAGACTGTCCATAAATTTGGAGGACACCTCGAGACTGTCTATACATTTGGAGGACACCTCGAGACTGTCTATACATTTGGAGGACGCCTTTGAGACTGTCCATATATTTGGAGGACGCCTTGAGACTGTCCATATATTTGGAGGACGCCTTGAGACTGTCCATATATTTGGAGGACGCCTTGAGACTGTCCATATATTTGGGGGACGCCTTGAGACTGTCCATTAATTTGGAGGACGCCTTGAGACTGTCCATACATTTGGAGGGCTCCTCGAGACTGTCCATACATTTGGAGGACGCCTCGAGACTGTCCATAAATTTGGAGGACGCCTTGAGACTGTCCATAAATTTGGAGGACGCCTTGAGACTGTCCATAAATTTGGAGGACGCCTTGAGACTGTCCATAAATTTGGAGGACGCCTTGAGACTGTCCATAAATTTGGAGGACGCCTTGAGACTGTCCACAAATTTGGAGGACGCCTTGAGACTGTCCATAAATTTGGAGGACGCCTTGAGACTGTCCATAAATTTGGAGGACGCCTTGAGACTGTCCATAAATTTGGAGGACGCCTGGAGACTGTCCATAAATTTGGAGGACGCCATGAGACTGTCCATAAATTTGGAGGACGCCATGAGACTGTCCATAAATTTGGAGGACGCCATGAGACTGTCCATAAATTTGGAGGACGCCATGAGACTGTCCATACATTTGGAGGGCTCCTCGAGACTGTCCATACATTTGGAGGGCTCCTCGAGACTGTCCATCATTTTGGAGGACGCATTGAGACTGTCCATAAATTTGGAGGGCTCCTCGAGACTGTCCATCATTTTGGAGGGCACCTTGACTACTACCTTGACAATGCTCCTGTCCAAATATGCCCCCTGTGCTCGTTCATCCAGAGTGGGGCATGCTAATAAAGGAGGTGCGTCAGATCATTAGGTGCAAACAGAGTTGAAAGAGCCTCTAAAAAAAAAAAAAAAATGCAGCCACTACATCTAATGTTTGGTAAGCTGCAATACATAACATTTTTGATTTGGGGTTTAATATGACTTTAAAGTCATAAGAAATCCTCACTACTTCCACATGATGATTTCATTACTGAGTATGTAGCTTCTTTATCCTTTAATCCCAGTATAGGCTGGTGCCATGACCGCTGCCCCAGGTTTCCTGTTTCAGGGTGGCTCCTTTCTCTTGCAGCTTCCTATAGAGCCACCCTTGCAGGGACTAGAACTGCTTCTCCCTACACTGTGTGCCTCAGTAGAAACACACAGCCCCATAGCCTAGGGTGGCAAGGCCTTTTCTGTTTTCCCCCTTTTAGCAGCTAACAAATTGGTGCCAGCCTGCATTGTCCATACAGGCAGGTTCAAACAGATGGCTGAGCTGTGGCTTTACCGCCCACCTAAAGCCTTCTATACTGCCAGAGGGGACTGTTCAGAGGTTACAGCCGCGGTGCTTTGCGTTGCAGCAAATTCAATGCGACATGCCACCAAGTTGACAGACCGGTCAGTCTCACCCATTCAAGTCAATGGGGCCGTGCAGTTGTGGTGCATTGAAAACTGAAAATAAATGAATAAAATTAGACATTTAGGAGGCGGTAAGATCAGCTCCTGAACACCTGAGAGCAGCTGCATAGCCGCACTCTGAAAAGTGATCCACAGTGGAGAAAAAGCATCAACTCAGCCTAAAAGTAATAGTAAAGTCCTTTTTTTCATAAATCAGATACTAATAACAGAACTTGGGGTTGCAATACATTTCTTCCTCTGAACTTCCTTTTAAAACTGTCCCACACGGTTATATTTGTGTTACCGGGGCCAATAAAGTCCAGTTGGAGTCTCCTCTACATGCCCATAGTGCCCATAGTGCATCCATTTAGAGCAGTGGGGAGGGACTCCGTAAGAGGAACTGCAGTCACATAATTCGTAATAAAAACATCTTTGGCATTCTGAAGCTTCCCACTAACCACTTTGCATATTATTTTTATATATACTGAGATTTTGTATTTGCCAAATATGCTGCAGAAATCTCCATCCACTGAGTTTGGCTGCTTCCATTTTAACTGTGGGCAGCTGAAGCTGCTTTCTGTTTACTTCCTGGATTTACACACACACACCTCCAGCTCTGCAGCTTTCATTGTTGCTCTTATGACTTTTGCCCCCTCTCTTCCTGACAAACTCTCACAAGAGTTAGAGAGAGCTGTGCATGATGTCACAAGCCTCGGCTAATGACCAAACAAGAAATAGTAAATGGGCTGTATAAGGTATTTACTGGCAGAAAAATAAATAAAAATATTTACAATCCAAAGTTAAAACAACAAGGGCAGAAGATTTAATAGATGGAAAACAGAACACGAGTATGGCAGCACAGCAATGGAAGAAGAGAAGAGAAAATTAATAATAATAAAAAACAGCAAATGCTTGCCAGTTCTGTTATTAGTATCTAACTTATGGAAAAAAAAAAAAATAATAATAATTTTAACTAGGGCTGTCCTGATACCGATACTAGTATCGGCCGTCTGCCGCCATTCAGTGCCAGCCACCTTTCAGTGCCCATAACTGCCGCCTATCAGTGCCATCTAACAGTGCCAGCCACCTTTCAGTGCCCATAACTGCCGCCTCTCGGTGCCAGCCACCTGTCAGTGCCCATAACTGCCGCCTATCAGTGCCATCTAACAGTGCCAGCCACCTTTCAGTGCCCATAACTGCCGCCTCTCGGTGCCAGCCACCTGTCAGTGCCTATAAGTATCAGTGCCATCTAACAGTGCCAGCAACCTATTAGTGCCCATAACTGCCGCCTATCAGTGCCAGCCACCTGTCAGTGCCCATAACTGCCGCCTATCAGTGCCAGCCACCTGTCAGTGCCATCAGTGCCCATAACTGCCGCCTATCAGTGCCAGCCACCTGTCAGTGCCTATAAGTATCAGTGCCATCTAACAGTGCCAGCCACCTACCGGTGCCCATAACTGCCGCCTATCAGTGCCAGCCACCTATCAGTGCCCATAACTGCCACCTATCAGTGCCAGCCACCTGTCAGTGCCCATAACTGCTGCCTATTATTGCCAGCCACCTGTCAGTGCCCATAACTGCGGCCTATCATTGCCAGCCACCTGTCAGTGCCCATAACTGCCGCCTATCAGTGCCAGCCACCTGTCAGTGCCCATAACTGCCGCCTATCATTGCTAGCCACCTGTCAGTGCCCATAACTGCCGCCTATCATTGCCAGCCACCTGTCAGTGCCATCAGTGCCCATTACTGTCGCCTATCAGTGCCAGCCATCTATCAGTGCCCATAACTGCCACCTATCAGTGCCACCTGTCAGTGCCAGTGCTCATAGGTGCCACCTATCAGTCCCCATCAGTCAGTGCCATCTATCAGTCCCCATCAGTCGGTGCCACCTATCAGTGCCCATCAGTCTAAATAAAAGTATCGGTAATCGGTATCGGCGAGTACATGAAAAAAGTATCGGTACTTGTACTCGGTCCTAAAAAAAGTGGTATCGGGACAACCCTAATTGTAACTCTTTTCTGTGAAGACCAGAAGTTCAGGGAAGCAGCACTGAAAGTGGCAGCGATACAAGTTTTATAGTGTAAGGGCTTGGGTAAGAATCTTAACAAATCCTTTACTGTGGAATGTTTATTTTATTGTGCTCATTGTGTTAGACTAAAAAACACAGAGGATATATAGTGCTTTAAATAACTAGGGCTGTCATGTCGCCTCATAGAGCCCAACGTTGACAAGCTGCTTTGGCTCATGTTGCTGTGCAGCAATACAGAGCCGGCAATGTGCTTTCTGTATACTATGACTGAACATGTGTCAGGCTGGAAGGGCAGGGGCTTTTCTGCTCATTCCTGTGTCCTACACTGATGAGCCACAAGAACCAACACCCATTTAAATATCAATTGTAATGCTTGTTTGTGTTAACCTTTGCTTTACAGCTTTTCAAAGGCTATGATTGGAAGGCCTTAGGGCAGTGAAATGTCTGTGTTGTGAAGCAAACATTTCATATTCATGACCACCGAATTCAAGTGGAATGAAAAATGACATATAGGATGCAGTCTGTCAGTAACATCAACAAAGCAGTCTGTTTTCCTGACCCCTCCCCCCTAAGTTTCATCACCTGGTGATCTGACCAGTAAGTTTGTTATTTTGCAGCATCTTTTATACCCTCATTCCCACCAGTACAACTCGGCATGCGATTTGACTGTCGGTGTAACTCCGACTTCGTCGTGCCGCACCGATTTAAAAAAAGGTTTTCTGGACTATTTTTTTCTTGATTTGAGATAGGACCTGCATAGATATCTGTGCATGAAGTCGCACAAATGTCCCAAATTCGCACCTGAAATCGCACTGACCTGCGCCTTTGAAATCAAGTGAAGCAGCACGATTTTAAAGTCGCATTAGTTGTGAACAAGGGCTAACAGACCAAGCTGTCCAGCAAAAGTAGCAGTTAGATGGTTGGCACTTACACTACTAACACTAACAGGGATGGTTTCACTGGTCAGCTTTTATTCATTTATGTAAAACCTTTATTCTAAAAGGTTAAATTGTAGACCTTAGACATGAAATATGAACAAAGTATTTCCTTCTATAGTGTGGTCTCAATTAAGAGTGCTAAGCATAATTTCTGGCTGCTGCCCCATTCCTCTGCTATCAGCATGAATCAATTCTGACAAGTTTCCCTGACACCGAGAGAAAAAAGGTGACAGAGGATGGAGCTGTTTGTCCTGATAGGGACATTTCCCTTCACTTCCTGTCTTGGAGATGGACCATGAAGTGACAGGAAACCTCCCCAAAGAGGGTCATTCACTTCTTAGACAGTTGTCACTTGAATAGTCATCACCATTGGACAATTCCTCCTGCTCTGGTGACATTATTGGATTTTCCCATACTTTGGGAATGGTCTGCAGGATACATAGAGGGGTGATTCTTCCAAAATGAGGACACAGACAGCAAAAAAACTTGACAGAGGGCTTAATAATATTTCATTTCCTGATATGTGCCTGCTGTAACATGTAATTGTATGAAAAAGTATCCTGTTCTCTTTGTATTGCTTCATTTGTGTGAAATCACTGGTGCTCCTGCCAGTCCCTCTCCTATCCTAGTAAAAACTGACCACACTAAGCAGAAGAGCACACTGTGGTCAGTTTTCTAGCTATGCTGGGAACTCAGCCTGCTTTTCTCTAATGATCAGATTTGTCCTGACACCCCCCTCCCCAATGCAAAGTCTTTCACTGGCAAGCTCAGTTTACTGTTTCTTCTCCTTCCCCAGCTCTTGTGCAGCTGAGGACAGAGGGAATGTGATCACTTATAAAAAGGGGTATTTGTGTTGTTTTTTTTTTTTATATCCATACACACGTTTTTTCTTTCATTTCTATTTTAAACTGAATGGGTTGTTTTACAAGGTGATTGTTTACCCTTTCCAACTCTGTACAAAACTTCTGCTTTTCCTTACTCTTTAATGTATTCATAATGCCCCCAAACACCTACCTGTAGTCAATGATCACTGTCAGCGGGTCTGATCTTCAGGGTTGTAGAGGAGGGTACTGAGGGTCATGGAGGGATTGGCACTTATAGGCATCAATCAAATAGTTGGGAGGAGGGGTGTGGCTTGTCAGGCGCTGTGCGTCAGTACTCTATACAGCAGTACTTGTATAACGCATGACCCTATTCCAAGAATAGAAATGTTCTTTTCTTGTAATATTTCCATACACCTGAGAACAGCCACACTCAGCCATTCAAGTCTATGGACAGCTGGACGCAGCACCCGGGAAATACGCCAAATATGCATTGTATGGGCTCAGGCACCTGTATGAAAGATCCCATATGCTGTTAATAGAAATGTGTTATTTTTAGTTGTGTGCAGTAAATTGTTATAATGTTATTGTTTTGTGTCCTTTTATTTATACAATGTGGCAAACACTTGTACTATGTGATCCCTGTAGAATGGCTTGTTTATAATTTCATGATTGTAGAACTGATGAGGATCTATAAAGGTAAACTCTGGCTGAATGTGGCTCTGCGCAGTGTGCTAGACGTCATCTTTGATGCTGATCAATAGAGATGGACTTGTGTCAGACACACATCATCAGCATAATGGAAGATCCTCTTGTCAGACGGTTCTCTGTTAGCCATGATAAGACTGACAGCACAATGGCCTGCAGTCTATAGCAGAGTGCACCCTTTTTGTGTGAGTGCACAACTTGGAAGAGCCGATTCATGAGAAAAGTCTTGTCTTATCCAGCTCATCACAAATGGATCTGATGTCTTAGAACTGCCTCAAACTGAGCCAATACAGCTTTATCAGGAAATTCCATTCTATTCCTTTACACCAAGATAACTACCGTAGTTTGATTTATTATACAGGATTTATATAGTCCCAACAGAGTGCACAGCGCTTTAAAAAAATAACTGTAGACAGTGCAGTTACAATACAAGAGGAATAGGAGAGTCCTGGTCCTAAAAGCTCACCATCTAAAAGGGAGAATCCACAGAGATTGCTCTGAACATCTGACAAGTATACTGTACATGGCAAAGTATATAGAGCCTCTCCTGGGGCACTTATGTCATTGTTGTTATGTTGCCGAGGCGACAGGCTCAGTATAGATTGCCAGGCACAGTGACATATTGATTGGTTCTTATAACTGGATTTATGACAGTTCATTACCCAAAGGTAGCTGGCGTGCTGCATTCAAATATTATTTCCATAAGGAAGACTTTATTAGCATGGATCACTAATCAGAAACAGTAGTATAGGTTTATCTTGAAAGCTGATTCACACTGGTGTCTAAAATGTCGCATTTAGATGTGTACATAGTATAGTGTTGTATACATCTAAACGCAGCAATGGGGCCATACACACTGCTGTGCCTACAAAGAACATGTGCATTGTGTTTAGCAGCATAAAAAATCAGGACACTGCATCAGAGGCCCTACATATCTGCAGATTTTATATGTGTAAATGCATGTAAACACTTATGCCTCGTACACACGACCATTTTTCTCGGCAGGAAAAAAAACAACGTTTTCCCCGACGTGATTCCTCTCCAGCCTGACTTGCATACACCCGTTAATGCACAAAAACGTCCGACCAAATCCTGGTGTCGTACGACGGGACTGTAAAGTGGAAGTTTATTTCAAATGGCGCCACGCTTTGGGCTGCATGCACATTTTTTTTTCCTCGGAAAAGCATACAGACGACCGTTTTTCGCGACGAGAAAAAGACTGACGGGAAACACGACGAGAGCTGGTTTGATTTTTTGCGGGCAGTTTTTTCGTTGAGAAAACTGCTAGGGAGCATACACACGACCGGTTTTCACGAGCAATATAAAAAATGGCAGTTTTCTCATCTTGAAAATTGGTCGTGTGTACAAGGCATTGTACATGTAGTGTCATTAGAAGCATTGTACGCATCTGAATGCACCTAAATAGGTGTAATTCAGGGGCTAGCGCTGCCAGCAAGAGCCAGGGCTCCATGCAGAAAATATGCATATTCGTGTGTGACTGAGCCCTTATGATACAGAATCAAAATAATACCTCTTCTTTTACATACTGACTATATGTATCCTAGAGCACCTAGCCTACAAAATGTTGCCCTAGATTCCATCCCTCCAGTTTTAATAAATCAGCTTATTTTCTGAGCAGCCTGCAGGAGGTTATGTCATAAAGGGCAGCGCCATCTAAACTGATGGAAAGAAAATACATCCATCTTCTCCACAGCCATCAGCCTTATGCATTTTCTTTTTCTAGCAAATAAGACAATTTGATTGGTTGCAATGGGTGACACAGACGCTTCCTTTTTTTATGCTCCATACTTTACCCTAAATAAAATGAAGACACTCTTGTATTCTTTCACTTTAATGGAAACCCTCTATAACCCCTTGTTATAATAAAATAATCTTCACTGGTGATTTTCAATATCTACAACAGCTTCTGTTTATTAAAGTAGAGCAAAACATTTTTTTTTTGGATACAGTACGTTTTTTTGTGTCCCATTGGGAAAGTTTCCCCCTCACCAGTTCCATAGGAAAAACAGGAAAAGAGAGGAAATCCCCCTGTTGTCACCAGAGTCAGCAGAACTAGTGTCCCATTGCATGATTTGCCCTCTTTCACTCTCACTGATAATGATAAAAAGGACAAATAGAGAGGGTGAATCTGAGTCCCTAACAGGAGCAAATACAGAGATCAATACCTGATATGTGTTCTAATCCCTCTCCACACCATCCACAGCTTAAAGTGGAAGTAAACCCTTCTATCATTTTCAGCCAAGGAAGCTGCCATCTTGGCCTCTGTTTAATCTTCAACTGCCGTGGTGCTGCACATGTGATCAGTTATGACACCAGCCATTGGATGGTTTGACAGTTTGGTTGAGAGCACAACCAATGTGACAGTTGGCAATCCCGGCATGCCGGAAATTTAACTGCTTTTTGAAACTGTTAAATCGATGGGTTTACTTCCGCTTTATGTCTCAAAGTGATTCTAAAGTCTCATTTTTTTTTCCTATAAAAATAACAAACATGTTATACTTACCTGCTCTGTTGCAGTGGATTTGCACAGAGCAGACCGGATCCTCTTCTTCTTGGGTCCCTCTTCTGTGATCCTGACCCCCTCCCTCCTGTTCAGTGCCCCCATAGCCAGCAGTTGGCTATGGGGGCACTCAAGCTGAGTAACAGCTTCAGACACAAAGCTGTGACCCGACCCTGCCCCCTATCATCTTTAATTGGCTAGCTGACTTTGACAGCAGTGGGAGCCAATGGCGCCACTGCTGTGTCTCAACCAATCAGGAAGGAGAATCTCGGACGGTTGAGACACACTCATGGACATCGCTGGACAGAGAGGGACCTCAGGTAAGTATTAGGGGGGCTGAGAGGGGCTGCTACACACAGAAGGCCATTTATCTTAATGCATAGAATGGAGGGGCTAGCCACACTGGAAAGGAACCTGAGATGGCTTCTCTGTGCAAAACTGCTACGCAGTGCAGGTAAGTATAACCTTTTTTTTTTTATTTTGCAGCCACTTTTGGGGAGATTTACTAAAACTGGATTGTGCAAAATCTGGTGCAGCTGTGCATAGAAACCAATCAGCTTCCAGGTTTTATTGTTAAAGCTTCATTGAATAAGCTGAAGTTAGAAGCTGATTTTGAGTGTAAACCTCCCATTTGTGTCTGCCTGCAAGCATGCTAGCAACCAGTGATGTATTTAGGTTTTGTGGTGCCCTAGGCCTGATTAAACTTGTGCGCCACCTAATTGAAATATGACACACCCCTTGTTGTTTAAGACCCGCCCTGAAATTTTTGAATGGGGAAACTAGTTCTGAGGGCCTGGGGGGCAATGGATTCACCTAATTTGCATAGATTTCCTCTCACTTCCTGTTTGGCTATGGTGGAGGAAGGGAAGGGAAATCTCTGCAGTGGGACAGGGATGGTAAAAAAATGAACTGTCAGGGGCTATAACCCTCCCTTACTGTATCCAAAATGAAAAAAAAAAAGTGTTGCCTATAGTTCTACTTTAAGCACAAATTTCTGATAATTTTATGGAGAGGACCAAAAATATATACCATGCCAATGGTGCAGCAGAAAACATATAGCACAGTGAGGAAGGTTTGTGGTCCAAAATGATAGGACAGTCAAAAAAAGAGTCCCCCCCCTCCTCTCAGGCCTTTTACACACAAGGGAATATTTCCGCTGAACATGGTCCGACGGACCATTTCAGCCGAAAAGTCCGCTCGTGTGTAGGGGCAAACGGACCGTTTTGGCCGGATTCCTCCGGCGGAAAAATTCCAAAGCATGCTTTGGAATTTTTCCGCCGGAGAGCTGTCCGTCAGATATGTCCGCTGGTTAGTACGGTAAACCAGCGGACATATCTGCCCGCACATGCGTCGTATCCTGTGAATGGATCCGACGCATGCGCGTGGAAGTGTTTACTTCCTGGTGCGGTGACGTGGCGGCGTCAACGTCACCGCCGCGTCACCGAGCTGTCCGCCGGCGGGGAATTTGATCCGATGGTGTGTACAGCCATCGGATAAAGCAATCTGGCGGACAGATCCGATGGGATCGGATCTATTCCCTCGTGTGTACAAGGCCTCACAGTTGTGGAATACCGGATGCCGGCATACCGGAAGCAGTGCGGCCACTTTATTGGGGTGCTAGACTAATTTGCCTAACAGTGTAGTGCAAGCCGGCGGGGACTCTTTTTGTGCTGCCCCCCTGCAAAGTGCTGCCCTAGGCCTGGGCCTTGTTGGCCTAGGCCAGGATACAGCATTGCTAGCAACTGCTGAATGTCATTCCTCATGGTGGGTTTCCTAAAGGTGACAACATTGGACCATGCCTGTGCAAAGTTCATGGCTGCTTGTAGTCTCTATTGGCAGAACGTACAACAAGGTGACATCACAGAAGAATATTTGCAAGACATGGACGGAGCATTGCTACACTATATATTATATTATTATATATTATATTATAGGAAGTGCTGAATAAGGAACTATATGGCAGGCTCAGTAGGTCTTATTATAATGAAAGCGACAGATTCTAAAATATTCCAAATGACTTTAACATGTTAAAGCTTACCTTTTTTTTTTTTATTAATTGGGTTTAAATATACTTCAGCTAAAATGGAGTAAAAGCAGTGTCCCTTTTCTTGAGTGATTAATGTGGCAGGCATGTAGGAATCACTAAAGTAGGCAAAAACACTTTTACTGCCATTAGCACTGACTTAGAACATCCTGCAGCCTTTCGCTGTGTAGACCAGGTCATGAATTCCATAAACTGGGAGGAATAAACATGAATGATCAGCCTGTAGTCTGAAAATATAAGCAGTGTCTTTATAAACAGGTGACATCATATGTCATGCAGGTAAGGTGGCACACCCATAGATTTCTGTATGTGGAGGGTACAAGTATGACATCTATGCACACTAACCACATTCTTCAGCTGTTCATAGTCCTATATTAAAAAGTTTCCAGTTAGGAAAGCTTGCTGTCTACTGGTCTAGGGACCATGATCACAGCATTAATAGCTGTCACTTGGCCTATGCACTAAGGGGGGGGGGGGCACATTCATCTAGCTCATAGTGTATCTCAGAGGTAGGAAAACATGTCACCCCAAACATACTCATCCATGTCGTTATGGACCTTGCTTTGTGCAGTGGTGCACAGTCATGTTGGAACAGGAAGGGGCCATCCCCAAACTGTTCTTACAAAGTTGGGAGCATGAAATTGTCAAAAATGTCTTAGTATGCTGATGCCTTAAGAGTTCCCTTCACTGGAATTATGGGGGAGCCAAGTGTCCAACCCCTGAAAAACAACCCCACACCATAATCCTCCCTCCACCAAATGATTTGGACCAGTGCACAAAGCAAGGTCCATAAAGACATGGATGAGTGAGTTTGGGGTGGAGGAACTTGACTGGCCTGCACAGAGTCCTGACCTTAACCCGATAGAACATCTTTGGGATGAATTAAAGCAGAGGCTGCAAGTCAGGCCTTCTCGTCCAACATCAATGTCTGACCTGTCAAATGTGCTTCTGGAAGAATGATCAAACATTCCCATAGACACTCTCCTAAACATTGTGGACAGCCTTCCCAGAAGAGTTAAAGCTATTATAGCTGCAGAGGGTGGGACAACTCAATAGTGAACCCTACAGACTAAGATTGGGATGCCATTAAAGTTCATGTGTAAAGGCGGGTGTCCCAATACTTTTGGTAATATAGTGTAACTTGTTTGTATCAAGCACAAGTATAAGAAAAATATATTTTCCTGGAATAGAGCTTTAACCACTTAAGACCCGGACCAAAATGCAGGTAAATGACCAGGCCCCTTTTTGCGATTCGGCACTGCGTCGTTTTAACTGACAATTGCGCGGTCGTGCGACATGGCTCCCAAACAAAATTTGCGTCCTTTTCTTCCCACAAATAGAGCTTTCTTTTGGTGGTATTTGATCGCCTCTGCAATTTTTATTTTTTGCGCTATATACAAAAATAGAGCGACATTTTTGAAAAAAAAAAAACAATGTTTTTTACTTTTTGTTATAAGAAAATTCAAATAAACTAAATTTTAGTCAAACATTTAGGCAAAAATGTATTTAGCCACATGTCTTTAGTAAAAAAAAATCGCAATAAAAAAAATAGCTACCTAGCGGGAACAGCGACACTAATACAGCGATCATAAAAATGATCGCTTAGTGACGCTGGCAATAGGGAGTGAAAGCGTTAACTAGGGCGGTGATCAAGGGGTTAAAATTTTATTAGGGGGGGATACGGGGGCTACCCTGAACCTAACACTAACTGACTGTCACACTGACACTAAATACAGTAATCATACATATATGATTACTGCATTCAGTGACACTGTGACAGGGGGTGGGGGGGGTGATCACAAGGGGTTAAGTGTGCCTGCCTGTACTGGTGTCAGTGTAGTGTTGTGCAGACTTACTGTGTGATGTGATCTCTCCTCAGCGGTGGTTGAAAAAAACGCCGAGAGCTGAGATCACATCACTTCCCTCTTCCTGTGTTTACACAGGAGAAGGAAGTGACACGGCGGGGAGCGCGCGCATTGGCTGGGAGCGATCCGGAGGGGGCGGACAAAAACGAACCACCACCCCCTCAGCACGGATCGCTCCTTCAGCAAACCGGACTGCCGCAAGTACCGGGGGGGGGGGGGGGGGTCCCGATCGGACCCACGTCAAGGCAGCAATGTATATATACGTTGATGTGCCTGTCTTTGCCATTCTGCCAACGTAAATGTACATGCGGCGGTCCTTAAGGGGTTAATCATAGATGTTTCAACACAGACTGAATCTTCTAAATCATCAGGTAATCCCAGACTGAAGATCCTACTTTATTAACCAGACTTCTATAGTTTGAAGTGTAAGACAACCCACAATCAATAACTTAGGACACTGGAAAATGAATAAACCAACAAAGGCATATGGCCTCTCTAAGGCTGAATTCTCCATACCACATTGGGGTTTGGTGAGTAGAACCAGAGATTCTGGGGAGATTTCCCAAGGGGGATGTTGATCATGACCCTTTTTCACCTTTTGTGAATTATAAGGTTTAAAGCCCAGCTTCAGGCAAACTTTTGCTTGGTTCAGATTTAGGAAGGGTAAGAACCTCTTCAGATTTTACTGCTGTCTCTAATTACTTTGGAGAGATTTCTCCTTACTTCCTGTTTAGTTACCAGAACAGCATATAAACAAATGTTTCTGATAAGGACAAAGGCAGCAATGGAAACATTTTTTAGTAGAGTAAGGCCCCTTTCATACTGGTCCTTTCTGTTTTGATCAGCAGGGGATCTGTCTTCTGAGCTGGTAGATGACAAGTCTGTGTCTGCTCAGTTTCTGTGGAGGGGACACGGGCCCCACCCCTCTCTGCCCAATGGACAACTGGGCGTAAACGGACTCTGTTTACACCCGACTGCCTCTGATCTGGTCTGCCTACATGGAGGAGAACAGATCCCCTTCCTTTTGTTTTTAGCAGATCGGATCAAAGTTGTCGGGTTTAAACGCACACTTTTATCTATAGGGGTGAATGGACCGTCCGATCAAGTCCGCCTGAAAAACTGACAGGTGGACCTAATTGGAACTGTCGTGTGAATGGGACCTAAGGAAAAGTTTAGTTGGCCATACAATGTACAAAATTTGCTTAGTGGGTGGCCATTTTGCCCCTCCCGTCTAGCATGCTTCAATTGAGAATTTAAAAAAGCAGGGTGGAAAATTGGCAGCAGAACAATGGCTGCATCCAATCAGATGCAGCTGCTGCTCAGCCAGGTATTTCGAATTTGGACAGCCAGCAGAACCATTACAATAGCCACAGCGGGCAGGGCCAGCGCTCCCGCTAGGAGAACTAGCAGCCACCTAGGACGCACTGCTGCCTAGGGGGCGCAGCCACGGCCGCTGACTTCCCTCCTAGCCTTGCCCAGTAACACTGTGGAGGTCAGCAGGAGCAGGCTTCCGGGAGTCAGAGGACGGCGGGGGAGGCGGGCACCATGTCTCAGATCACTGGGCTGGTCGGGAGGCAGGGCGGATGTTTGTCTTGCCTAGGGTGCCAAATAGTCAAGCACCGTCCCTGACAGCGGGCTGGCTGTCAAAGCACAATAGCCACAGTGGGAGGTGCACCCATCCATGCTGTATAGTGTGGATGGAGGAATATGTTTAATTATTTTTCATTCAGCTCACAGGCTGAACAAAAAAAAGCTAATTTAAGTCTGACACTCTGCTGGCATGAAAAAAAAAATTCTAAAGAGGAATGTCATCCTCCCAATAAAAACGTCATTCTTTTTATGCTGTAATAATATACTACAAGCATTGTGGATCCAGTGTTGTCCTCTCCCTTTGCACTGATGTCCTGTTACAAGGGGAGCTGACTGTCCTTTCCTGGTTCTTACAGCCGGCTCCCCAGTGACACAGCGTCAGATCTCACACATGTGCACATAGAGAGCTAATGCTGTTTACATATTACTCTGTCAATGAATTGTAATGCCTCCGGGGAAATTGGCATCACATATCCCTGGATGCATCACTTCCCACCATTCATAGAACGGCATCTAAACAGACAGGTTTTCTGCCTCTGGTTCTATGAATGGAAAGCCTCCTGGGATTAGAATGCTGAAAAGTTATGAAAAGTGACGTTTTTGAGTAATGATTTACTTTCGAATTAAGGGGAAGTTACATAGTTAGGTTGAAAAAAGACACAAGTCCATCCAGTTCAACCATTAAAAAAAAAAAATATCATACAGTCCCATATACCCAATTCTATACCCACAATTGATACAGAGGAAGGCAAAAAACTCCAGCAGAGCATGCTCCAATTTGCTACAGCAGGGGAAAATATTCCTTCCCGATCCCCCGAGAGCAGAGGTGTATTTAGGTTTTGTGCTGCCCTAGGCCTGACTAAACTCATGCACCCCCTAATTTAAATATGACCCACCCCTTCCTCTTACGGCCACACCTTGTGTTGTTTGAGACCCGCCCTGAAATTTTCGAGTGAGGACACTAGTTCTGAGGGCCTGGGGGGGGGGGGGGGCAATGGATTCCCTTAATTTACTTAGATTTCCTCCTACTTCCTGGTTGCCCATAGAGCAGGAAGTGAAGGGAAATCTTTGCAATGGAACAGGGATGGTAAAAAAATAAACTGACAGGGGCTATAACCCTCCCTTACTCTACCCAAAATGAAAAAAAAAAAAGTGTTGCCTATAGTTCTACTACTTAACTACTTTAAGTAGATGGTGCAGCAGAAATATATAGCACAGTGAGGAAGGTTTGTGGTCCAGGATGATAAAACAGTCAAAATTGGAAACCCCCCGCCCTCCCCACAGTTGCGGAATGCCGGCCGCCCGCATACCAGACGCAGCGCGGCCGCTTTTTGGGGGCGCTAGACTAATTTTCCTAACAGTGTAGAGCAAGCCGGTGGGGCCTCTTTTCGTGCTGCCCCCCTGCAAAATGCTGCCCTAGGCCTGGGCCTTGTTGGCCTAGGCCAGGATACAGCTCTGCCCAAGAGGCAATCGGATTTACCCTGGATCAACTTTACCTACAAATCTTAGTACTCAGTTATATTATGTACATTTAGGAAAGAATCCAGGCCTTTCTTAAAGCAATCTACTGAGCTGGTCAGAACCACGTCTGGAGGGAGTCTGTTCCACATTTCCACAGCTCTTACTGTAAAGAAACCTTTCCGTATTTGGAGATGAAATTTCTTCTCCTCTAGACGTAAAAAGTGCCCCCTTGTCCTTTTGTGTTGACCGTGAAGTGGTCACAGAGGCAGAAGATACCGACAAAGATGCTAACCTTATAGGCTCTTCTTGAATTAGTGTTTTTATTTTTTTTGAATTGATGCTTGTTTCAAGGAATACTTCTGCAATAAAGTGATATTAAAGTCCCTTACCTCCTCTTCTGAAGTTCCTCACCAGCACTTCCAATCGATTGGTGCCTGCACTGCATGGGTTAACTGCTCGTTTTTGCCTGGGGGTGAGAAAAGCAGAGATATACTTGCCTAATACTCTGGTCTTCTGAGTACAAGACCGGTCCCTGCTGATCCTGCACTCTAGCGATCTTGTACATGGACTGTTCCTGACGTCATCACGCCCATAAACCAGCTCTGGATGTGAGGATGGCATAAAAAAAAGTCCACCGCTGGATGTAGGGGAGCGTTGTTTTCTGGAAGATCAAAGGATCGGGTAAGTATAGTCTTTGGGCGTGCCCCCGAACAAAATGAGCAGTTAACCCATTCAGTGCAGGCTCGGCCCCACTGCATGGGAGAATTTTCTCCCCCAGAGTTCTTTACATTTTCCATTTACTGTAATCATTTTATACAACAGGTGGGTCGCTGTTCTTTATAATAGACATTAGCCCTTTACAAACCCTTTTCTAATAAATCCAACTATGATTTTTTTTTTAAATACTGTATCTTGCCATTCCTTTTATTTCCAAGCAATCCTGTTTGCTGTATGCAATACAGGCAGTTTTTATTGATATACAGTAAAACCTTGGATTCAAGAGTAACTTGGTCTGAGAGTGTTTTGCAAGACAAGTAAAAATCTTTTATAAATTTTGAGTAGCGTCAAATCACAACAGAGTATAAAAAATAAGAGAGGAACCTCTAAGGCCTCGTACACACGAGGGGATATGTCCGCTGAAAACGGTCCGATGGACCATTTCAGCAGACATCTCCGATCGTGTGTATGGGCTAGCGGACAGATTTGTCCATCGGACAAATTTCAAAGCATGCTTTGAAATTTGTCCGCTACAAACCTGTCCGTCGGATATGTCCGCTGGTTAGTACAGTAAACCAGCGGACATATCCTCCCACACATGCGTCGTATCCTGTGAATGGATCCGACGCATGCGCGCGGAAGTGTTTACTTCCTGGTGCGTGACGTAGCGGTGACGTGGCGGCGTCAACGTCACCGCCGCGTCACCGCGCCGTCCGCCGGCGGGGAATTTGATCCGATGGTGTGTACACGCCATCGGATCAAACTCCAGATCGGACATATCCGATGGAAATGGTCCGCGGACCGTTTTCATCGGATATGTCCGATCGTGTGTACGAGGCCTGAGTGTGGCAATACAATTACATTTAATGAAGGTACAACATTTAGGAACTCACATGGGTGATGATTAAAACAGGCACATCTAAGTATGCAGGCATCCGGGGTAAAGCTGTCCACATCCTCCACACCACCATTGACATCATCCTTTCCACTCTGCGCTCCACAAGTGCTTCTAGCCTCGCTTTCAGATCACTCTACTTCAGGATAGTATCCCCGGTCATGATTGCAGACTGACAGCGGTGAGAGCCGGCAGTGTGGGGGATGGTCTATGTGGACAGCCTTACCCCGGATGTCTGCATACTTTACTCTAGATGTGCCTTTTTTAATTATCAATGCTCAGAATCAAGTCGACGCATGCTTGGAAGCATTAAACATCATTTTTTTCAGCACGTCGTGTTTTATGTCCCCGCGTTCTGACACGATCGGTTTGATGGTGTGTACGCACATCAGACCATCAGTCTGTGAACCGATGAAAACGGTCCGTCGGACCATTCTCATCGGGTTGGACCGATCGTGTGTACAGGGCCTTAGAGGTGCCTCTCTTCTCTTTTATACTCTGTCGCTCCTGCTGGATTTTGCTTCTAATCCCCTTGTGGAGGATTCCACTTGTGCATGGACATTTTATAGTTACACAAACAATCACATTGCTATAATCTTTTTATATGGACTATAAAATGAAAAACCTATGAATACATGGTTGTGTAACGAATCATCTGAGTTTCCATTATTTCTTATGGGGAAATTCGCTTTGATATAAGAGTGCTTTTGATTAAAAGCATGCTTCCGTAATGAATCCAAGGTTTTACTGTAAAGTTAATTAGCATCTTAGAATTGCCACCAATCAGATTTGGACTTTCCATCGTTCTTTTCAGACATTTTGAATATTCTAGCTATGAGTGAGTAAAGAAAACTTTGAAGGTGATTGATGGTTATGTTTAATATTGATAATATTTTAGGACATTAAGCATGAGGTCCATTACTGTAAAACCAGGTGGTTTCTTCTACTCCCAGGTTCATATAGGATTGCTAATTAAAATGTGATTTGTGCAGGTGTGAGATATGAGCGTCCCTGAGATAATCCATTCTAGTGCCCCCCTCTAATTAATGTGTGCTGAGCACTATAAATGATCCCAGTATAAATAGCCTCCTTTGATGCAGGTCTTGCTGTTATGGAAGTGCTAGATCACTGTCACTGACGAACTTTGCTGATCTCACACAAAACTCAGTGGTGTGTCTGAAAGTGAGCAGAGATCTAGGAGACGCAGACTCGATGGTTTCTTGTACGGCGGATGAAATTCTGGATTGCCAGGGAATTTGCTGAGGATTTGTCCCTCGTTGTCTGTCAGGCCACGTACACACGACCGAGCTTCTCGGCAGAATCCAGCGAGAAGCTCGCTGGGATCCATATTCTGCCAAGAAGCTCGATCGTGTGTACACTTTCGTCGAGCGTCCCGTCGGGAAGCTCGTTGAGCCAAAATAGAGAGCAGGTTCTCTATTTCCTCGACGGGCCATCGGGACTAATGGCTCGACGCCTTTTTCGACAGCCTGGTCGACGAACTCGACGGCCCGCCGAGAACCTCGTCGGGTGGAACGATGAGTTTAGCCCGACGAGGTTCTCGGTCGTGTGTACGCGGCCTCACAGTCTGCTGCCAGCATTGTCACGGACTGTCCCTCACCCTCTGGCTTCTTCATCTGGTGGACTCCTAACCTTTCTCCTTCTCTAGTATGGCAAGGTTTTCTAGGTGGACAGGTGACAGTTCAAGAACTAAATAAAATGTCTCTAATTTTTCTGACAAGGCAAGGGGCAGCATGCTGTGTGATACTTTAAAAATACAAGAACTGTTGCAAATCAGCAAAATCTAAAGCCCCGTACACACGATCAGACCTTTGTCCGACCAAACTCGCATCGGAGTTCCATCGGAGTAAAAGAGAACATGTTCTCTATGTAATCTCCAATGGAATTCATCGGAAAATATCCGATGGAAAAACTCAGATGGGCATACACATAGATAAGAGCATGGTGACTCTGCAAAGTACAGGAGGTGAATTATGGAAAATACGGTTAAATATGGCAATTTGTTCAATTTTACACTAGGAGATCAGTGTTGTTTTGATACAGAGAGTGATGCCCTACCTAAGGGAACTCATGTTATTGTGCTGTGAGGTAATATCTATACACTGTATATTGCAATAATAGCAATGAAGAAGAATTTCACACTTGTATACTCTTACGTGCTTATAGGCTCTTTTACACGCGTTTACACAAGGTATCGATGGAACATTTTACTCAGGATCTTTTTGTCAACAAGATCCTGAAACAGCATGTACATGTGCAACCAGGGGCGGACTGACAACTCATGGGGCCCCCGGGCAATAGAAGATTATGGGGCCCCCCGGGCTTACAGATGGCCACCATGCCAGGAGGCAGTGCAGAGGCAGGGCAGCTAAAATCTCAGGATTTTCACATCAAAAGCATGTCGGTTTCGGACATATCAGAGACGGATGTAAAAAAAAAACAGATTTTTACATACTGTCCCTGGTTTTATTGAGCCTGGCAATCTTGATGGGGCCCCCTAGTGCAGAGGTGGCAAACACAAGGCCCGCGGGCCGAATGCGGCCCTCCAGGCCATTTCGTGCGGCCCTCGCACCTCTCCAGTCTTCCTCCAAACCCTTACTTTAGGCTTTCAAGCAATGCATCCAGCTTCTTCCCAGTAGCAGCATAAGGAAAGGGGGGTGCACTGTGATGTAAGGGAGAGTGGGGGACTTCTGATGGTGGGGTGGCTCTTTACATCTAATGTAAGGGGAGGGAATGTGCTGGACATCTAATCTTACAGATACAACTGGCCCTTTTGAGGGCAACCATAATGCTGATGCGGCCCACGATGAAATTGAGTTTGACAACCCTGCCCTAGTGGCACAGGGCCCTCGGGCAGTGCCCAAGTGACTCAGTGGTCAGTCCGTCACTGTGTGCAACTGGCCTTAAAGTGAAAAACAAAAAATAACAAACATGCTATACTTACCTGCTCTGGGCAGTGGTTTTGCAGAGAGCAGCCCGATGTTTCTCTTCTTGGATCCCCTGCCGGTGCTCCTGGTTTCTTCCTGCTGCTAAATGCCCCTAGAAGAAGCAGCTTGCTATGGGGACACTGGTGTGTGTTTGTTCTCGATCCACTACTCTGTGTGTCCATTCACACATAGAGCTTGGCTCGGTCCCGCCCCTGTTCTCTCCTCATTGGCTCACTGGCTGTGATTGACAGTAGCAGGAGACATTGGCTGTCTTAGCCAATCAGGAGGAAGAGACCCGAGAGAACCGCTGCTCTCGTGCACAACGCTGGATTAAGACTCAGGTGAATATTAGGGGGGGGGGGGGGCTGCTGCACACAATACGTTTTTTACCTAAACCAGGAAGTGGTGAGTGTTTGCTACCAGCTTCCTATTGGAGCCATGATGTGAACATGTGGGTCCTGATGTATTTAAGGGTAAGTGTAGCAGGATGACAGCACCCCAGATGAAGTTCTTTTTGTAATGAAACATGTCGGGAAGGACTGCTGTTGTCACTGCTACCCTAATTTTATGAGCTTGTTTTACCACTGCAAAATGTGAGTTTTCTTCATTTTAAATAAATTGTGTGTGATTATATGGAATTATGCTATGTGCACTCCAATTTCTTTTTTTTCATAACTACCGTTTGGACAATTGATATACCCTCCTTCGGAATTGCCGTATACCATTGGTTGGTGTGAACCACTCCTGAATTGTTTGAGGTCTTCATCAAAAATACCAAATTGTGAGACATCTATGGTGTACCCTTCCCAGTGTATCTACATAAGCTTGATTGGCCTAGCGGGTATATGCCCTTCTTGGTCCAATCCATCCAGTAAGCCCCTTGTCATACGTGGTGGTGGATCTTCTATTTTTCACCATTGGAATCTGTTCACCTATTCAATCACTGGACTTTTTCCTTTGTCAACATAATGCTTCTGACATCAGTCGGATCTTACTTTCATTTTTTTCTTTCATTTAAGGATTTATGGACTTTATTCAATATAATTTATCACTACCAGGTCACATGTGATGTTATTTATTAAGTAATTAGATTGGTTTATTTCAATTTATTCATTGTCAGCGCTACACACGTTTTTTACCTTCCTACATAGAATGCAGGAAGGTAAAAAGCCTTGAGCCTTTACAAGCACTTTAAGCATTTTTAAAAATGAACCCCTAACCTCCTTCCCCAACACATAATCCTATTGAAATGAACAATGAGTTATTCACTATTTTAAGATATCTGCTTCTACAGAAGCGCACGAGGGGGGCCTGGATCTGAACCAATATGTGCATTGCAAAGAATGAAAGTAATCAGTAAGACAAAAAGCAAAAAAACGAAATAGAAATACCCATCTCCCATTAACAACCCTCTTTAGACCCCTGCAGAGTCTCAAAATTCATACCGATTTAGAACACATTGGTGCTTATGTAGCTCTTGCACCAGAATCATTCAGAACTGTGGAACTACGCAAATAGCACCATATAACAGTATAGGTTCAAGTGTACAAAGATGCCGAGACAAGACATTTTATTAAATAATATAAGACAAACACAAGTTACTTGCTAGGGAAGAACCTCTGTTGGAATCCACAATGGAAAAAGATCTTGGGGTCCGAATACATCACAGGCTCAGCAATGGCATGCAATGCCAAGCTGCAGCAAGCAGAATATTAGCAAGCATTAAAATGGATATTTACTCAAGAGATAACTCTATAATTATACAATCTTACAAAGTTCTGGTCCGGCCGCATCTTAAAGGAGAAGTTTTTAGTCTGGGGTTCTCTTCTCTTCTGAAGTCCGCTCTCTGCTGACGTCACTGCCTCAGTCGAGGCAGTGCATCATCACAACTTCCAAGTGTGGATTTGCCAGCTGCTTTGGTTGATGGCAGTCTCAGTGAGCCACTGAGACAGCCTCTCCTCACCCCTCCACAGCTCAGCGCTCCAGTGAGCATGGAGAAGCACAGAGGAGAGACACTGACTGACAGGCAGCAGCTTTCCTCTGGGGATCTGTGAGAACTGAGCCATTGGCGGTGTTTGATGGCTCGGTTCTCAGTGCAGAGACAGTAGGGGAAGCTGCAGCATCGGATCGATGCTGCATCCACCGAGGTAAGTCGAAATCAAAAATATTTATTTTGGCCCTTTTTTAAATATTGGTGCTACATTGGCTTTTCTCCAATCAGCTGGTACCATTCCAATCAGTAGACTGTCAGTAAAAATTAGGAACAATGGTCTGGCAATTACTGAGACTGAGTTCCCTCGGGTGTAAGCCATCTGGTCCCAGTGATTTATTAATGTTAAGTTCCTCAAGTCTATTTCTAATTCTGTCCTCTGTTAGCCATCAGGGTGCTTCCAGTGATGTGTCATGAGGACAAACATTACCGTTTTGAGAGAGAAGAGAGGTGCCTCTAAGTGTAGCAATATGGTTACATTTAATGAAGTTACAACATTTAGCAACACACATGGTTGATTATTAAAAGAGGCACATCTAACTATACAGGGATCCGGGGTAAAGCTGTCCACATAGACCATCCTCCACACCGCCATCAACATCATCCCTCCCACAAGCCTTTCAAGCCTCGCTTTCAAATCACTCTATTGCAGGGTAGTCTTCACAATTGCAGACTGACAGCGGTGAAAGCCAGCAGTGCGGAGAACGGTCTATGTAGACAGCTTTACCCCAGATGCCTGCATACTTAGATGTGCCTCTTTTAATCATCAACCATGTGAGTTGCTAAATGCTGTACCTTCATTAAATGTAAGCATATTGCTACACTTAGGCCACGTACACACGACTAAATAAATCCGATCAAATCGGTCTGACAGACCGATTTGATCGGATTTGTCTGCTGGGATATATTGGTTTGATCGTGTACACATGATCAAACCAAAATCCCCGCTGGCAGACAGCGCGGTGACGTGGCGGTGACGTTGACACCGCCACGTTACCACACCAGGAAGTAAAAAACTTCCACGCATGCGTCAAATCCATTCGACGCATGTGCGGGCAGATATGTGCGCTGGTTAGTGTACTAACCAGCGGACATGTCGGACGGACGGGTTCCCAGCAGACGGATTTTAAAGCACGATTTAAAATTTGTCTGCTGGAAAAACCTGTCTGTCCGCCCGTACACACGATCGAATTTGTCTGCTGAAACGGTCCGTCGGACCATTTCCAGCAGATAAATTTGATCGTGTGTACGCGGCCTTAGAGGCGCCTCTCTTTTATACTCTGTAGCTTCTGCTGGATTCTGCCTTGTGGAGGCTGCCGTTTGTGAATGGACATTTTTTGGTTACACAAACTATCACATTGCTATAATATTTTTATATGGACTATAAACAGAAAGACTTATGAATAAATGGTTGTGGAACGAATCATCTGAGTTTCCATCATTTCTTATGGGGAAACATACTTTGATATACAAGTGCTTTGGATTACAAGCATGCTTCCGGAACGAATTGTGCTCGCAATCCAAGGCTTTACTGTACTATTCATATTTTGTTGGCACTCTGACTTATGCTGCCCAAAGACATAGGATGGTGCAGGCATGATCTGACACCATCAGGGTAGCAAATGTTCAGAGTTCTGCTGTATGTTCCATGAACTTAAGAGATTGGTTGAAAAAAAAACAGAAAGATCCCTTGGCTATCATCTTATGTCAATAAGCAATTTTAGATTTAGAGAGGTCATATGTAAATACTACCCAGCTACTTAATGTCTTTAAATGTGTCTTGAACTTACAGACTAACTATGTTCTGTCCTGATAAATGCTCGCACAATGGTTTCTATGGTCAGCCAGCAAATGTCTTAACATGATGTTATAGCTAAACAAAAGACCACTGTCCACAAAAGGACATTTCTAAAGTATGCTTAATTCTAATGAATATGTTCAGTTCCCTGTAAGCATGAGCTCTCCGGACAGTTCTGGCTTTCCCTGGAGGCCTGAGAGAAAATTATATTTTAATATATTGAATAGTCATTTTTAATCTTTTTTTTTTTTTTTTTACACCAGTTTCTTTAAAAATTGAAGTTCTACAGACATTATAATTGTTTTTGCCTTTTCTTGAGCATGCTTGTACTGATAGATTGGTCCACAGAATCCTAGCTGATGTTAACTTCCTTTTGCTACAATACAGATTGCTGAAAATTGATATTACTGCTGAGAAATGCCAGTTAGCATACTTACATTTGCTATCTAGTGTTCCTTACATACACAAAAAATGTACTTTAAAGTGACACTACGTTCTAAAATATCTATTCAGACATGTATTCTTAACTCTAGGGTTGTCCCGATGCCTCTTTTTTAGGACCGAGTACAAGTACCGATACTTTTTTTTATGTACTCGCCGATTCCGAATACCGATACTTTTTTTTAAATGCAGCCATGCGCCCCAAATGCAGCCTTGTGTCCCCCCCCATATGCAGCCATGTTTCCCCCCATATGAAGCCATGTCTCCCCCTCATATGCAGTCATGACTCCCCCCCATATGCAGCCATGTCTCCCCCCAAATGCAGCCATAACTCCCCCCTCATATGCAGTCATGTCTCCCCCCCATATGAAGCCATGTCTTCCCCCTCATATGCAGTCATGACTCCCCCCCCCCATATGCAGCCATGTCTTCCCCCAAATGCAGCCATAACCCCCCCCTCATATGCAGTCATGTCTTTCCCCCATATGAAGCCATGTTTCCCCTCATATGCAGTCATGTCTCCCCCCATATGAAGCCATGACTTCCCCCTCATATGCAGTCATGTCTGCCCCCCATATGAAGCCATGTCTCCCCCCTCATATGCAGTTATGTCTCCCCCGCCGTCTAGTTGTTCGGCGCTCAGCAGAACATAACAGCTTTCATTTGAATAGCTGCTGTTCCCTGCCGCGCGTCGTCATGGCCTCTCCCCCTTGTCCGGGCACTTTGATAGACAGATCACCTGTCCAATCCTGGGAAAAGTGCCCGACAAGGGGGAGGGGCCATGGCGCGGCAGGGAACAGCAGCTATTCAAATGAAAGCTGTTATGTTCCCTGGCTTAAGCGCCGAACAGCTAGACGGCGGCGGCGGCAGTGGCAGCGGCAGCAGCAGCAGCTCTCCAATGATCCAGTGTGATTTTATACATACCTGGGGACTGCTCTGCTCTCCGCTTTCTTCTTTGCTTCCTCTCCGACTTCCTCTCCGCCTCCACTCCGCCTTCCTCGGTGCCCCCTCAGTCTCCTCTGCGATCGGTTCCTGCCCGCTCTCCGCCCACTCTCCGCCCCCACTCCGCCCCCACTCCGAAGAAAAAAAAAAAAAAAAGTATCCGGATTAGGCATCGGGGGTATTTGCGGGAGTACAAGTACTCCCGCAAATACTCGGTATCGGACCCGATACCGATACTAGTATCGGTATCGGGACAACCCTACTTAACTCCAAAAAAAATATACATACCGTACATATATATTTGTTATGTGTTTATATATATATTAGAGCTGCGAGATTCTGGGAAAAATGAGAATCGCGATTCTTTTGGCTAGAATACAGATCACGATTCTCAAAAAATCTCTCAGTCCTCCCTATGTCACCATGTACCACCTACAGTCAGATCTGCATTTTAAAATGGTTAATTTAAAAATGAAAAATCTATATCAAAGTTAAAATCAACAAGAAAAAAAATATGGGTGCATGTGTAATTATATATATATATATATATATATATATATATATATATGCATCCATATATATATTTTTTTTTTTGATTTGAACTTTGATATAGATTTTTCTTTTTTAAATTAACCATTTTAAAATGCAGATCTGACTGTAGGTGGTACATGGTGACATAGGGAGGACTGAGATTACCCCCTCCTATGTCATGGGCTTTCTTTATGGGTATCAAACAATCCGCAGCAAGCAAGCAGTAAGTACAGTAATATATTCTCAGAATATATATGATGTGCTCACATTTGTGTTAGGAAATCGGCCATTGGATCAATGCTGGACTGGTGCCCCACTGCGCAGTGCACACTCACTGCAGTGTTTCCTGGCTAAGAGGACGTGGTACCGCCCAGACATCCATCCAGCGGCGCATCACGATCTCTGCTGACTGACGTCAGTTCCAGCTGCTGACGTCAGTTCTTGTATCGCGCCGTCGGCGCCATTTGCGTTCCACCCTGGCTCCAACGTCTTTACCTCCTTAAAATCGCGGGTAATTCAGGCTACAGATTGCGCGATTCTCATATGATTAATCGTGCAGCTCTAATATATATATATATATATATATATATATATATATATATATATATATATATAAAAATAATATATTATAACTGGGTACTAACATTATAGGTAAAGTTGATCCAGGGAATATTCGATTGCCTCTCGGGGGATCGGGAATTAATTTTATCCCCTGCTGTAGCAAATTAGATCATGCTTTTCTGGGGTTTTTCACCTTTCTCTGGATCAACTGTGGGTATAGGATTGTGTATATGGGACTATATGTTTTTTGGTTGAACTAGATGGACTTGTGTCTTTTTTCAACCTAACTATGTAACTTCTATTGCTCTCAAACTCTTTCAAATGGGATTTGTAGTGTGCACAGAGCAGTGCACATGATTTCAACTAAGAAGCACTGATTGTTCCAAACAAACAGAAGGTAGGTGGAAAAAGAAAAAGAGCTCATATTGTTACAAGGAGGCAGAAAAATACACTAAATTATATCATAGAAATACTTAACATGGTCAATAAAGCGGTAGTAAACAGCTGTGATAAATAACAAAAAAAAGAAAAAAAGTTTCCCCTGCAAAATAATAGCATAATGTGCTAGTGTGCATCACATACTAGCACATTATGAAATACCCTAAAACGAAGCCCTCCAGTGGCATGCTGACACTGCTAAGAGTGCTTCCATCTTTCCCCGGTCTTCCTTCCGGGTTTGCAGACTCCGGCTGTGTGAGTGACCAGAGCCGCAATGACGTCACCTCGGGAGCTCTCGGTTACGGCACGGTGCTCTGAAAGTCCGGACATAAGGATGCTTAATGTCACTTTACAATTCATCCTTCCAGTAATGTCTGTAGAATCTCCTGTATTTCTCTATTAATTCCACCCCCCCCCCTGCATCATAATTTGGTATTGGAGAATAGGTATACCTCTGCCACCATCCCACTACTTGGGGCCTGAGGAACCTGACATCAGGCCTAAACATTGTTGCATGGATGCTTCAGATATACCAATCTGTAGAATATACAGGACTGCAGTGAGTTTGATTAAGTATGGATCTCAAATCTCTAATGGAAGCTAGTACAGAGAGAATCCCGTGACTCAAAAAAGTTCATGGTTACCCTCAAGCTAGAAATAAAGGATTTTAATGCCCTTCATGGTAGAAAGAATTTTGGTCCATCTGAATTTAAATTGTGATTGCATTTGTATCAACCATAATTTTCTTATAACTGTTGACCAAGGCCAACATTGTTTAGAATGTGCTAAACTTGTGGTGTTTCACACTGAAGTTTATTTTTCAGAAATAATCACATTGTTTGGGTGATCTAACCTGTGCAATCCTAAATGAGTTGAAGTTTTAGCAACTGAACCAAATTTAGGTAGATGTAGCTAGTTACATGTTGACCTCATATCCTCTAATGCCACGTACACACAACCGTTTTTTCATGACGTGAATTATTTTATTTTTTTTAAACGATCGTGTATAGGCTCCAGGGCATTTTTTTTTTTTTTTTTTTAATTTCAAAGTTTTTTATTTAGTTTGAAAGAGTAAGTACAGACATACAATGTACAATATGAGAGATAACCTTATAATATGTTCAGCAACATTTGGTATTCAAGTTTGACTATCAAAGCCACAAATATAACCACTGAGGCCAAACTTGTTTCTCCCGTATTTGTCACCTAGTCAACTCTTGGCTGCAGAGCAGACCATAACAGAACTAGGTGGTACCGTATCAAATTGTGTTGAGTGGATCACATAACTCTGTACCCAAAAGATAGAGCGAAAGAAAAACATAAGATTAAAGGTACAAAACAAAAAGAACAAAGAACAATTGCCCTTGTTAGTCAGATGCTTCAAGTAACGATTAACTGAGTGTCAGTCTTTTACTTGGTCTGTTTCCACGCTATCCAGGGAGCCCAACTACTTAGTGCTTCTTCATATTTACCCATTGCTGAGGCATGTAGTATTTCGTAAGTACTGTGTATTTGTACTGTGCCTATGACTTCCGATAGCAAGGGAGCTTCAATATTCTTCCAGTGTCTTACTATGACTAGTCGAGTAGCCATTAATATGTGTGCTATTACAGTCCGGCATTCTTTAGGGACCTCATCTAGTTCTAGAGAAAGAATGGCCATACCGGGACTTAGACGAGAGTTCAGTGGCGAGATGCTGTTTATCATCTTCCCTATCTGTTCCCATAGTGGGAAGATTTTTGGGCAGCCCCACAGAATGTGGATTAATGTTCCTCTTTCCCCACAGAGTCTCCAACATCCTGGGGAGGTGTCAGGGAATATCTTATGCAATTTGTGTGGGGTGAGGTACCAGCGAAGGAGAATCTTCTGGTGCATCTCCCGAAGGTTCGTGCTCTTTGTGGTAGTGAGTTGTAGTTTAATGGTCTTACTCCATCGCAAGGACGGGTATTCCATTCCTAAGTCCTGTTCCCAAGCTACTATGTTCGGGGTCTTGGCTAGAGTTTCTTTGGCCTGCAAACTTTTGTATATAGTGGAAATACCTTTACTCCTTGCGGGGGTCTGTTGGTAGAATCTAGCTACAGGTGCCGGGATGTGTCTTAGAACATATGGGTTTCTCTTTATTAATTGTGACAGCTGGGTGTATCTGTAAATTTCGGTCGCGGGTAAGTGGAATTCCCTTTGTAGGCTCTGGAACGTCCGCATTTGGGAATTAAGGAGCAGGTCCTCGAGCGAGGCGATGCCCCCTTCTCTCCAAGCAGAAAGATTGATGTCTGGAACTAAATGGTGGACTGCAGTAATAGGCAAATGGAAAGGGACCAACAGTCCCTCCCACTTATGTGCAGAGCGTAGATAAGCCCAGGCTCTAAGCGAAGCAAGTATGGAAGGTGCTAGGTTCTTATCTAGGTTCCTACTATGATGTGCTGTCATTAAGAAATTTTGTAAGTTTCCCCCTGGAATCTGCACTGCCTCCAACTCCCTCCATAGTGATTCGGAGTTAGGCTCCAGCCACTGTCGTAGTTGAGCCAGGATGGAAGAGAAATAGTAATCCTGTAGGTGAGTATGACCTATCCCTCCCGCCGATCTGGTTCTAATCAGTTTACCGAATGCGCACCTCGCCTTCTTCCCCTTCCACAGATATCCATTAAGGATGGATTGTAATGCCTTAAAAAAGGAGTTGGGGAGGGGAATGGGCAGGGTCCTGAACAAGTATAGCAGTTGAGGTAAAATTGACATTTTAAAAGCTGCTAGCCTACCCAACCATGATAATTCTAAGTGGGATATTCCTTGTAAACTGGACTTAAGAGAAGTAAGTAAAGGTAAGTAGTTGGCTGCCGACAGGTCGTCGGGGTCAGAGGTCAGGGTAACCCCAAGGTAATTAATACCTTGATCTTTCCATACATACGGGAATGTGCCTTGCAAGGCCTGCTTTAATTCAATGCCTATACCCATGTTCAATATGTATGATTTTGTGTCGTTTACCTTATAGTAAGATACCGAGGCAAATTCTTGCAACGCCTCCGTTACCGCGGGCAGAGACTCATTGGGCTTGCTAAGTATTAGAATTATGTCATCTGCAAATAGGCTTATGACATGACTCCTGGGGCCCACAGTTAACCCTGTGATTCGCGGGTGAGACCTGATGTATGCTGCCAGAGGTTCCATCATCAAATTGAAAATGAGCGGTGACAGAGGGCACCCCTGGCGCGTGCCATTAGTAATTGAGAACGGAGTGGACATGACTCCCGCCGCGTACACTCGGGCTGAGGGCCGTGTGTACAGGGCCATGATAGCACCATAGATAAAGCCGCTGAAACCAAACTCTTTCAGAACCCTCTCCAGGAATCCCCAATGTATTCTGTCGAACGCCTTCTCCGCGTCCAGTGATAGGAGCAGAGAAGGCGTTCCCCTCCTTTTAGCTACGTGGATCAGGTTTATCAAGCGTCTGGTGGCGTCAGACGTCTGTCTACCCCTTGTAAACCCAGACTGGTCTATGTTCACAACATCAGGAAGAATATCAACCATCCTATTGGCCAACAGCTTAGCATATAACTTTATATCATTGTTTAGTAACGATATAGGCCTGAAATTCTGCGGTAAATCCGGAGTTTTCCCCGGTTTTGGTAATGTCACAATCGTGGCGGAAAGCATTTCCTCAGAAAATGAGGAAGATGCAGCAGCAGACCCATAAACCTCAGTCAAATGGGGACTCAAAATATCCCGGAAGGCTCGATAATATTCTCCCGTGAAGCCGTCTGGGCCAGGAGACTTGTTAAGTGGGAGTGTCTGTATGGTGTTTTTTACTTCGAGTTCAGTAATAGGGGAATTAAGATGTGTTAGATGGTCCTGCGATAGTTTGGGGAGGTTCACTTTGTCTAAAAAGGCATCAATAATGTCTTCGGTCGGTTGTGGTGTGGTGGAGTCGTCCTTCAAATTATAAAGTGAGCTATAGTATTTGCTAAATTCGTCAGCTATAGCTTGAGGGTGAGTCAGTTTAACTTGAGTCGAAGCCTGTAAAATGTGAGGTATCTGAGTCCTGATTCTGTGTCCTTTTAATTTATGTGCCAGTAGCTTCCCCGCCTTATTTCCACTAGTATAGTAGGTCAATTTTAGTCTCCTAGATGCTTTTTCAAAGTCATCCAGGAATTTTAGTCTAAGTTCCGTTCTCAAAGTGGTTAGTTGGTCAGTCAGGAATTGTGTAGGACAGGATTTATTTAGGTCTTCCAACGCTGTGATTTGAGCGAGTATACCTTCTGTCTGCTGCTGCCTCTCCCTCTTATACCTAGCCCCCTGTTGGATCATGACGCCTCTCATGAACGCCTTATGGGAGTTCCAGATCACCAGAGGGTCAGAGACAGATCCTAGGTTGTCATCAAAAAACTGCTGTAACTGTTTTTCAATATATGATCTGGTCGGACCGGCCTGCAGTAAGCGGGAATTCGCTCTCCATACAAAGGTTCCATCCCGGATAGATGAACCTCCCACAGATAGTCTCACAGAGGCATGGTCCGACCAGGTGATATTGTTGATTTTAACATCTTTACATCGCAACAATAAGTGTTTATCCACCAGAAACATATCAATCCTACTGTAGGATCTATGTCTGTTTGAAAAAAAGGTGTAGTCTCTCTCGTTGGCATTTAAACACCTCCAGGAATCGAAGAGTTCACTAGACCTTAAAGCCGCCCCTAGGGACGGTGGGTTCCTTTTAGGTGAAGACGTGGTTTCCACACTGGGGTCTACTGTAATGTTGAAGTCCCCACAAACAATCAAAAGACCCTTTTGTATCCTACGAACCTTCTTCAGGACCTTATGGAAAAAGCCGAGCTGTCTGGTATTGGGGGCATAGACATTTGCCACTGTGTATGTCACGGAGTTAATGTCACATATTAGAATGAGGAATCGCCCCTGGGGGTCATAGACTACTTCATGAAGCAAAAAAACAACTGAGTCCCGAACAGCCACCATCACCCCTTTTTTCTTGGTGTTCGCATTAGCGTAGTAAGTGTGGGGGAATCTGGGGTGGGTGCACCTCGGAGGAGAGTCCTGTAGGAAGTGGGTCTCCTGGACACATAGAATATCACACTGTTGTTGCAATGCCTCCTTCCACAGGGATCTCCTCTTGGCCGGGTGATTGAGCCCTTTGGCATTTAAAGTAAGTATGTTTACCGCCATGGAGGGGTAGTACAATAATGCATAGTGTAGCGGTGAGCATTAAAACACTTACAGGTAGAAGTCCGGAGGGTCCTGTGGAGGTGGTCGGGACGATTCCGGCTGTTCCCGAGGGGCTGTGAGTAGGGAGATCTCATGGTTTCAAGCGAGCATAGAGATACTGAAGGATCCGACTTGAAGGGCATAAAAAAGGTTAGGGCAAAAACAACTGGAACAAACAAAACATAGGCTAAAAGCCAAAGAACAGATATTAACTGGGTGTGGTTCATGGCCACTCAGGAGGTAGGTGGGGTAGCAAGGAAAGTTTGGAGCAGGGAGAATTTAACTCTCCAGCGGCCGTATAGAAGTAAGGTATCGGCTTCTCCCAGGTCATTTATGAGAACGAGCGTTCTTGCGGTCGACCGTGTTCCACTTTGAATCCAGGCTACTGCTGCTGTGGCCCTGGTGGAGCTGGGATGGGGGATCAGGGACTATCCCCCATGCTTTCAATAAAGCTAAGCCCTTGGCAAGGGAGTCCATGACGTAGTCTCTCTCATCCCTTGTGACTATCAATTTGGTTGGAAAGCCCCATTTGTAGGTCAAGTTATGGTTCCTAAGCGCCTTTGTAATGGTGTTTAAATTTCTACGCTTCTGAAGTGTATGTTGCGATAGATCTGCATAGAATTGCAGGTTTGAGTAAGGGGCTGGGATCTGTTCCTTCTTCCTAGACAGTGACATGAGTTTTTCTTTGGTGTGGAAGAAATGCATCCTGAGAATGACGTCCCTCGGTATGTTTTCTGAGAGGAATGCAGGCTTAGGGAGTCTATGGATCCTATCCACTGTAAAATCCAATTCGGACAGGTCTGGCATGGTGGCAGTAAACAGTTGTGCAACATAGCTGCGCAAGTCCTGTGGCTTAACCGATTCAGGGATCCCCCTAATCTTAACATTGTTCCTTCTAGACCTGTCCTCCATTTCTGCCATTTTGGATTTAAGTGTCTCAATATCATCTTCCGTATTTTCATTGGCATCAACCAAATCATTAATTGTAACCGCATATTCCCCCATCTTTTCTTCAATGTGAGAGACCCTGTCTGCAACATGCCTTAAGTCAGTACTGAATTTGTGTACACAGGACACCATATCAGAGTGAAGGGAACTTCTAAGTGAAACTAGCATTTCTTTTAGAACAGTGTCCAGGACAGGTTTGTCAGCAGTGGGGAAAAGATCTATTGAATCTGGCATCTCCCTAGTGTCATCCCCAGAATCAATTAATGAGCTCACCTCATGGCTTGCATCCGTGGCATCCGCCCTGAATCTGGTTTTCTCCGGGCTCCCAGATGAAGGGGTAGCAGGTGGGGAGTGGATGTTTTTAGGAGGGATACTCCTTTTGGTAGATTTCCCCTTCTGTGATGAGGGCTGTGAGGCGCCGATCCGCGGTGTGGAAGACGGACCGCCGCCATCTTGTCTGGCCTCCAGGCTGAAGAACTCTGTGAGTTTCATGGGCTTTTTCCCATCCTTCTTACGCCTGGTCATGGTGGCGGTTTCCTCTGCGGGTGTTGTGGAGCAAGATCGCCGGGTTTGTGTCGCCAGATGTCGCCTGGGAGAGCCGCTGTGAGCCGATTAGGTGCCGCTGGATCCGGAGCTCCGCTAAAGCACGTCCATCCGGGTCTCCGGCTGACTCCGCCCACCGGCTCCAGGGCATTTTTCACGTTAGGTTTCCTCCAGAGTGTCAGGACCTGAGCTTGAACCTGGGACCTCTTCTGTGTCTGGCATTGACTCTTCCCATTGAGCTATCTGGGATGCTGGACAGCTCCCTGTCTGATCTGCTGGACAAACCTACCTGATCCATTGGAATACTCTGCCTTGTGTCTTGATTTTTGTTGAACCTTGAACCCATAGCCCTTCCCATGAACTTCCTATACAATCCTTGTCTCAGCACTTCCCCATTGCCAGGTTATTGTGCCTTGTCTGCTCCGCTGCCATTTGTACCTGCAATCACCCGTGTTTGACCCTCAGCCTGTTCCTGGACTACTCTTCTGCCTGATCCTAATCTGCAACCACCTGCCTTTGACCCTTGCCCTGTTCTTTGACTACTCTTCTGCCTGATCCCAACCTGCAGCCACTCGTGATTGATCCCTTGGCTTGTTTACTGACCACGCTGCTGTTTCATCCTTGTTTGCTCATCCGCTACTTTTCCCCCGGCTTTCTCACACCCTGGTGGGACAAACTTGAGGACTGCGACCTGGTACTAGCTTGCAGCTAAATCCATCTCCACCATCAGGAGCTCTGGGGAAAACCAGCTAGTACTTGGACTCCGCACCTCAGGGGAGCCTGTATTATCTGCCAGAAATGACTGCCTGAATACCTGTCCTGCCACTGCTATAGCTATTGGCCTCTGAGCCTGACTCCAGATCGTGACAGAGGTTGCGAGGGGTTCCTGAGCAAATTTCTGCCTCTCAGATAAGTTCCACTGACACCATTGATCATTTTAGCTATCTATAAAGGGTAATTCTTCCCAATGACCATAAGTGTAAGGTCGGCCATACACGGTTCGATTCTTCAAATATTTTGTCATCTTATGCGTATTAATGCTAAACTGGGCTAACTTGGCATTAATATGCATTCAATGACAAAATATTTGAATCGAACACAACTTCCACCATTGATTACTTGTTCAGTACACCCTTGTACTTGGACAGTTATGTTTTCTTATTGTAACAGAATGTTTGTATTACATACTGCAGACGTATTCTTGTATGAAAGTTTCTTAGAAGGGCGTTATATTTTGGAAGCACAAGTTGTGCTCCAAAGTGATGGTTCTCTGAGCCAGCTTTTCATTAGCATGTAAAACATTTGATGTCACATTGATGACCAAGCAACTAATTGGTTAAGAGCTGACAATATGAGGATTTGCATACGAATGTGCTCTAGTGTTTGCAATAAAAGGCTGACTACAGAGTGCAAAAGTTTGCCAGTGAAAGTAAATGGAAGAAGCTGTTTTTGTATTCCCTGCAGATGCTACCCAAGTGCAAATATCCTTCTCCAGTGGCACAGATATTTTATTTCTTTTCAGTTAAGTATACAGAGCAGGAGCCCTCCTGTGATGGGTCATCTCCTCCATCCTTTGTAAGTCTTGCCTTCGCCGAATATGATCAAGCTTGCAAATTATAATGCGTTTTCTGCAAGGCAACTCTGTGACGTTATAATTAAAGCTTTTTATCTGCTGCAATTCAAAGACTGAGGACTCTTTTCACAACATTTTAGTTTTTTATACGCTATGTAGAGATGGATCGTCATAAAATAAATCGATATTTAAGTTGAAAAATCATTCTATAAAAAGACACAGCAAACACAGATGCTCAGCATCTGAATAGGCAGCAAATTTCTTGGTTTTGTTCCCCCAGTCTCCTTTATATTTAAAATTTTCTTTTCTTCCTGGGAATTCTTGCCTGGAAAATCATGATTGAAAAAAAACGGTGCTCAGTACTTGTGATCATGTTCTGCACTCCAAGGACGAGAAAGGGTCTGACTAGTTATGGTGAAGTAAGAGCAGGACAAGAATAAAACCCTTAGCCCATTGAAGGCTGGGGAATACTGTGGGAGGTCATGAGCTATGAAAGATGTCATGAATCTGAAACCCTCTTCAGTGGGCTTAGCTATTCAAACAATGCAGCATACATCATTTTGGCTGATAATATTTCTCATATTTTCTCACACTCTCGCAGCAGACGTCAAACTTTTTTTTCTAATAAGTGACCAGTTGCAAAAAACAACTTATTGTTGTGTTCAGTACTAGCCTGATGTATTCAGTCCTCCTTTTTTTATTACATTATATATCATGGTGTAACAGTGACTATATATTAAGTACCTTATGGAGTAAAATGTGTAAAAAAATTGCCTTAAAGGGGTTGTAAAGGTACAATTTTTTTTTCCCGAAATGGCTTCCATTACCTCAGTGCAGTCCTCCTTCACTTACCTCATCCTTGCATTTTGCTTTTAAATGTCCTTATGTCTTCTGAGAAATCCTCACTTCCTGTTCTTCTGTCTGTAACGCCACACAGTAATTCGAGGCTTTCACCTGGTGTGGAGTGTCGTGCTCGCCCCCTCCCTTGGACAACAGGAGAGTCAGGACGCCCACTAAGGCCGCGTACACACGATCAAATCTATCTGCTGGAAACGGTCTGACAGACCGTTTCAGCAGACAGATTCAATCGTGTGTGCTTTAAAATCTGCTGGGAATCCGTCCGTCCGACATGTCTGCTGGTTAGTACACTAACCAGCAGACATATCTGCCCGCACATGGGTCGAATGGATTCGACACATGCGCGGAAGTGTTTTACTTCCTGGTGCGGTGACGTGGCGGCGTCAACGTCATCGCCACGTCACCGCGCTGTCTGCCGGCGGGGATTTTGGTTTGATCGTGTGTACAGCGATCAAACCAAAACAGCCCAGCAGACAAATCTGATCAAATCGGTCTGTCAGACCGATTTGAACAGATTTATTTGGTCCTGTGTAAGCGGCCTAACACACAGCTCCTTTCTCTATCCACTTAAGGACCTTGGGTGTTTTTCAGTTTTGGTGTTTGCAAGACTGAAACAGTTTTTTCTGCTAGAAAATCACTTAAAACCCCCAAACATTATATATATATTTTTTTCTAACACCCTAGAGAATAAAATAGTGGTCATTGCAATACTTTTTGTCACACCGTATTTGCGCAGCGGTCTTACAAGCGCACTTTTTTTGGAAAAAATACACTTTTTTGAATTAAAAAATAAGACAACAATAAATTTGGTCAATTTTTTTTTAAATATTGTGAAAGATAATGTTACGCAGAGTAAAATGACACCCAACATGTCACGTTTAGAAATTGCACCCGCTCGTAGCATGGCGTCAAACTTTTACCCTTAAAAATCTCCATAGGCGACGTTTAAAAAATTCTATAGGTTGCATTTTTTTAGATACAGAGGAGGTCTAGGGCTAGAATTATTGCTCTCGCTCTAACGATCGCGGCGATACCTCACTTGTGTGGTTTGAACACCGTTTTCATATGCGGGCGCTACTCGCGTATGCGTTCGCTTCTGCGCGCAAGCTCGTCGGGACGGGGCGCTTTAAAACATTTTTTTTTTGTTTTCCTATTTATTTGTATTTATTTTAACATTTTTTACACTGAAAAAAAAAAAATATAATAATTGATCACTTTTATTCCTATTACAAGAAATGTAAACATCCCTTGTAATAGAAAAAAGCATGACAGGTCCTCTTAAATATGAGATCTGGGGTCAAAAAGACCTCAGATCTCATATTTAGGCTTAAAAAAAAAAAAAAAAGGAAAATGTCATTTTTTAAATAGCCTTAAAAAGAAAATGTCTCTTTAAGACAGTGGGCGGAAATGACGTTTTGACGTCACTTCCGCCCAGCGCTGCTATGGGGAACGGGTGGGGGCGATTTTTCCCTCACTCGTATCCCAGCAGAGGAGCCGCACAGACCCGATCGCCTCCGCCGCTACCGACGGCAACGGTAAGCGGCGGAGAGCACAGGAAAGCGGCGGGAGGGGGGGGCACCTCTCTGGTCACCGATAACGGCGATCTCGCGGCGAATCCGCCGCGGAGACCGCCGTTATTGTACACAGGACCCTGCACTGAAGAGATGGATATCTCGGTTGTGGCAGCAGCTGCTGCCGTTACCAAGATATCCATCTTTAAAAGGAGGACGTATATATACAGTGCAGGGTCCTTAAGTGGCTATCTGCAACGTAGAGAGCATCCTGACTCTCCTGTAGTCCAAGGGAGGGGACGAGCACGACACTCCACACCAGGGAGAAAGCCTGGCATTACTGTGTGGAGTTAGACAGGAGAACAGGGAGTGAGGGTTTCTCAGAAGAAATAAGGACATTTAAAAGCAAAAGTAAGTGGAGGACTGCACTAAGGTAAAGGAAGCTATTTAGGAAAAAAAAAATTGTACCTTTACAACCCCTTTAATTCAGCACCAAGGCTGGTCATACACTAGTAGATTTTTCAAACAGATGCTTGTATGAATACTCGTAAACAAATTCCCAGTACGTTGAGGAGCTTGTTGAATATCGTTTGCAAATACTTCAAAATTTTGCGTTTTAACATTCGATTTTGGAACTACTTAACCAAACAAAAATCACATTTACTGTTAGAGTCGGTTCACACTGGGGCGACACGACTTCCAGCGCGACTTTCAGAGGCGACTCCGACACGACTTGAGCATTAACCACAGGGCGATCTGAGGCGATTTACAACACGACTTGAAGTCGTCTCCAAGACAGGAGACATTCCAGTGGCCAATAAAACAACAATTAGCTCTGGGAGAGGGAGGGGAGGGGGAGGGAGGGGTTTGCCTGAGAAATGTATGTTATCTTCCTGTATTGTTGCTTCAATTAAGACAGTGATCAGACTTCTGAGGCGACTTCCATTGAAATCAATGGGTACAAATCACCTACAAGTCGGATTGAAGTCGTACAGGAACCTTTTCAAAAGTCGGAGCGACTTGAGTAGTGTGTATTAACACCGCTCACATTCACTTGCATTGTTTTTCTCTACAGCGCAACTTGGGACGACTTTAGGCGACCTCAAATCGGATCCCAAGTCGCCCCAGTGTGAACCGACTCTTAGGAATTTGTTTAAAAAAGAATAATAAAGATATTGAAAAAAGAAATTTGTTTGTTCAAGAAAGAATTTCCATCCTGCTCCTTGGAATTTTTTCATCACTGCAGTCAAAATCAAATATTGATTTGACCCCACTAATGATTAGAGAATTGAACAAGCTTTCTTAACTTCTTGACTCTTTAGAGCCAATGGTCAGCTTTCTTGTGATCACAACTGACACGGCTAAGCAGCAATTCGGCTGTTATCACAAGCTGCAGGAGCGGAAGGACCCCCCCACCATCTTCTGCAGCTTGCCTGGGCTGTCCCTTTCCACTGGGAGGCCCGAGCCACCAGCCGACACGTCCACTGGCTGGCTGGAGACCCGAACAAAGCCAGAATCGGATCTAGTAACCTGTAAAGTCATGACACCACTTCCGGATTACTGACGAGTTAAAGACTTTTTTAAAGGGACATTGTAAAAAAAAAAAAAAAAAAAAATTAAAGCACCCCATGCCTCTGTGCTAGTGCGCAGAAGCGAATGCATGCATGCGTATGTTGTGCCCACAAATGTAAACAGTGTTCAAACCACAAGTGAGAGGTGTCGCCGCAATCGATAGAGTGAGAGCAGTAATTCTAGCCCAAGACCTCATGTGTAACTCTAAACCGGTAACCTGTAGAAATTATTAAAGCGTCACCTATGAAGATTTTTAAGTACTGTAGTTTGTCCCCATTCCACGAGTGTGCACAATTTTGAAGCATGACATGTTGGATATCTATTTACTCTTACTCTGCGTAACCATCTTTCACATTATAAAAGCGAACACACCCAGGAACATACTTAACCCTTTCCCCGCCCCCTAGTGTTAACCCCTTCACTGCCAGTGGCATTTTTATAGTAATCCAAAGCATTTTTATAGCACTGATCGCTATAAAAATGCCAATGGTCCCAAAAATGTATCCGAAGTGTCCGCCATAATGTCGCAGTCTTGAAAAAAATCGCTGATCGCCGCCATTACTAGTAAAAAAAATATATATTAATAAAAATGCCATAAACTATATAACTTTTGCGCAAACCAATCAATAAACACTTATTGCGTTTTTTTTGTTTTTTTTTACGAAAAATATGTAGAATACGTATCGGCCTAAACTGAGGAAAAAAATATTTTTTTAATATATTTTTGGCCGATATTTATTATAGCAAATAGTAAAAAATATAGATTTTTTTTTCAAAATAGTCGCTCTATTTTTGTTTATAGCGTAAAAAATAAAAACCGCACAGGTGATCAAATACCACCAAAAGAAAGCTGTATTTGTGTAAAAAAATGGACGCCAATTTTGTTTGGGAGCCACGTCGCACGACTGCGCAATTGTCAGTTAAACCGACGCAGTGCCGAATCGCAAAAAGTGCTCTGGTCATTGGGCAGCAATATGATCCAGGGGTTAAGTGGTTAAAGGGGAGTTCCAGCCTTTCCAGCCTTTTTATTGTTTATTAAAAGTCAGCAGCTATAAAAAGTGTAGCTGCTGGCTTTTAATAAACATACACTTACCTGTTCCACGGTCCAGCGACGCCCGGAGCTTCGCTCCTCTCCCCCTCCCTTCTCCGCGGGCACCTCCATTGTAACTGTGGGCACAAGGGCCGTGACGGCTTTCGGCTTCAGGGCGGGGCACTCACTCAACGGCGCAGCACTCCCTGAGTGGACACCACCTTTACCACCTGAGTGGATCACTGTAGTAGCGGTAACTACTACAGCAATTATCTGCTAACACAGCAGTCCCACAGGTCAAGCATATGTATACATACATTGGTCCAGGCTGGATCACTGTAACTATGCAATACAACCCATGCCCGGAGTTTAAAGATTAACTCCACCTTTCTGCACATATTTCATGTTACACCCATATTTAGGGTATTACACGAACAATGATCAGAGTTTGCAGCCCCCACCCTCAAAGCGCCCCCTCCCTTACAGGCGTTGGGGGGTACTTTTCTCTGCTGACTCTGGGTGTACGTGGGTAGGTACCGGAGCTTGATGGGACTGTGACGTCATAAGAAAGGCCTATATAAACCGCTGGGAGCCGCGCACCCGGCATAACAGCGGGAAGAAGCTGGATTGTGGGGGAACCCCCACGCCGTTTTTTTTAGCGTGTTCTCCTTACAATCCATAGCAGACCCAAGGGCCTGGTATGCCTCCTGGGGGGGAACCCACGCCAGATTTTTATTTAAAATTTGCACTGCACTTGTAGTCTAGTACACTTCTCCCTGTAACTGAAGGTCATTCAGATATCTTCTTTTAGATTCAGCGATTCTGTGCACTGTAAGAACAATCATAGCAGCAGTTCAGCCACTTGATTGTTCTTACAGGTGGCGGGAGGGGACATCCCCCCCTCCTTCCTCCTTTGGTGCTTCTACCAGCTCGCTTGTGTGACATAAAAAGTTGCAACAACCGCTATTTTATTCCCTAGTGTCTCTGTTAAAAAAAAAAACATATTTAATGTTTGGGGGTTCTGAGTAATTTTCAAGTAAAATATACAAATTTAAACTTGTAAACAATAAGTTCCAGAAAAGGCCTGGTATGGAAGTGGTTAAATGTTGCAAAACCCATATTGTGTACCATAACAGGGCTATACCTAGCAGTAGCTGGGAGCTCCTTCCATAACAAAGCACAAGAGGCTCTGTGGCTGGAAGTAGAGAGAAATCCATTGTAAATGGCTACACTTTATCTATGTCTGTCTGTCAGCAGACATACAGACTGGTGTCCGTGTGCTGGAACTCATGCAGACCCCTCCACTTCTCTTCATGTAATTATGTTCAAGTTACAAACTTTCCGAGACTTAAAAAGTATATCTAGAGGATTTGTAACCATATTCTGGAGGGTAGATGAAAGCCGGTGGGCTGCTTTCTGCTTGTTTCCTAAAGGCCGGGGAAGCCTTTTCATTTATTTACCTCAAAAGAAAAAAGGCCAGAAGAAAAAAGAGCGGGGAACAAAGAGTGTCTGTTTTGCGTGTCCCACTTGCTGGGCTGTTGTCTTCCCCCTTTTCTCTGGAGGAAGGGTAGAGTTGGGTCAGAGTTGAAGAAAATAGAAAGAACGTTGAAGCTTGACTGTTGAAATTTGAATGATATGGTCTGAGTGCGAGTGTATTCAGTGGAATTTTTCCGAGCGCTGTGAGTACTTGAGGTGACAGATGGCACGGCGCACAAAAATGCACGCTTCATGTTTCACACTGAACTGAGCTTCTAATCTGATGAATTCAGTTAGTAAACAGAGCTGTCCTTAAGAAGAAGAAATTACACACACTATGGGAGGGATGAGAGATGTGCTATTTGTTTTGTCAGAGATTACAAATCAGAACATTCAAATTGCGTCCCACAAAATACATAAAACATTGTTATATTGGGGAGATCACAATTCTGATTCTTCAAACTCCAGACAAATATATAAGATACAGATAAGGCTTTTCTGTGTTTTATTAACACATTATTATAGCATTTATTTATCTCTAATTTTCAGAATTTGCTGACAGGTAGGGTTCCGCCACTTGTCAAATATCATGTCGATCGAGCCACGCATGTGTGCCTCAGTGTACATTTACGGTAACCAGTCTGCGCTATGGTGATACGACTCCCATGCACATGTGTGGAAGTGACATCATCACAGCCCAGTCATTTAAGTGTCTAACCAGACCAAACCCTGAAGGAAGTCTGTTAGAAGATGATAGCGCCTGGGACCAGCAGGAATGGCGACAGCGCAGTGCTGAAGGGTAGATTATAACGGGTATGTTTGCCATAATGTGCTAATATACTGTGCTAATATAGGGAAACACGATCAATGACATCACACATCCAGCCCTGCCCACTACAGTTAGAAACACATATGAGGTCACACTTAACCCCTTCAGCGCCCCCTAGTGGTTAACTCCCAAACTGCAACTGTCATTTTCAAAGTAAACAATGCATTTATATAGCATTTTTTGCTATGAAATCGACACTTGTCTCAAAAATGTGTCAAGATTGTCCGATGTGTCCACCATAATGTCGCGGTCACGAAAAAAATTGCTGATCGCCGCCATTAGTAGTAAAAAAAAAAATATTAATAAAAATGCAATAAAACTATCCCCTATTTTGTAAGCACTATAAATTTTCCGCAAACAAATCGATTTTTGCGATATATAAGCTTATTGCGATATATATATATATATATATATTTTTTTACCAAAAATAGGTAGAAGAATACGTATCAGCCTAAACTGAGGAAAAATTTTTATTTTTTTTTATATATTTTTGGGGGATATTTATTATAGCAAAAAGGAAATAATATTGCATTTTTCTCAAAATTGTCGCTTTTTTTTGTTTATAGCGCAAAAAATAAAAACCGCAGAGGTGATCAAATACCACCAAAATAAAGCTCTATTTATGGGAAAAAAAGGACGCCAATTTTGTTTGGGAGCCACGTCGCACGACCGCGCAATTGTCAGTTAAAGCGACGCGGTGCGGAATCACAAAAACTGGCCAGGTCCTTTACCTATAGAAAAAAAAAATATAGAAAAAAAAAAGGTTCTTTACCTGCATTTTGGTCTGGATCTTAAGTGGTTAAAGAACTCATAAGCTACAACATGGTAACATTTTTTATTTTGACTCCTTAGGTATCTGGAAGTCTCTCCATCTGCATAGATAGATTTGGTTTATACACAGATCATTCTTTCGTATTGCGTTTTATCTGGACAATAGTATTTTAGTTGTCTAATTTTACCCTAACTTTTTTTTTCTTTTTACATCTCTTACCTTTGTTACAACAATGCAGCACTGTGTTTGGAGCACAGGAGTCTATAGTAATCCAGTGAATACATTTGTTTTCAATAAGGTCAAAAGAATCTTGGATAAAGGGAGGTTTGCAGGTGCTGGGAGTGCTATGGCGAGAGGCCAGGCTGCAATTTGAAACAGGTACTATTTGTACACTCTGAGGACCAGATTAAAGTGGAATTCACATGTCATTAGTAGGAATCTCTATGTATATTACATTGTATTGATGATTGTTCTGCTGTTTGTTTGCACCTCTTGTTAGCAGCCTCAGGTTTCATAACTTATTTTTTCCATTCTAAGGCTGCTAAGAGTTTTTCACAGTTCATTTGGCTAAAGTGCCGTGGTATGACCTTTGTGTGCTGGTATGCTTTGGGGAAGTGTCAATAACCCCCTCTTAAAAAACTATCAATTTCTGTATTGCATGCTGTTCATACTCACTCAGTCACTGAGATTCATTTTCTGTATTCTACATAAAACCTGCTTGATTTTGCTGTTCTCTATCACCCCCTCCTCTCCATGTTGCCACTGCATTTTGGATTTGAAGAGCAGTGCTGGCAGCTATTCGCATGCTCAATTTTTAATGAGTTTCTATGCTAAGCATTTCTTTCCTATCACATCTGAGCAGCCTATGTGACTATTGACTATGGCATGTACACACTGGTAAGTGACAGCCCACTCCCTCCCTTCCTCCTCCTCCACTAACCAGCTAAACACAATGGGAGCGGCATGTGGATATTACATGTAGATTGTTGGAGGCTTCTCCTCCCTGTTATTCTATGACACAGGCTTGAGGGGCATGGCATTGTGACTGTCAAAAATCTACCCACATCATATTACTGCAAAACAATTTAAAGATTTGAATTAAATATATATTTGTATGATGATTTAAAAGTTTATTGATATAAATTATTTCATTTTACTCTGTATTCCAAATGCATTTTTTTCTTTTTTTTCTTTATTTTTTTTAACGTGTGACCAGCAGCAGAGGGCTAAAAGCTCATTCAGCTTATGTTTCCCTACAGGAAGGCTGGGGTCTCGAAGAGAAAGAGGCACAGCCACCACACCTGTGCCCACCAGTGCCACCTGCCAGTGCCTACCAGTGCCACCTATCAATGTGCACCAGTGCCACCTATCAATGCCAATCAGTGCTGACTATCAATGTCGTCTACCAGTGCCCATCAGTGTCACCTAGCAATGCCTATCAGTGCAACCTTTCAGTGCCACCCATCAGTGCTGCCTTATCAGTGTGCATCAATAAAGAAGAAAAATTACCTGTTTGCAAAATTCTATAACAAAATACAAAACGGTTTTCCTATGTGAAAAACTGCGACAGAGCATACACACGGCCGGGATTCCTGACCAAAGCTCCATCTCCGTTTTCCTTTCTCTTGTGTGTAGGGGGAAAATTTAACCGAGCAGATTCTCGGGATTCCCGGCTGACTCCCCCCCCCCCCCCCCCCCCCCGGGAATCCCGTACGTGTGTACTAGGCATAACAGGGGAGTTTACAATGATTGGCTTTTATTCATTTATGTAAAACCTTGATCCCAAAAGAAAAAATATTTAAATGGGATGTGAAAGGCACATGCAGTTAAAATTCTCCCAGCTTTATTACAGCTTATGTGTCATCAAAATTAGGCATGTACCGATACCCTTTTTTATCGGCTAGTACGAGTACCGATACTTTTGGTCAAGTACTCATTGATACCAAGTGCTGATACTTTACGGTGCGATTTGTGTCAATACAAATGAATTTGTGCAAATTGCACTGCAAAGAATTGCATCTCCAACGGCCCTCCCTCTGCTTCCAGCGGTTCAAACCATCCACTGGACCCCCTTGCAACCCCCAGCCCATAGTCCCACTGTACCAGATTGCCACGATCTCCATCTGTCAGATGCCAAAAAGCTGCTTCACCAGTCCAGGGTTTTTAAATCTCTGTGAATTTCTCTCCTCTCCTTGCAGTGATGACAGTACAGGCTAGACGGTTTCTGATTGCTCTGCGACATCCATGTGACGCTGCTGACCAATTTGAATCCCTGTCATCCACACTGTCAGGCGGAGGGGAGATGCTGGGAGCAAAACCAGGGGAGAGGCAGAAGAAGTCCAAGTCATAGCCACAAATATCCACAGCCGGAGCACAAACATTTTTTTTTTGGTGGAGTCCTGCTTTAAGAACAGATTATTTGATTTGCAATACATGAACCTATTTAGTGCATGGTGGAAAACACCTTAATCAACTAATTATGTCTAATTTTTGTTCTAGATGGATGTCGGGTGAAATAATGGTTGCTGCACTTGGCACATAAGCATTGCTTATTGCAGTCTGATAGTCTTTTATGTTTGGGTAACCTGTGGGTGACTGTGCGTAGTTGTGAAGTTATATTAGCCTCTCCTGTTGAAAGCGGTACGTCTGCCACTCCCTGACAGAGTAACTAGAGCTGTTAACATCCTTGTTCTCCAGTAATTTTAAACTTCGGGAAATTTGAGCACTGTAAATTGCTTTGTGTTCTATTCATTGTGGTTTCTATTGATTGTCAAAGAGAATGGACATTGTGTATAACAGTGCTTTGATATAATGAATTTTGCATAGCTATAGTGACTTTTCAAGCTGTTTGGTCATACTTGTAGTTAATGGAATAGTTTATTGAAGCACAAATAGATTTTAATAGATTTTCCTGGAATAAAATTATGGACCCAGAGTGTTGTAAGAAAACAAGACTAATTAGATGCTTGATTCAGCTTAATCTGTTATAGTCTGTAAATCCTTTAATAAAATTAGAGGTTTTGCTCCCCCCTCCCCCCCCCCGAAGAGGATTCAACAAACATTCAGCACACCCCAAGAAGGATATAGAGGGGTTTGGAATCGGATAGTTCCTTGCTTATCTTACATTGTTCACAAACTTTCTCCCGCCTCAAGCATCTCTAAGCTGCTAATTCTTCGTTAAAAAGTCTTGGACATCTAGGTAACCCCTTAGACGCATCAAATGAAACCCCCACAGTCCTCCCTCCTTCTCCCTCAGCACAATTGTTGTGTACCTCCCTGGGACTGGGCTATAGGCAGGTTGCTGCACCCTGTTCATGTATCTTTTGCTGATGCTGCTGGTAGTCCCATCTTCTCTTACTCTATATTGGCAGCCTATAACCAGCCCATGCTGACCCTGCCTGTACTCCCCTATCAGCAGGCCAGCATGCAATGCCAGCATTACCTAACAATAGCCCCAGCATTTCATTCCCTGACTCCTCACCGGTAATAGCTCTCAATGACCTGGTCACCAGGGAGGTTTTTTTGTCGACCTAGTGACCATGAATGATCCAGTCAAAGTGTAGAATGCTGTTGTAAGGCTGATTTAATGTAAAGCATGCAGTGGTCATAGTTTATAGAGTTCAGGGCCCTGGAGTATGTAGTGTACAGCACATTGTACAGAGTGTAGTTGTTAGTAGTGTGTAATATTGTGGCATTTACATTGGTGGTCAATGTGAAGAAGAGTGCTCTTACATTGGTTGGAGTAGGAAAGCCTCAGCATTGAAATCATTGATATCAGTTGGAAGAAGGCTGTTTATTACATTGGTGTCAGTGGGAGCAGATTTGCCTCAGCATTGGTATTATAAGGAGAAAGACCCAGTTAGCAGTTAAAATCCTATATCAGGCAAGAATGGGACAACATTCCTCTCCCAAAACTCCAGCAACTGGTCTCCTCAGTTCCCAGATGTTTACATAGTGTTAGTAAAAGAAGAAGGGATGCTACACCATGGTAAACATGAACCTGTCCCACATTTTTTAGATGTGTTGCTGCGATCAATTTCAAAAATACCTTTTTCTTTTCTTAAAATTGTAAATTTTCTCAGTTTAAACATGTGATCTGTTTTTTGTTGTTAAAATATGGATTTATGCAAATCACTGCACCCTGTTAATGTGGATTTTCCACAGCATCCAATTTTGTGGGAATTGGGATTATAAGAAAAAAGTTTTTTTTGGTCATATGTTTCAAGATGCACTAAATATTTTCAATTGGTGAAAGGTCTGGACTGCAGGCAGGCTAGTTGATCACCTGAACTCCTCCACTACGAAGCCATGGAGTATGTGGTTTAGCATTGTCATGCTGAAATATGTAAAAAGCCATCCCTGAAAATGGCATAGTCTGGATGGAAACCTATGCTGTTCTAAACCCTGGATATATCTTTCAGCATTGATGCTTTCCAGATGTGCAAGCTGCCCATTCCATACACTGCGCCCCTATACAATCAGAGATTCAAGCTTTTCAACTAAGCGCTTATAACAAGCCTGAAGGTCCCTCTCTTTATTTAAGAGAATGGGCAGTATGCCCATGGTTGCACAAACAATAAAAAAATACAAATTTCAATTTGTCTGACCACAAAACAGTTTTTCCCTTAGTAACAGACCATTTTATATGTGTTTTGGCTCAGAGAAGATGGCAGCGTTTCAGGATCATGTTGAGATATGGCTTCTTCTTTCCATGATAAAACTTTAACTTGAATATTTGGATGGCACAGCAAACTGACTACGCAGACTTATTCCATTTATCCCAAAAGAAGACATAGCAGTCGTGGTGGGAACAATTATCAACTCCAGACTTGACTATGCAAATGCCCTCTATCTTGGACTCCCAAAGTACCAAATCACTCGTCTACAAGTCGTTCAAAATATGGCCGCTAGACTGGTGACTGGGAAAAAAAACATGGGAATTAATCTCACCTTCACTGAGATCCCTTCATTGGTTGCCAGTAAAAGACAGAATTACATTCAAAGCACTCTGTCTGACGCATAAGTGTATTCTGGGAAATGCCCCTCAATATCTATGCGAAAAACTAAAAGCTCACAACCCCGATCACGGTCTGCTATCCACCAACCAAAATCTACTCCAGATACCCAAAGCCAGATACAAGTCCAAAGGAGAAAGAAGATTTGCTGTCCAAGGCCCTAGACTTTGGAACGCTTTACCAACCTCCATTCATTTGGAGGAGAACCACTTGGCCTTCAGAAGAAAGATCAAAACCCATCTCTTCTGAAGACAAAAGAGAAATGGACACCGAGCCCCCCGAGGCGAATTAGTTCGCATGTGCTGCGCTATATAAGTTTCTCACTCACTCACTGTGTTCAGACAGTGATTTTTGAAGTATTCCTGAGCCCATGCAGTGATGTCCATCACAGATACATACCTGTTTTTAACCACTTCAGGCCCGCGCTACCGTCGGATGACGGCAACAGCGCGGGCCTGAATATCCAACATGCCGTCATTTGACGGCATGTCATTCTGGCGTTCCCAGCGCGCGCTGTAGTGCGCGCTGCGGGGAAGCCCTGTGTTGTCCGTGTCCCTTGGACACGGCCAATCACAGATCGCGGCAAACGGCCAATCAGAGCGGCCGTTTGCGATGCGATCTGTGGGCGAATGAGAGATGATCTCTCATAGATCATCTCTCATTGCCGTGTTACACAGAGACAGCGTCCTGTCTCTGGAGGGGAGGAGCCCGATCTGTGTTCCTTCCTACATAGGGACACAGATCGGTCACCCCCCCCTCCCCCCACAGTTAGAACACACCTAGCATACATATTTAACCCCTTCCTCACCCCCTAGTGTTAACCCCTTCAATGCCAGTCACATTTATACTGTAATTAGTGCATATTTATAGCACTGATCGCAGTATAAATGTGAATTGCGCCAAAAATGTGTCAAAAGTGTCCGATGTGTCCGCCATAACGTCGCAGTACCAATAAAAATCGCAGATCGCCGCCATTTCTAGTAAATAAAAAATAATAATTCTCTCCCCTATTTTGTAAGCGCTATAACTTTTGCGCAAACCAGTCGCTTATTGCGATTTTTTTTTTTTTTTTTACCAAAAATATGTAGAAGAATACATATCGCCCTAAGCTGAGAAAAAAAAATGTGTTTTTTTTTTAATTGGGATATTTATTATAGCAACAAGTAAAAAATATTGTATTTTTCTTCAAAATTGTCGCTCTTTTTTGTTTATAGCGCAAAAAATAAAAACCGCACAGGCGATCAAATACCACCAAAAGAAAGCTCTACTTGTGGGGAAAAAAGGACGTAAATTTTGTTTGGGAGCCACGTCGCACGACCGCGCAATTGTGAGTTAAAGCTGAAATTTTACCTGGGCAGGAGGGGGGTATAAGTGCCCAGTATGCAAGTGGTTAATGCAGTACCGTCTGATCAAAGGCATCCAATATTGTGTTTTGGCCTTGTCCCTTGCATGCAGAGATGTTTTCCAGATTCTCAGAATCTTTTGATGATAGTATTGTAGATAATATTTTTAAAGTCTTTGCAATTTTAACATTGAGGGACATCATTCTAAAATAGTTTGACAATTTTTAGAAAGAGCTTTTCAAAGATTGGCAAACCCTCTGTCCATCTTTACTTCAGAGACCCTCTGACCCTCTAAGGTCCCCCTTTTACACCCAGTCATATTACTGACCTGTTGCTAATTAACTTAATTAGTTGCAAAATGTTCTTCCAGCTATTCTTTGTCAGTGCCACTTACTTTGCCAGCCCTGTTGCCCTGTCCCAACTTTTTTGAGAAGTGTTCACTGCCATCAATTTTGTAAAATGGTAAATTTTTCTTAATTTAAATATTTGTTATGTTTTCTATTGTGAATGAAATATGGGCTTGAGATTTGTAGTTCATTGCCTTCTGTTTTTACGTAGATTTTACACAGCGTCCCAATTTTTTTTTTGTTGTACATCCATGTCAATGGGAAAAAGAGTGTCCATTACATTGATGTGACTGGGATAAACTGGGACTGTGACTGGGATAAAAAGAGTGTTTCCTACATAGGTGTTAGTTGGCAGGAGTGTTCCCCTTATATTGATGTCATTGGAGGAAGAAAATCCTAAAGTGTATTGGCAGCATGGATTGGATGGGCAATTAGGGTAAAGGATTGGCCGATCGTTTTGGCTACTCTATAGATCTGGCAGTCTGTGTTCATCTGTAAACTCCAAAGCTGGTAGTTACAATACAGGGAGGGGATCCAGGCTTAATTCCACTCAGTTAAATAGGCTGATTGCCGAGACAAGGTCAGTTCTGGAGATTAAACAAATAATTGGAGTTTTGGTTTTTATAGCACACTTTCCCTATTGTGTAGTAAGCAGGGTGCACATGCATTATGCTGAGCCTGGTCATTTTGTTTGGGATGCTGTTTGTACTAAGCTTTCTGGATTCAGCAGAGCCTTCCACAGGTCACGTTTCTGTCCTGACAGACTGTACATCTGCCTTTGTCCCGGAGATTAGTTTATTTCCGTAATTGTCTGTCACAAAATGCTACTGTGACTCTGGATGGATTTGTCCTCTTCTTGTGTACAGGAAGCTGGATTCACAGAGAGCAGCACTTTTTTTTTTCTTTTTGTTTGGTAACATTTTGCTGCATGTAAATGAGACTTGAGGCATTCATATGTATTCTCCTCCTATAAATAGTTCATGCATAAATCCATTGAAAATTAAATACACCCTATTCAAGCATTTCTAGTGACACGTCAGTTAGAAAGATCTTCTTCCTGCTGGATTAGAAAAGTCCTCTGGTCCTGGACTGCTAATTCTCAGACAATTTGTCACCAGTTTCAGCCAGGCATAGATCCAAATTGTTTGGAAATTGTAACTAATTGTATTATACATTTGTGAATTGTTTTGATTTAAAAAGTAATTTATTTTCTGCAAATCACTCTTCTGTATTCCACAGATAAAAACACCTTGAGGTTTTGTTTTAAAAGTATACAGGCTTATATAAGCACATGGGACTTAAAAATTGCACTTTTACAAGTGTTTGGAATTTTTTTTCAGCCTGGAAAAGTGCCTCCATGTTGGTCTATGTGTCCATGCACTGTGGCATTGGGGAGATTAAACTAAGCGATAGGTGCGTTTTACTATGAGTTGCACCATTTCAAAAGTGTATTTGTATTTTAGGGCATGGTAGCCCACTTTTATTACATAAACATAGTTCACATGCGCATTATTTGCCCACGCTGGGGTTTCTTGCACACAGAATTCAAACAATGAAAATGCAGAGCCACCTGCTGCTTCTTTTGCCAGTACCTCTATCTGTGTTGTCCAGCACTTCTGGATCACTTTGGCTCTTTTAGCCTTACGTTGCAGCACTCTGCTGCATGCCCCACTTCTGGCCTATGGCCTGACACCCTAATAGGTCTCTTGGCTTCTGGCTACGGCCCTCTCACCCCTCGGTGAGACCCTCTGTCTCTTTGCTTTTGGCTGGGGCACCGTTGACTGCTGGGTGAGACCCTCTGTCTCTTGGCTTCTGGCTATGGCCCTCTCACCCCTCGGTAAGACCCTCTGCCTCCTCGCTTTTGGCTAGGGCACCGTTAACCCCTGGGGGAGACCCTCTGTCTCTTGGCTTCTGGCTGGGGCCCTCTGACCCCAGGGTGAAACCTTCTGTCCATGGTTTCTGGCTGGGGCCCTCTGACCCTTGGGTTAGACCCTCTGTCTCATGGCTTCTGACTGGGGCCCTCTGACCCCTAGGTTAGACCCTCTGTCTCGTGACTTCTGGCTGGGGCCCTCCCTCTCCCACACTGGAAGCAGTCTCCAAACTGGGAGCTTTGAGCTATCCTCAGACCTGAGTATATAACGACCCTGCACACCTGTATACTCAGACAGGTTGCAGACACCTGGTAAAACCCAGACACAGGATTGAAATTTCCGATCCAGAACTACATAATCTGGAGGAAGCCACACACAGTTTTTTTCTGCTCAGAAAACAATAGTCTGGAACTTCACATTAATCCTAAATGCAAATCCTGTCTCACATTATACTATATTCTTACAGTGACATGGCCTCTCACAGCACACATAGGTGTTTACCGACGTATTAGAAAAGGAGCATTTGCAGGCTAAAAAACAAACAAAACAAAACAAAAAACAACACCAGCGCATTCAGGAAAGAAAAAATCCTTGATGTACCTAAGAGCTAAATGCATTTAGCGCTTGAGGATTTATTCATTCTACTGGCCAGAATAAATTAATATTACAGTCAATGGAATCCATAAACCCTCAAACGCTCCTAAACGAGTGTGCAAAAACGAGGCCTTGGGCACACTTTAAGGCCCCTTTCACACGTACGGATCCTGTATTTATTTATTTATTTATTTTAACACTGGGAAGAAGTACCTGAATTTATTTTATGTGTTGGCACTGTTTCCAAAACCGGTGCAAATGTTTGCCTGAATAAGGTAGTTTTAACGAAATCTATGGAAAATAAAAAGCAAGCTTGGCCTTGTTGGTTCAGGATTTGTAAAACTCTTTTTACAAATGCTTCAATATATTATTGCTTAAGCTGCCCATACATTATGAGGGCCGAACAAAAAAAAATCAACCATGCAGCTCCAATAGACCAATCCCCCACTCCTATCATATTCAAATAGCCGGGACCAAGCAGCTCTCAGAATACCTGAACTGTGACTACACCTAACTGGATGAAACCGCTGTTTGGGCAACAATTTTCGTATCAGCTCCTTCAAATTTTTGGCTGAATTTCGGCTGAAATGCAGACAGTGTATGGCCAGCTTTAGTGCCAGCTCACTCTTGCTGGCTAACATTGGTGAACTGCTATATATTATAATGAACACCATAGCTGAACAGATTTTTTGATTTTACAGAGATATCCAGATATCTTATTTTATTCCTTTTACTCTAATAATAAACATGCAATTGTTTGCAGTTTCCATATGGCTAAAGCTGGCAGTGTAGTAGAAAACCATCCTCTGACTTAATTGTGAAATTGTTACTGTTGCTATTTTTTTTGTATCATGTTTAAAACCAGCTCCCTTTTTTTTACTGTTTTTACTTAAAAACCAAGCATGGGAATCCTTATTTTTTATTTTTTTAATAATCATCCTTACCTAGCTGGATGCAGCATTGGTTCAATGCTGTATCTGTCCCCCCGCCAGCAGGGCCGCCATCAGGGGGGTACAGGCATTACACATGTAAGGGGCCCGTTGGTCCCCAGGAGACCGGCCGACGTTTGTTTTTATTTTTATTTTGTCGTTTGACCCCCCACCTTTAGAAACTCGTTTTTTCTTCTTCTGACTTTAGCAACTTGCGGCAGGAGAGAGAACAGAAGACTTGACTTGACTTTGTTTTGTTCGTCAGCGCCACCCCCCCCCCCCCTCCTGCTTATCTCACAGCAGGAGACAGAAGAGATGACACTTTTGTTACCACAACCCCCCGCTTATCATCTTGTGGCAGGAGAGAGGAGGGCCCCCCCCGGTACTCCGCTCCAGGGGGCCCTGCCTAAAGTTGTGTAAGGGGCCCCAAAATGTGTGATGGCTGCCCTGCCCGCCGGCTCTAACACTGAGAAGCGATAGATTAACCACTTTACCACCGTCCTCTGCTTTGTATGGCTTTGTGCGGTGATATCTGAATGGTCACCAGTCATCTCTATGACCGTCGGAGGCCCGGGCGCGACGTTATGACGTTACGCCCGGTACCCGAAAGTAAACAAAGCCGCAATTGCAGCTGTCGGCATGTGATCGGTGAATTATTATTTTTTTTCACCGATTTCATGCTTGTAAGCCTGGAGGAGAGATGTGGGGTCTTATTGACCCCACATCTCTCCATAAAAAGGACCCGTCACAATGATTCCTATTACACGGGATGTTTACATTCCTTGTAATAGGAATAAAAGTGATCAGAAAAAATAAATGTTAAAAAAAGTGGAAAAATAAAAAAATGAAGTAAAATAAAAATATATATATTTTTTAAAACGCCCCTGTCCCTGGTAGCTCTCGCGCAGAAGCAAACACGCATGCAAGTCCCGCCCACATATGTAAACGCTGTTCAAACTCCACATGTGAGGTATCGTCGCGTGTGTTAGAGCGTGTGCAACAGTTCCAGCACTAGACCTCCTCTGTAACTCAAATAGTAACCTGTACAAAATTTTAAAGCGTCGCCTATGGAGATTTTTAAGTACCGAAGTTTGGCGCCATTTCATGAGTGTTCGCAATTTTAAAGTGTGACATGTTAGGTATCTATTTACTCAGCGTAACATCATCTTTCACATTATACAAGAAAATTGGGCTAACTTTACTGTTTTGTTATTTTTTAATTCATGAAAAATTATTGCGCAAATACCGTGCAAGAGAAAAGTTGCAATGACCACCATTTTATTCCCTAGGTTGTCTGCTAAAAAAAATATAATGTTTGGGGGTTCTGATTAATTTTCTAGGAAAAAAGTGTGATTTTTACATGAAGGAGAGTGCCAAAATAAGTGCCAAAATAGGCCCGGTTGTCGTGGGTAAACCGATTGCTAGGTTCTCAACTCCCTGAGCAGAGAGCTGCTGACTGTCTGCCCCCCCCCCCCCCCCGCACACACACTCACTGGAGTGCTGGGCTGTGGAGAGGGCGTAAGCGGGCAGCTCAGGCTCTCAGCAGCTCGCTGATGGGTTGAGCCGGGTGACCATCCAGGCATGTGGGCAGATCCTGACTTCATTGTCGAAATCTTGCCCAAGCCTGGAACAGCCCTTTGATGCCAGAAGATGGGTTACAGGGGTGCAAGACGAACTGCACTCCTGTGATCTACAGAAGTACATCCAAATGAGCTTTGGCTGTACTTCTTTAATGTTCATTATTCTTCGGGTTTGATATACCGTACATCCTTTTTTTTTTAAGTATACAATGTATTAAATCGTGTATCAACACCCAAAGCCTTTAGCAGTGCGGTGCAGATAGACCAATGGAATAGTTACTCTTGCGTAACTCTATATGGTTTGCACTATGCTATTTATGAGACACTCCACCTAAAGTGTATATTTTAAAGCCTAAATTTACTTTAAAAAAAAAAGAAATTAATAAAAATAAGCAAAAATAAAATTTACTGACCTTCAGGAAGATGTCTCTTGTACTGCTGTGTCCTCCTCCTCTGATGCCCCAACCCCTGCCACCCTTATTTTCTGGTGTGATAAGGGTTATGAGAACTGAGGGAGATGTGACAAGTACTCAATCAAAAGTTCTTGACTATACCCATTCTTTCCTCCCATCTCCTCCATTAATAGAAGCCAGTACTAGAGCTGAATGAAACATGATCTATGAATGGAGGGGAAAGAAACATCAAACATTTACCCATCCTCCATTATAGAGCATAGATCCATAGATTGTGTGCTATTCACAGAAGCTGTAGTATCAGCTTTTTTGAATGGAGGAGATGGGCAAAAAAGATGGGTATAGCCAGGCACTCTTGATGAGTACCCACCACACATCTCCTTTAGCTCTATTAACCCCCACTGCACCAGAAGATAATGGCGGTGGGTGTAGGGGGAGGGGGGATCAGAGGCAGAAGATTTCTGCTAAAGGAGGACACAACAGCACAAGGGACACATCTCACTAAAGGTAAGTAATGTCCCTTGTGCTGATTTTTATTTTTTGACCCTCTAATTATGAGATGCCACTGATTGCTGGCTTGGATATTCCAATGGTATAATATTTGCATCAATCACCTATGTTGTATGTTGTACATAACTCATAATGCAGTGAGATTTGGCTATTTCTGCTGGTATCAGAGATCTGAGATGCAATGCTGGAGAGCAGAATCAGAACATTTGCCAGGAAGATCTCTTGTTGAAGTCTCCTGTATGGGACCAGTTGTAAAATATCTGTTTTTTAAGGGCTAATATTTCATATAAAGCCATGGGGTAGGGTAGTAGCATTAAACTTTTTTTGATGGCGAGACAATTAATTAAATTAATTAATTGCGGGCAATAGCCGCTGATCAGGCATGTGATTTTACATGTCAATTTGAATGTCAAATCGCACCAATGTGAACCTAGGCTCAAAGTATGTCATGAATGATAACTGTCCCAGTTAGTATTGTGCTTTTTTTAGCTCTTAACTGTCAAGCCATCGAATGATTGGTGTCATAACCGATCACATATGCAGCACCATGGCAACTGCAAATCAAGCAGAGACAAAGATGACAACTTCCTTGACTGTAAAGACAAAGAGAGATTAGTTCTGCTTTAACAGACCAAGCTGTCCAGCAAACGTGATGGTTAGACAGTTGAGACAAACCATTTAACACTAACAGGAGTGCTTATATTAGTCAGCTTATATTCACTTATGTAAAACCTTAATCCCAAAAGGGGGAGGGGGATGCTACTGTAACTGCTTAAAAAGTGTTATCTGGAGATCGGCTTTAATTTGTTAGTCAAGTCTGCCTAGATTTAGTGTATTCGTGAGTGGAGACACTCTAAAGCAGGGATATGCAATTAGCGGACCTCCAGCTGTTGCAAAACTACAAGTCCCATCATGCCTCTGCCTCTGGTTGTTATGCTTGTGGCTGTCAGAGTCTTGCTATGCCTCATGGGACTTGTAGTTCTGCAACAGCTGGAGGTCCGCTAATTAAACATCCCTGCTCTAAAGCCTCATACACACGATCGGATTTCCATCGGACAAAGCCGTGGAATTTTGTGCGAAGGGCGTTGACCGTGAACTTGTATTGCATTGAAACTGCAACGAATTGTTGGCCAACATACACTCTTCACGCCACCCTTTGGGCAACTTCTGCTAATGTTGTCTTATGGTTAGCATTGATTTGGAGCATGCATGTTTGTACTTTTTCCCCAATGGACTTCTGTACACCCGATCGGATAATCCGACAACAATTGTCCAATGAAGCATACAAACGGTTGGATTATCCAACAACATCCTGCTATCACACAATTCCCATCGGAAAGTCCGATCGTGTGTACAGGCCCTAAAACTGTATGCGTGTTACTGGTTGGATCATCTGGTGAAAATAAAACCTAAAAAAGAAAATAAATGCAGCCAACACATTTAAAGATTGGTAAACTGTGATCAATTAAATGAAAGCAGTTCTAAAGGCTACACTTTTTTTTTTCTTTTTACCGTAATGCATTCTTTGCAGTAGGGTAAAAAAATTTAGGTAGCAGTAAGACCCCCCTTTACATACCTGAGCCTTTACTTGCTCCACCGCTGTGCCCATCTGTAGTTCTTCTCGTTCTTCTCCGCGCTCTCACAGGCTTGGCAGAGAGCAGACGGAGCCATTGGCTCCTGTTGCTGTTGGTCAAATCAGGTGATAAGGAGCGGGGGGCTGAGCTGCATTGTCTGTGTATAGACTCAGATAGTGCAGCTCATGATCAATTCCGCAAATATGCCACAATAGGAAATGGCTTCCTATGGTGGCACACCAAAAAGAGGAGCAGCAAGAAGCACTGACGGGTGACCCCAGAAGAGGAAGATCAGGGCTACTCTGTGTGATCCTATTGCACAGAGCAGGTAGACCTGTTTGTTATTAAAAATAAATAAAACAAGAGCATTTACAATCACTTCAATAGCTTCATTGTTAATATTGATTAGAAGCAGCTGAATGCAACTCTAATTCTGCCTACACACGATTGGACTTTTGACCAGGGAAAAATAGAGAACCTGCTCTCTTTCTAAGTCCATCGGAAATTTCTATGGAAAAAGTTTGATGGGTCATACACACGGTCGGAATATCCGATAGAAAGCTCCCATCGGATTTTTTCCATTGGAAATTCCGATCATATGTGCGCGGCATAACTCTAATGTTGACCACACACATGGTTTGTCTGGCAATTCCATCCATTTTTAGCCAGCTTAATTGATCTAATGGCTAAACAGATTCTATGGAAAGCACAACATTTTTTTGATGGTAGGTTGCCTTGACCCATCTTATATTTTTTTGTCAATAGAAGCTGTTTGAAATTGCTAGGAATTTGCTGTGTCTATGAGCAGCCTAAAGCACTGTAAGAATAATCAGTGTAGTATTCCATCACTCCTGGGTTTTGTCCAGTGTGGACTTTTCTAGTATTTGCCCAATACCTTCACCAGCTGGCCTTGATTAATTAGGGTTGTGTACTTTGTGTGTGTGTGTGTCTGTGTGTGTTCTAAGGAAACTTATTTGGTTATGGATCCTTTTCTAATGGCTTCCTTTCATTTCTGTTTCTAGGTATCTGAGTGCACTGTTACCTTAAAGCATGGGAAATACTGCTAGAAATAATCTGATTGTTTAAAAGCAGCAAACATTTGAGGTGAGTGATGTCCACCTAGATAATTGCTTGTTTTATACAAAAGGACCCACTAGAAGCTCCCACAGTGTCAATTTACACAGGTGTCCTTAAATCCGTCATGTGACCGCACATCACTGTGCTGACAGGTGGAAGATAAACTTTACTTTATGTGGCTAATATGATTTGATAATGTAAAAATATGACATAATGTTTAGATTAGGAATCCTTGTAGTATTTCTAAATGTTTGTTTTTGAAAATGCTACATCAAGAGAAATGCTTCAGTGAAATGTTAGGCCCCATTAATGACTGGGCGATGCACTTATGTTTTTTTTTTTTGTGCATTTGTTCTATGGCTGCATAGGGTGGGCTGCTCTACACTCGACAAATGCATCAAAGTAGCTCCTCCAACCTTTTTGGTCGGTTTTTGTACTGTGTTTTGGGGCAACAAAACATGTAAATGGCTTAATTTGTCACCATTGCACAGGCGTGGGCAATTTTAAAGCAGGACATGTTAGGTATCTATTTACTCAGCGTAACATCATCTTTTTAAATGTTACCAAACAATTGAGTATTATATTGTGTTTTTGTGCATTAAAATTAAAAAAGCGTATTTTTTCCCCAAAAATTGCAATTGAAAAATTGACGAGCAAATACTGTGTGACATAAATAAATTGCCAACCTTGGAGGCGCTGAACTTCCAGGATAGTACAAACACCCCCCCCCCCCCCAAATTACCCCTTTTTGAAAAATACACATTCCAGGGTATTTGCTGAGAGGCATGTTGAGTCTTCAGCATCTGCCGGACCTTCAGAGTGCATGCGCCACTGACGTCAGCGGCTGCATGCAAGGTGAATATCTCCTAAACCGTACAGGTTTAGGAGATACTCATTTCACCTACAGGTAAGCCTTATTTTAGGCTTACCTAGAGCGGGCATTTTTTTTTTACCCTAAAAAAAAGTTTTTTTTTAATAAAAAAACTTGATTTACGATACAATTTTTTTTTTCTTTGATGGACACCACGCCGTCCCTGGGGAGCTGCGGGCAGGACTTCTCCCCTGCACACCCCGGAGAGGCTATCAAGACAGGAGGGACACAGGAGGGTCAGTTGTGAGGGTATGCACCCGGTAGCAGGAGGATTCTAGCGCCGGTCCTGAGGAGCTGAGTGCAGGATTTTTTAGGCGAGGCCGCGGCTTTGGCCCAGTCCATGACGGCCAGCCTTGCAGCCCTTTCCTGGGATTGCGGCTGACTGACTTCTCCCCTGCACACCCTGGCGATGCTATCAAGACAGGAGGGACACAGTAGAGTCGTTTGTGAGGGTCTGCACCCAGTAATGGGATGATTCTTAAAGCCGATCCTGGGGAAAAAAATAAATCAAAAAAATTGATTTTTAGGAAAATGTGAATCGATTTGACCGACCAATTCGATTTTTAAATTGAATCAAATTTTCCCAGCCCTAAGCTTACCTGTAGGTAACAATGTGCAAGCGGGGTATACAACCACTTTAACTGACACTGATATCACTAAAACAGTGAACACTGATAATATTGTACACTGTTACTGTACTAATGACACTGGCTGGGTGACAGGGGTGAACAGAAGGGAAATCGAGGGGTTAACTCTGTGCCTAATAAGTGTATGCGTGCTGATTTTAGCCACATACTGGCTTTTTTTTTTTTTTCTGATTTCAGCTGTGAGATCAGGGAGCAGAACCAGCCATATGTGAGTAGTGGGTTTACTAACACTCACTCTGTGCTGTGGTTGGCCACAGCCATCAGCAGGTTCACAGCCAAAATCATTGGCTGTGAGCCTGCTGACAAATGTGTGCTGTGTCCAACCAAGGAGGGTGCACGCTCCTGCAAAGCCAGAGGTTCCCCCCCAGCGTACAGATATGTTGCGGGTGAACAACAGAGCCTCTGGCTACCAGTAAAAAAATAAACTGCTGGTCAGCAAGCGGTTAAGGAAGAATACTGATAACAGTACTGGAGCATGTACCTTCAAAAATAAGTCAACAAAGGCAGCTATCCTAGCAGCTTCCTTTTTAAAACTAATATTTTTCTTGAATTTCTTTCATGCTTGCATTTCTGTTTTATTCATGCAATTCTTAATAGCATTGTTAATATCCAAATTAATACATGACACAGACAAAATGATTTCCCGTGGGTGTCAAGTGGTATATAACCAGCTACAATGTTTTTCTGTGCCCTATTGTGCTGTTTGCTGTTACATTATTACTAAGGACTCGGACATATTCGTAGGACAATTCGTTCTTTGTAAAATGGCAAAATGAATGGTTAAATTACACAATTAATTGCTACTGTATGCCTTGAGATTCATATGTTCCACGCCAGTCTGATACATTGTGCATCCATTATCGGAGCTCAGACAAACGGAAGATGTCATTTAAAATCAGTCTGGTGTCTTCACACCATGCATCATGCTGATTTAATAGGAAATAGGTGGCATTGAAGAGACCGCTTGCTTCATTCTGTCTCTTTTAATTTAGTTTCTGATGGTGACTCCACCGCCTCTGTGCTTCTCATCAGTTTCACAATATTATATGACAATATATAGCACTGAACTTTCATATTTTTCCAGTGCCTTTTTTTTTTTAAATACTTGCCTTTTATTATTTGAAATATTTTTTTTTTATGAATTCAGCATTATGTAACTGCAATCACTTTTATGGTAAATTGTTTTTTTTTTTTTTTTTGTATGTTTTTTTATTATTATTATTATTTAAATAATGAATGTTGCTTTTTCTATGTATTGATTTGTGAAATGTACTTTAGCTCTAAAGCTTTTATTTTTTTTACTAATGGGAATTTAAAGTGAATCTTTCAAAAAAATCATGTGCGTAAAAGCAGTCTTATCAGCATTAAGTATGTATTGCAAGTTTGACATACTTCCTATCAGTTTATAAAGAGGATGCTAAGATTTATGAATATAATACTTTTCTTGCAGTTTGCAGCTAAACTTGGTCCAATTTTTTGGTACTCTACTATATGCTTGTTATATGCTGCCATTCACACAGCCTACCTAAAAATATATATTTTGAATATCTTACCTTTTCTAGTTTTTTTTCTGTAGAGTCGGCAGCCTGCCACAGGTTGGAGGAAATAAATTCACATGATTCCCTCATCAACACAGACTGACTGTGAAATCCCTCCTGTTAAGCCATTGCCTTCTCCCGGCGGGGACCGCGAGAGAAGACAGTTATTGTCGCTAGTGGCGATTGATCAACTTGGTACATTAATGATTTGAATCTCGAAATGTGTATGGCCAGCCTAAGCTACTCTGAACATTGAACGTGCATACAAAGTGGGGATAGGCTAAGTTTCCCCTCATAACATACAATGCATAATCACAGCCCTTATATCTTTAAAGAAGATCTTTAGTTAAATATTTGTTTTACTGTTCAATGTTCTGTTGCTGTTTCTGCACAAAAGTTATTCTATCTTGTTGTTCAGATATATGGCGTAAGTGTAAATCTTGGTTTCACCTCGCTGTTTACAGTGGAATAATGTTTTTTTGGTGGTAAAATTAAAAGTTTATACATCAAGGAGACCTATGTGAGAGGGCCTTGTTGTTCCAATTCCCTTACAAACCTACAAACCATGTAAGAGGTCAGATGAACTTATCTGAAAATGGTAGGGATCTAATATAATGTAATGTGTTGTTCACCCAAAACCTTAATGTGTACGGAGGGTGTTTGTTAGGTGTTCAGGCATTGTCTGGAAGACATCAAATCTCAGGCTCTGTGGGAACTGGAGTGGGTTAACTCCCTAAAACCAGGGTCACCCAGACATAATATAACATTTTTGATAACCTTGAGAAATATACCATCGGTTTGGTTTGAGTTTTCATCTTGTTTCATTGTTGCAACTGAGGATATGGGTTCTCGTAGGTATTTTGAAGAGATTCATTCTTAAGGCAAATCAGCATTGCTCCTTGCGCTTTACTTGATAGACATATAATTAGAGGTACTGTATCTGGCCACCCAGAAAAACAATCTATAAATGAAAAGTAGATCTTTGTGGTAAATAATTTCTAAAATACATCTATCGGTTATTGGAACGCCCAGTGGTGTAAAATACAGCGCCAGTGGGATACAATAATGCTTCAGGCTTAGAAAACTGCATAGGGCCTTTGTTAGTAGGAGAAGAAATAGTGCTCTGTCATTGGCAGTAGTGGAAGGAATAGTGCCAGTTGTTGGTTTCAGTTAAATGAATGGTGCCCTTCCGTTGGCACCAGTGGAAGGAATAGTGTCCTATCGTTGCTTTCAGTGGAAAGAATAGTGCCCTACTGTTGGTGTGAGGGGAAGGAAAAGTGTCCCATTGTTGGTGTTAGTGGAAGGAATCATGTTTCATAACCGGTGTCTTTGAAAAGAATAGTGCCTCAGATCAATGGAAGAAATAGTGCCCAAAAGGCATGTATAAAGGTAAGCAATGGGCTGCATATGGCTGGTGGGTTGCAGTTTGGTGATCACTGATAGAAAAAGAATAGAGTAGGAAGCTTAGGGCTGTCCGTGGTTCATTTGTTGAATTTTACAAAGATGAATGTCAGCTTGAGTCTTTGGTAAACTATGTCCGCTTCCTTTTTTGCTTTTTTCAATGGCAGTGAAGGAGGAGGTTAGGTTGTGAATGGTTAGGTAAGACCAGCATATTCTTTCTGGGGAGAGAGTTCATGCAGCAAAACTGGAAAGAGAAAGGGATGAAAGACTGGTAACCTGGCTTCAGCACTGGTTCCTCCTTCTTTCTTTTTTTTTTTTTGCAGCATGTACTAACTTTCATTAATGCTTCCAACCTGCGTTTACAAGGGAGATGGGATATAAGCATCTGACAGTGCTTTTCCGAAATACACAAACATCCAGTTTGGCAGTGCATGCCCTTTCTGCTTCCTCGTTTTCAGTATACTGACTGTTACAAAGTAGTATACCCATTTTAAACATAATTAATACCTTAAGTTTGTAAAACACTTGTCAAGTTTAATTTTATATGTCATGATGCATAATGATGATTTTTATAATCTGAGAGTAAACAAAACTGTTCTGCAGGAATCTTCAATGACAAGCCATTTCTATATGGATACGAGATTGTTTCTAGCTTTTCATCTGCAGCATTAACAAATGTCAAGAACAATTATGTTTTAAGAATGGAGGTTCGCGTAACGCTTTGTTAAAGAGATATTTAACATATGCATTTTTTCTTTTTTTGAAATTGGGTCACACTCCATTAATTTGCTAAAAGAATTATCATAATTAGATGCACAATTTATAGTTAAAGAAAATGGAGAAACAATAGAGACCAGATCATCTTTAGAATATAAATTGGGTATAATTATGTGCACATCTTCAATGCTTTCTTGCATGTTAATTAAACATTTTACAATACATTGTTATTTTAAATTTGCCTAAGGGTGATCATTTGAATTAGAACTGTGAAACTTGTGGTGAACTGTAAAGTGAAAGACTACAACAAGATACATGGTTAATTTGCCGTATAAGTCAAAATGTGTATTTGCCTGACTTTGGGGCTTTTAAATGCCACAAACTACATGCATGGAGCTGGTATACCTCTTATTTGGACACAAGATTAGTAAAATAATGTCACCAGAAATCATTACAGTGGGATATATTTACTAAAGAAATAGAGAATGTTCACTTTTAGAATGTGTAGGTATACAGTACTTTGCAACATGAATGTTTACTTGGCTTAGTCAAATAAGGTGAAGCCATGTTCACTTATGCAAGATGAAAAGGCTGCACTGCATTGCTTGCATTTCTGGAGGGACCCTGCCGTAGCAAGAAAGACGTTTTATGGTTTATTCCTCGAATTCGAGGCGGAAATTTGTATTTAGCCCTTGCAGTTTGGAGAGGGCATTGCTACAAGATTTTTTTCTCCTTTCTTGTGCCCAGAGTTGGCTTTTAAGCGTAACTTTTCTCTTTGCAGTATGTTGCTTTTTTAGTAGAATCGCCGCCCCCCCCCCCCCCCCCCCCCCAAACATGGCACAGCACACTTTCTAAGGAGCATATCCGCATACTTCAGATGTTCTGGTAATTTCCAATTTAAACATAGAGGCCCGGATTCACAAAGCACTTGTGCCGGTGTAAATCAAGTTACGCTGACGTAAGTGCAAATATGCGCCTGATTTACAAACCAATATACGCCTAAAAACTGGCCACCCTACGCCAACGTATCTTACTTACCCCGGCATAACGTGGGCGCATTTTTCTTCTGGACGCATGTCGCTGCTCCCATTGATTAGCCATTCAAATATGCAAATGAGGGAAATACGCCGATTCACGAACGTACGTGCGCCCAGCGCAGGCTCTACGCAACGCACGTAAGTTTTCCGTTCTGCGTAAAGTTATTCCCGATAAAGGAGGTGTAAGTCAGCACCAGACATGCAAAGGTCTGCACCAGGGAACTCAAGCCTACGTATTTTACGTAGGACGTGAGTCTGACTGGGCGTAGGTTGCGTTAACGGCGTATCTTAGGCAGTTGTTCTGATGTGGTTGTGAGCATGCGCACAGGGATACGTCCACGTCTCGATGCATGCGCAGTTCATTTTAAGTACTTGTCTGGCGCCCGGCCCATCATTTGCATGGGGTCACGATTCATTAGCTTTGATCACGCCCACTTCCAGCCCACTTCCACCTACTTCCACTTACGCCAGTCTGCGCCTTCGAAATGTACGCTACGCCGGCGCAGAGTTGGGAGCAATAGTTTGCTGAATTCAGTGCATGCCTCTCCGCGCTGCTCCAGCGTAGCGTACTATGTGTGCGCTACGCCGGCGTAAATATGCGCCCATCTCTGTGAATCCGGGCCAGATTATTTCTAGTTAGAAAATTGCCACTCCATTTACTCATTGTTTTTAATAATGTGAAACGTGTAATGGTTCTGTATCAAGTAATGTGACCTCTTTTAATATGGAGATTTGAATAATTTAGTGATGTGTCCCTTGTAATGTTTTCAAACAAGTATAAATGTGGACTGAAAACAGATCATTTTGTTTTTAGAAAAGCTGCATTAGTGATTGTGGTGTTTAGTTTATAGTATTTCTATGTATATCCTTTATCCTTTGTTAATGCGGTTACATTCATGATCAATGACCCTGCATGAAACCATTTAGGGTATCTGTGTCTGTTGTTCCTCCTGATTATATGGCCATTGCCATGCCTCATTAAAGAAGATCATAGTACTTGACCCAAGAAACTCTCAGTTTTCAAGTATCCCTATTCAGTAAGAGAAATAATTGTAGAATAGTGAGGCTTTCCAGCTTTACCCTAATTCCAAGGTGACTGCAGGATGTGAAATATATTGCGCTGAAGATTATAGAATGTTCATTTTACTGAAATGCTGACTTCATTTGGCGCTGCTTGCGTCTACCCTAATGTCAGATCTGTCAGATCACTTAAAAGATAAGTGCCCTTTTACGGCACTTATCCTTTCTAGCTCTCCTCCCCTCCCCCAGCATTTTTGTAATGCATTACACTTTTCTATAACCCCATTCCTCCAAGATCTCAGCCCGTCTGGCACTGCCTCCTAAAATGTTTTACATTTTTCATTGCGCTATCCTCATATGGACGGCGCTGCCTTCACTTTAATTGCAACAGGATACAGATGGGCTTTGCTTTGAAGTGAATGAAATACATGTCATGCATTCATATATAGCACAATACAGAGTGTTTGGAGAAGTGCGCCAAGCATGCTGCACAGTAAAGATGTCAAAGGGGTAGAAGCATAGGTAAGTGTAAACTATAAGAAAAATACTGGGAAGAGGGATCAGAAAAGGATAACTGCACTAAACACGATCGCCTATCCTCTAACAGCTGAGAGACTTTTGGCTGACAGCAATCATAACCATTATTGTTAGCATTATTGAGCATTCTGTACATCAAAGGCATGTTTCATAATAAACTCAATAGCTGTATCCAAAAATAAAACAATCCTTACAGTAGTAGTAGAACTATAGACGAAAATACAAATTAAACTTCAATGTAATCCTAATCAAATACCAAATTGAAGAAAAAAACATACTCTGAGTCACTAAAAATGCGTTTGTATTAAAAAGCCCCTGGTGCAATCCACATGAGCTCCTCACTGATGCATTTCACTCAATAAGACTTTAGCTACGACTAAGCTCTTATCGAGCAAAATACATCAGTGGAATTACTGGATTGTAAAAGGGGTTTGTTTGTTACAAACATATGATTATTAATTTGGAGTGTGGCTGTTTAACCACTTCAATACAGTGCACTTAAACCCCCTTCTTACCCAGACCAATTTTCAGCTTTCGGTGCTCTCACACTTTGAATGACAATTACTCAGTCATGCAATACTGTACCCAAATAAAAATTGCGTCCTTTTTTTGACACAAATAGAGCTTTCTTTTGGTGGTATTTAATCACTCGTGGGTTTTTTATTTTTTGCCCTATAAATAAAAAAAGACGGTAGATTTTGTAAAAAATTGCATTTTTCTTTGTTTCTGTCATAAAATTTAGCAAATTTGTATTTTTTCTTCATAAACGGGTGACAGGGCAGGTCACAGATGGGTGACGGTGACATGGTACGGTCACTGGTGGGTGACGGTTGCACCGCTGATGGCAGTCTATTTATGTGACAGGTGCACTTTATGGGTGACTGTTGGGTGACTGGTGACAATTGGGGGGGGGGGGGGGCAAAGGGACAGATGTGGTGTTTGTGCAGACACTACAGTAACACAGAGCTGTAACTCACTGCTTTTAGCTCTTCTCTCCTCACACTGGAAACGATGTGTGAGGGGAGAAGAGCTGGTAACAGTTAGTTACAGCTCTTTGTTTACACTTAGTGATCAGAGCTGATCACGTGGTACACAGCCCTGACCAATGGCTGTGTACCATTGTCGGTGACAAGCAGTGTTCCCGGGAACATGCTGCCACCGTCGGGCACGCGCGGCGCGATCGCGAACACGCGCCGTGCACTATGGGGGTGTTGCCAGGCGTGATCAGCCTAAGTTGTTGTTTTTTTTTTTTTTTGCCCTTTGCTGTCTTTTTATTTTCTGTAAGCCCTATATGTATATAACGATACGGATATATTATTTTTCTGCAAATGAAGTAAAATATGGTTTTGATTCCATTTTTAAATGTGTTGAGTCTTCAGTCTTTAAGCTGAAGTTGGATTAGTGATCCAATACAACTCACGCAGATTCACCCATTTAAGTTAGCAGCCAGCATTGTTCTGTTGATGAATATCGCTAGTGATTCGTACTCACGGATGTTCACGGAATAATGTGCTGGTATTTCTTCTGCTAGAACAAAATTCTAAGGACTGATGGCATTTAGCTGCAGGGAAGTCAAACCAATCCCATCTTTGTGAGGAAACAGTAATGCAAATTTGTGTAATACAAAAACTAGTGTTTTGTTGCTTCCAGTACAAAGTAGACGTTGGTATGAGTCACAGAAGATGAGATGGAATACTCATTATTGCTGCTGTACTCAGACTTTACCAGAAGAATTTTTTTTATAGCAAAGTCAGTTGGGGGAAAAAGCAAGTTACATTTTGCTGGTAGAATATAATTTTTATAAATACAAAGACACATTTGTTTCGTAAAAAAACATTTTTACATTCAAATTTTAAAAAACTCACCTAAAAAAATACAATAGAAATACATATAAAGATACAACTACTCTGACATATAGTACATTATAATTAGGGTTGTCCCGATGCCTCTTTTTTAGGACCGAGTACAAGTACCGATACTTTTTTTCATGTACTCGCCGATACTAAAAACCGATACTTTTTTTACATGTGTCCCCAAATGCAGCCATGTCCCCCACATATGCAGCCATGTCCCCCCAGCCATGTCCCCCACATATTTAGCCATGTCCCTCCAGCCATGTCCCTCTAGCCATGTCCCTCACATATGTAGCCATGTCTCTTCAGCCATGTCCCTCTAGCCATGTCCCTCACATATGCAGCAATGTCCCATGTCCCTCTAGCCATGTCCCTCACATATGCAGCCATGTCCCTCACATATGCAGCAATGTCCCATGTCCCTCTAGCCATGTCCCTCACATATGCAGCCATGTCCCTCACATATGCAGCCATGTCCCCCCAGGCATATCCCCCACATATTCAGCCATGTCCCTCCAGCCATGTCCCTCCAGCCATGCCCCTCACATATGCAGCCATGTCCCTTCAGCCATGTCCCTCACATATGCAGCCATGTCCCTTCAGCCATGTCCTTCTAGCCATGTCCCTCACATATGCAGCAATGTCCCATGTCCCTCTAGCCATGTCCCTCACATATGCAGCCAGCCATGTCCCATGTCCCTCTAGCCATGTTTCTCACATATGCAGCCAGCCATGTCCCATGTCCCTCTAGCCATGTTTCTCACATATGCAGCCAGCCATATCCCATGTCCCTCTAGCCATGTCCCTCACATATGCAGCCAGCCATGTCCCATGTCCCTCTAGCCATGTTTCTCACATATGCAGCCAGCCATGTCCCTCTAGCCATGTCACTCACATATGCAGCCAGGCATGTCCCATGTCCCTCTAGCCATGTTTCTCACATATGCAGCCAGCCATGTCCCATGTCCCTCTAGCCATGTCACTCACATATGCAGCCAGCCATGTCCCATGTCCCTCTAGCCATGTTTCTCACATATGCAGCCAGCCATGTCCCATGTCCCTCTAGCCATGTCACTCACATATGCAGCCAGCCATGTCCCATGTCCCTCTAGCCATGTCACTCACATATGCAGGCATAATGCAGCAATGTCGGTTCAGCCATTTCCCTTACCTTTGCCGCCGAAAGCCGCACGGAGAAAACCACAGGATTCATTTGAATAGCCCGTCCGTATAGACACTCCCCCTTGCTCACGATTGGACAGATCACGATCACCCATCCAATCACGAGCAAGGGGGAGTGTCTATACGGGCGGGAACATTACAGCTATTCAAATGAATGCTGTGATGTTCCCGCACGGCGTTTAACGCCTTGCAGCGGCGGCACAATGCGACAGCTGTCGATTCGGCGGCGGCAGTGGTGGGGGGGGGGGGGTGAAGCGGTGCGTGGGGGGGGAAGTATTCTATTAAGGCATCGGGAGGATTTGCGCGAGTACAAGTACTAGCGCAAATACTCGGCATCAGTCCCGATACTAGTATCGGTATCGGGACAACCCTAATTATAATATTTAAAGACCTTTTTAGCTTGATGTAACCAATTGTGTTTGGCTGGGAATCGCTAAACTGAAGCTAAGTTGTACAGCTAGCCATTTATAGCCTGGGGTAGGTTTGAGAACCATTTAACCACTTAAAATCCGGACCAATATGCAGGTAAAGGACCAGGCCCCTTTTTGCGATTTGGCACTGCGTCGCTTTAACTGACAATTGCGCGGTCGTGCAACAAAATTGGTGTCCTTTTTTTTTCACAAATAGAGATTTCTTTTGGTGGTATTTGATCACCTCTGCGGTTTTTATTTTTTGCGCTATAAACAAAAATACAGCGACAATTTTGAAAAAAATGCAATATTTTTTACTTTTTGCTATAATAAATATCCCCCAAAAATATATAAAAAACTATTTTTTCTCCTCAGTTTAGGCCGATACATATTATTCTACCTATTTTTGGTAAAAAAAAATCGCAATGAGCTTTTATCCATTGGTTTGCGCAAAATTTATAGCGTTTACAAAATAGGGATAGTTTTATACATTTTTATTAATATTTTTTTTTTTACTACAAATGGCGGCGATCAGTGTTTTTTTTCGTGACTGCGACCTTATTGCAGACACATCATTGTCATTTTCACAGCAAAAAGTGCTATAAAAATGCATTGTTTACTGTGAAAATGACAATTGCAGTTTGGGAGTTAACCACTAGGGGGCGCTGAAGGGGTTAAGTGTTCAATATTTTTATTGTTGTAATTTTAAGGAATAACAGAAGAAAAACAAAGGGGGAATAGGGGGGTTAAACATTAAAATATAGTTTAGGATATACGAAATACGTGGGTATAATTGAATGAACAGTATTAATAAACATATGTTAATATTACAATCTATTTCAAGGTATAAGGTCAAGAATATTATCTTGTATTTACAGACATCCTATCTGGGAACAAGTAGCGTCGTGAGGGGATGATGGCCCACTTTAACTCTCAAACATGAGTCATCCTCCCTCCACGATATCATTCCCTCATTACATTTTTGTCAAAGGTTAAAGATCGAATAACTTCAGTCTAGATATAAGTGAGATGTCAATAAAAAAAAAAGAGGAAATGAAAAATAATAATTCAGTAAGGAGATGATAAAATCACTATCAATGAGTCGGAAATTACTTTTACAAATCTATATTAATTCAGTGAAGATGCCTATGTATCATTGAATTTGTATGTAATTAATCCATGGGGACCATACCTCATCAAATTCCGCTCGTTTGTCTTTGAGGATGCTGGTCAACTTTTCATTGCCGGGGGGGTGAAAGGGAGAGAAAGAAAGAGATAGATGTGAAAGGAAAAGAGAGGCACATCGGCGGTCTGCTATTACTGTTTATACCTAGGTGGGTCAACTTGACAGGTAAATGGAGTTTCCAATCCCCATATAGACAGCCCAAGGTTCCCATATGTCCCTAAATTGAGGGGATGTATTCAGGATAGAACTCATCATTTTCTCTTGGGACATAATCCAGGAAATCTTTCTTTTAGCTGCTGCGATAGAGACCTTGGGGCATTTCCATGACCTGGCCAAGGTGATCTTAGCCCCCAGGAGGATAAAGAATATAAGTTTACGAGTGGACTTCGGGGCCCTGGAGGGGAGGTGGTTGAGGAGAGCCATCGAAGGGGACCTGGGGATGACAAGTCCGGTGATTTTGGATGCTATATGGAAAATTTTAGTCCAAAAACTTCTAATTTTGGGGCACTTCCACCAGACGTGCAGCATGGAGCCCCTCAACTGGCACCACCCCCCGAGGGCCCACCCCCCCTCCCGCATGTCTAGCATGAGGAGGAGGCCGCAGGCCCCCAGAGGCATGCCGTGCGCTTCAACAAATTATTTAAGTATATAAAAATGAAACAAATAAAAGACAATCAAAAACATCTTAAACATTAGGCAAGAGGAATGATCAAGTTAACAAGAGTGGAAGCACTCAGACCATGAGTCTGTATCGAGACAAACAGGTAGACCAGTCCGAGGCTAACACTAATATTGTAATGGTCCCCAAGGGACGCAACCGGGGAAGAAATTAGAAAAAGATAGTTCTCCCTAGGATATGGGAGAAGTCCACAGAGGAGAGATGACAGTCCTTACGGACTATTTCCAGAGAGTCTTTGCGGCGGTGTCACGGTGGTCTGGTATCCTTGAATTTAGGCTTGTCCCAGGTGTTTGTTAGAGGGCTCGCAGGAGAGGGGCGTTTGGTGGATCCGGGATTGGAGTTGGAGAGGTCCATGGCTGCTTCGTGTGAGATGAGGCGAAGGTTCAGGAGCAGGCGTTCCCCATCATGGAAGTTGTGGAATGCATGTGCCTTGCCCTTATGTTCAAACTTAACGGCAAACGGAAAGGCCCACTTGTATTTGATGTCACGTTGCGATAGGGCCGATAAGAGAGGCTTTAGGGCCCTCCGTTTCTGAATGGTTGTGGGTGAAAGGTCAGCAAATACCTGTACGGTGTGACCCTGGAAAGTAAGCGGGTTTAGGCGTCTGCAGGTCCTCATCACCTCCTCCTTCACTGAAAAAAAGTGTAGCTTAACCACAATGTCCCTGGGGGAGCCATCCTTCCTCAGTGGCCCCAGGGTTCTGTGGGCACGGTCAATCTCCAATTTATGCTGGGGAATGTTAGGGAGAAGTTGTTTGACAAAGTCCTGGACCACAGAGAAAATGTCTTTGAATGATTCAGGGAGCCCCCTGATCCTAAAGTTCTCTCTTCTGGACCTGTTTTCCAAATCATCGATTCGCGACATAGCAGTGTCCAATTGGTCCTGGAGGATTTGAATATGATCAGAGTTCTGCCGAGTTGTGGCAATTGTCTGGTCGAGCTTGTTTTCTATGGATTCCATCCTGGATCCTATCATCTGAAAGTCCCCTCTAAGTTCTCCTGTTATCTTTGCTGCTGTTTGAGCAAGACCTCTGTCCAGCAGAAGCGACAGCTGTGTAAATAGATCAGTTGTTTGTGACAGGGAGTGTGCAGTGACGTCCGCTATGACAGGCCTTTCAGTTGCCTGAGGGGAAGTAGGCCGCAAGGGAGAGTTCATGATGTCTGCCATGGTTTGCTCCAGCAGTGACTCTGTTGAGGCTAAGGAGTGAGCCATGGTGGGGAGGGGGCCAGCCGGGGTCCCTGGTGTGAGCGTACGGGCTACAGAGGCATACGAGGGTCTGGCATCAGAGGGCTCCTCCGTGTCAGTGAGCAAGGGCTGAGTGCCGCCCGCCATCTTGTGGTCACGTGTCCCGCTTACCGCCTCCAGCTGCGGTCCCAGGCTGCATCTCGTCTGTCCCACCGACATGCACGTGTACTCCTGCTTTTCCCCCACCGGACAGCGTTGGCGTGGTGAACGGCTGGGACCCGATCCGCCCGCTAGATCCGTCGATCGATCAGAACGGTGCGGAGCTCCAAGGCTAAGCTGCCATCCCGGAGCCGTCTGCGCATGCGCCTCCGAAAGTTTACTTTTTAATACTCTAATATTTATAACTGAAGTTTTCCATGCACTTGCTATCGCAATCTTGGCTGCAGAAAAAATAAAATAAATAAGAGTCCGAAGATTTTTAGGGATCCCATCAAACAAGTCAACAAATAATGCTGTTTTAGGATTATTGGGTATATTATGTCCAGTCACTGAGTGGATCAACGTAAAAACTTTTACCCAAAAGCGTTGTACTTTGGGACATGTCCACCAGGTATGGAACATGGTACCCTCTTGTCCACATTCTCTGAAGCATAGGGGCGAAGCATCAGGATATATTTTGGCCAATTTCGCTGGAACTAAATACCATCTGGATAATACCTTAAAATTTGCTTCCACTAGGGAAATATTGATAATCCCTTTGTGAACCATGGTCGACCAGCGTTCCCAGTTTTCGTCTTCTATTGTTTCACCTAGGTCTGATTCCCATGATAATTGGTAAGAGAGTCTTGTCTGTTTAGCATTGAAGAGATTATATAGATCTGAAATTCCCCCACGTGAATCTGGATTATTAAGACATTTGTTTTCAAATAAGGATTTAGAGGCAATATCTGTAAAATCTATATTTATGAATTGAATAATCTGAGTAAGGCGTAAGGATTCTGTCTGAGGCATTTGCATTCTTTCTCGGAAGTATTGCCGTGGCTTAATTCCTCTATGGTCTATAAAATGTGCTATTCTATAAAGGCCTTTATTGACCCACCACGGAAATTGTTGGGGATCTTGTCCCGGAGGAAGGTGAGGGCTATTAAGTATAGGGGCAACAGGGGAGTGAGGAGATTTCAGTGGATATAATTTACATGCTGGTTGATAAGTTTTTGAAAAAATTTGATATAATTGTACTATTTGAGCAGCCTTATAGTACTTCAAGAAATGAGGGACTCCCAGTCCGCCTTTCCATTTGGAAATATGGAGAGTAGAGTGTGCCACCCTGCATTTACACTTACCCCAAATAAATTTGAAAATTAGCGATTGTAGTTTCTTAAAAAATGATAATGATATTGGAATTGGTAATGTACGGAAATAATATAAAAAACGAGGAAGAATCGTCATTTTGATAGCTGATATTTTACCCATCCAGGAAAGATTATGAGTCTGCCAAGTTTTCAACTCTTGTTCAATGGAATTATAAAGAGGGGTATAATTAACTTGAAACAGTGTGGAAATATTTTGTGTGAGTTTTGTGTGAGTTTAATTCCAAGATAAGGGAGAGCAAGTGTGCGCCATTTAAATTTAAAAGACTGTCGTACTGAATTTCGTGTGGCGATGGAGAGGTTTACATCCAGTGCTTCAGATTTTGATTGATTAACTTTCAGTCCAGAAATCTTTTCAAATTTAGATAAGGTGGAAAATAAGTTTGGTAAGGTTGTAATGGGATTGGTTATAAATAATAACAAGTCGTCAGCAAAGAGGGCACATTTATGTGTTTTGCCACCAAGGGCAAAAGGGTTAAGTGTGACCTCATATGTGTTTCTAACTGTAGGGGGCGGGGCTGGGTGTGTAACGTCATTGATCGCCTTTCCCTATATCAGGGAACAGACGATCAATGACAGTGCCACTGTGAAGAACAGGGAAGGTGTGTTTACACACACCTCTCCCCGTTCTTTTGCTCCTGTGACCGATCGGGTCTGCGGGTCCTGCGGCCGCAGAGCTTCGGACTAAGTCGCGGACGCGTGCGACCCACGGCTGGGCACTTAAAGAGGACGTACAGGTACGTGATTGTGCCCAGCTGTGCCATTCTGCCGACGTATATCGGCGTTAGGCGGTCCTTAAGTGGTTAATAGTATGAATTGCATGGCTTAACTCCCATGGAATAATTAGCAATATAACAATTTGAATCGGGGATGGATTTCCTTTTTTTTTATAGAAACAGGTAAACTGTCATCATCATACCTGTCCTAACAGTAGTTGATTCTCCATAGTGTGTAAATTAGTAGGGCATGTACAGGACTCTTATGCCTAGTACATAGAATGTCGGGCAGCATCAGCCGGTTCAATAGAAGCTGTCTGACATTGGGCCTGTGTGTACTGGAGTCGGTCCAACAAAAGCCGGCTTGACCGGAAAAGGACTGGCGATCAGCTCCTGATCAGCACTCTCAGACAATAAGAATAGAAGAAATGGCCGCACAACACTGTAGATGAAAAATATTTTTATTTGTACATCCCAAAACTACAAGAACCAGAATGCTGGGTAGACGCGTTTCACACACTTCGAGTGCGCTTAGTCATTGCTCATCGAATAGCTGAGAGCGCTCACAGGAGTGTTCTGGTTGGGGACCGTCCTCCTTTCAGAACACAAAGGAACAGCAGGGGAGATTGCTGTACTAACGCTGAATAGTTAGCACAGCGGCTCCTCCTGTGCTGTCAGTTTTATTTTGTTCAGCCCTGCTGGATTGAAGGGAATACAAAATACTAGTGTGTACTACTTTAAACCGGCCATACACGGTGCAGATAGTTTTGATGCCGGAATTCCTTCTGCCAAGCCATTGTATTCTCCAGTAGGGGGGTTGGGGTGGTGGGCGAAGCCATCCCCACCAAGAGAAGGCATGCTGGTTTGTACCCAAGTTTATTGATCAATCAACTTGGTGCATTTAGCCTGTCCATACATGGTTCGAATCTTGGCCGGTTCATGATAAACTGTGTATCGTCTGCCTAACTGCCCATTTTCATTGGCTTATGTCTATGTTCACCCTCAGAGGAGGCAAACAAATAAAACATGTCACCATATCTTTAACTGAGTTATGAAACCCTTTTCCTGAACTAAAAAAAGGTAATGGTTGGCAACCATTTGCATAGAGACCTTCTAAATTGTTTGTGACAACAACCACTTCCAAGTATTAGAAATGCTTCTTACCACTGCAAGGCCTTCTTAGAAGTAGTGCTCAGAACTCTCCCTTTGTCTGCTTTATCAAGTGCATTGTTTGCTTTGTGGGCTCTAGTATTCTTCTTCTCTACAAATAATTTTTTTATTTGTGTCTTTGTTGGTGATAAGGAGTTGGCCACAGATGCACCAAAAGGGGTTAAATAAGATTTGCAACAAGAGCTTGGCTACCAAACAGTGTTTCTGTAAACTGGCTGACGTACCACTAAATATAAAGCTATACTGTAGATCAGGGCTCAAAATTTCAAGTCCTGAGCTACTAGCCAGGCCTCAAGAGTTACTCGCCACCAGTTGCCCCACCTAATTCATACACAGCCCTGCGCCTAATTGCACCCGTAAACACGCCTTAGTAGATTATCTCATGGAATGACACTGTTAAATGTTTTATGCAGAATCAAGTTACAAAATTAAATATTACCAACAACAACTTTAACAAAATAGGACAGGGCCCTGGGGGCAGACCAGAGAGACAGGGCACTAGATCTCTTCCCCATTCTCTTGCTGTCTCCTCTGCAATTCTATCTCTCTCCCTCTGCTATTCATCTCATCATCAGGAGCCTGTGTGTGCGGCTCCACGCTTGCATTTCCCCACTTCCCCCTTTTATTCAGGCTGGAGAGGAGGTCCCATGGCTTAATGAGAATTGTAAGGAGAGCACCTGTGTAGTGCTCTGCCTATGCGCGGCTCATCAGACTACTTTTCCCGAGCATGCACCTTTCCTCTTCGGCCGCCAATCTTATCGGGACTCTAAGTGTAGGCACAGATTGGAGGGAGATTGGTCATGCAGCCCTGTCATCACTCGCCCCTAGCCCAAATCCACTCGCCAAATGCTAGTAGGCGAGTGGAAATTTTGAGGGCTGCTGTAGATAAAATTTAGAAACCACCAAACACCCACATGGCCACTACACATATAGCCACTCATGAAGTGACCCTGTAAGGTGTTTTACAAATTTTGTGTGCAAGTGACCTAGGGTTCTTGAGGAATAACATCAGCCAGCTAAGAAATAGGATGAGAACCTAGAGTAATTTTACCAAAATTGTTATAATTTTCTTCCAACAAATCAAGCTTTCTTTTGGTGGTATTTGATCACCTCTGGGATTTTACTTTTTTCCATAACAAACTAAAAAAGACAGAATTCTTTAAAAAATAAATGTTTTTCTTTGTTTCTGTTATAAAATTCAGTTTTCTCCTTCACTGACAGGCACTGATGAGGCTGCACTGATGGACACTAATGAGTTGGCACAGATAAGGTGGCACTGATAAGGCACTAATATGTAGAATTGATGTGTACTGATAGATAGCACTTCTGATGGGGGCTGGGCTGATAATCTATGCGCTGATTATTAGTGCAGACCCAAGCCCCTGACAAGAGAGCTGCTTATCGGCTCTCCCGGTCAGCGCGAACTTAGGAAAGCCATTTTCCGGCACTTCCTAGTTACACGCTGTGATCAGCTATAGTTGGTCACAGCTGATCATGTGGTAAAGAGCCTATGTCATAGGCTCTTTACCACGATCAGAGTTGCGATGTGTCAGAGTGATGCATCACACCACCGATCAACACACTGCGTGCCCCCACAGACGCGCGATTGCGGCTTATTCTGCTGGACATCATATGTCATACCTCAAAAATTATAGTATGTAAAATTGCTACAAAATTAAAGTGGATGTAAACCCACTCTCATTCTTTCTAAACTGCTGCCATAGTGCTGATCTATGATATAGATGTCTCCCCTCAGTCTGTTATAAGAACTGAAAAACTGCAGATTCTGTGGGTGGATCTGTTGTCTGGAGCTCGTGGAGTTGTGATGTCAGTAGACAATATGCAATATGCATTTTCTCCTGTGTATTCCTTACACTAAATTCTGCTATGATCACTAACATCCACTCAAAATCCAGAAAAGTAACCACATGACTTCAGAAAAGGAGTGGGGGTGGGAATTAAAAAATAACGCCTGTCTCTAGGCTAGTGCATGAGATATGTAAATAACCTGTCATTCACAGGGGACCTGTGTGTCTCCCAGAGGACAACAGGGGAGTACAGAATAGGTGCCGGAAGTGGGGTAGATCACTGAGGTGATCTATGCCAGGAAATTGGAGCAAATAGCTGTATTAGACAGGTATCTGCTCCCTCCTCCCCCCCCTAAAGTGTCAAATGTGACACCGGAGGGGGGGAGGATTCCAAAAAGTAGAAGTTCCATTTTTGGGTGGAACTCCACCTTAAGTAAAATAAAGTCCTGGAATGTTTCTTACAAACTATTCTTGCGGTAAGATATTGCATGTGCATTAATGTATGCTGCATTAAGGCAACCCTATGAAATCAATGGGCTGCCAATTCACCAGAACATTAAAAAAAAATCTATGTACCACAAAATGTTTAATGCAATGCACTATGGTACATTGCCATGTGTTGCAGTTCCTTGCAATGGATGTGCGTTGACAAATGGTTTCTCACATAGATGTTAATTAACCCTAATACATTGGTAAAATTATAACACAGGCATTATCAAATTCACATTTATTTCTTCAAACACAAATTAATGCTAACTTTCCTTTACCACACAGAAACATCAGTGGTGTCACCCTGTGCGGAAAAAAATAGTGTCACCCTCACCTCCACCAACTATAGTCTCCCCTCAGTATAGACCCCCCTCCACTAAATACAGACCCCCCTTCCTCAGTATAGATCCCCTCCCCCAGTATAGATCCCCTCACGAAGTACAGACTACCCCTTCCTCAGTATAGACCCCCCACTAAGAATGCACCCCCCTCCCTCAGTACAGACCCCCTCCATCAATATAGACCCCCCACTAAGTACAGACCCCCATAGGTATATAATCCCCCCTCTTAGTGCAGACACCCCCATCAGTATAGACACCCCCCCAGTAGAATCCCCCCTCTTAGTGCAGACACCCCTATCAGTATAGACACCCCCCCAGTAGAATCCCCCCTCTTAGTGCAGACCCCCATCAGTATAGACACTCCCTCAGTGCAGACCCTCCATCCGTATAGAATCCCCCTCAGTATAGACACCCTTTCCTCTCCCATGGCACCCCCTCCCCATCTACATATACTGTATGGTAGTAAAGTGTACAGACCTCAAAACAGCACGGACAGATACACAAAGCTGTGTGTGTCCCTCAGGCTCCTTCTCCTGTGTGGATGTAAACAGAGAGGAGGAGGAGATGGCTTCAGTCTGCTCCGATGAGGACCTGATCGCGAGACCCGAGAAGTGCAGATCAGGGCAGTGGGCGCTGTTAGCGGTGCCGCTATCCACTGGTGTCACCCCTCTGGCGGCTGCCATCCTGGTGCGGCCCGCATCCCCTGCCCCCCCCAGTGACACCACTGAGAAACAGGTAATATCTGCCACATTATAAGAGAATACATTAATACTATGGACCTCACCTGTATCCAAGAGTTGTGGAGTTAAATAATCATATACATAGTAGCAATAGTGCACAGTCAAATTTATTGCAGAAATTATTTTATTTTTAGGACTGGATTGTGAGGATGGAGCGAGCCATGGATCCTAAGTTCTAAGTAATTTATTTTTCCATTCCTTAGAGCACATTTCTTGCAGACTGACACTCATTACTCTCTTTGCAGAAATGAGCAACTGCAAGTAGTGTAAACATCAATTTTCTTTTCTGGTTTCCATGGTTTTGCTATGTGCTGAGAGGAAAACTCCATGACAACATTATCTGTAATTTTAGTGGAATGGGTAAGCAAATGATATAAGTGCAGTAGAAATAAAACAATATAAACTTACCTACAGCAATCGTTTTATTGATCAGACAGCTTTTATATATTTCTGTAGGAAATCACTTATACACAAAAGAGCAATAGCTGCACAAAGTAAAGCTAGCATTGTTTTCAAACAGATTGTATATATTGTATAGTAATATCCATGATTTATACAGAACAGTTTGTGACAGAAAACTCATAAAGATGGAAGTTTTATTTTAACTTCAATCAGGTAGAGCAACTAATATAATGGAAGCTGATATCCACCTAGGTAAGTACGATCTTAAATTCGAATAATTTTTTTGCTTTTAGGGGTAAATGAGAGATCTGGGGTCTATTTGACCCCAGATCTCTCAATAAGGAGGACCTGCCATGCTTATTTCTAATACAAGGGATGTTTACATTCCTTGCAATAGGAATACAAGTGATAAAAATAAGGGGACAGTGTAAAAATAAAAAGTGAAACAAATAAGATTTATATCAGTTGCTCGGTTTGGGGATTATTTACGAAAGGCAAATCCATTTTGTACTACAAGTGCAAACTACAGGTGCAAAGTGCACTTGAAATTGTACTGAAAGTGCACTTGGAAGTGCAGTTGCTGTAATCTGAGGGGTAGATCTGAAATGAGGGAACGCTCTGCTGATTTTATTATCCAATCATATGCAAGCTAAAATGCTGTTTTTTATGTTCCTTGCATGTCCCCCTCGGATCTACAGCAACTGCACTTCCAAGTGCACTTTCAGTACAATTTCAAGTGCACTTTGCACTTGTAGTGCAAAGTGGATTTGCCTTTCGTAAATAACCCCCAATGTGTTTGCATTAAAAGAGCGCAGCTGCCCTGTGTTGAAAATGAGCATTGCGCAGGTTTACTAATATTATTTTCATCTCATATCGGGTGGAAACTACTGTAACACATTTTCACTGACAGGTTGCATAGTATTTAATGTCCCTCCTGCAGTACGACCATGCAGTGCTGACATGGGTTGCCTTCGGTGCGGGAGTCTATATCTACATAGTCATCACAGCAGGGCGTCTTCAGTCTTCTAATTCTCAGGGCCAATTCACAGTTCCTCCTTGTGTATCAAAGGAACCTCCGGGGGTGTATGCAAACCTTTGTGGCCACTAATGTAAAATGCATACTTTGGACCTGACATCTCATTATTAATAGCAGTTGCCATACAGTCTGTCAAATCAAGCAGCATAAATGTGTCTTCAGTCTAATCAATATATATTGATGATGCTTATATTAGGTTCTCGGTCCTAACAACTTTTTCCTCATCCATACTTCCCAACTTCTCAATTCCAGTGGGACTTGCCCCCCATCCCACCAATTGCACTGTATGTTACCTGGCCTGGAACCAAGAGGGTAGAAATAGGTCATTAATAGATAAGCTTGTTAGGTAAATAGGGATGCAGTTCAGAGATTTAGGATGATGGAGGGATTCTGTAGTTACTTTGTATCATGGAGGAGCTTTGGGCATTTTGGTCCAGCAAAGCAGTGGTAACGTGGCCTTCTCAGTTTATCGCTTCTGAGCCTTTCCTAATGTAATGTAACATTATTCTAACTCAAGATGCTGCCTACTATCCTGCCTACTATATTGAGCTACTTCAATCAAGCCCTGATTTCCCTCCATTAATTCTAGGTTTAAAACATTATTGGCTCTGTGCCTATATTATCCATATAGTGTCCCTCCATTAATTATAGGTTTAAAACATAATTGGCTCTGTGCCTATATTATCCATAGAGATTCTTTCATTTCCATACTTGTTTTATGAGAAATCAGCTGTTAACTGGTTGATGCAGGCAGCAAAACCGCATCTGTACTTCTGCTGCAGTTGATAAGCATGGAAAAGGTTATGCCAGTTGCCAGTTATTAATATTATACAGTATTTACTGTATATAGCGCCGGCAGTTTGCTCAGCACTTAATATAGACCTTCATCCTAGCTCTCCTGTATTAGGGTAAATAAATGGATATCATTTCATGCTGGAGCATTGAGAGATGTTGGCTATCTATAGAGCCTCCCAGCAGTATACCAGTTTACATGCACTATCACCGCTTTACCTTTTTGTTTCTGTGCCTTTGGGAGCAATGTTGAGTAGTCTTCTGGAACATAGGAACAGTTTCTAGGGACATAGCATAGGTAGAGGTGAGTCGCATGTATTGGGCAGGGTAACCTGCTACTGAAAATGGAAGTATTGGAAATTGTTTTCTTTATTGTCCATTGAGGGACACAGCTTGAAAATAATAAGTAACTTAGGGTTATAGTGCCACATAGGTTGTTTATTATGATCAAGTTTTGTCCTTTACGGAACTGAAATTCCAATCATTAAGCTATATCCTTCAATGAAAACCAAGAAATAATGTTAAAGCAAGTGCAAAAATCATTATATATTAATATAATATAATATAATTGTTATTCATTTTTTACTTGTAATTAGGTAATTAAAGTAAAGTGAATTAAGTGAATGAGCTCTGTGCCACAATTCCTACAAATTTGGTGCTTAATGGAACTTTTAGGTACCACTCCAATTTTTATATACAACTATTATGCAGTAATTGACGTGATACCTAAAAGTTACATTATGCACCGTTTTTGTATGAATTTTTGAAAAGTGATGTTGGTACTTTGAAATATAATGCTGATTTTATTATCCAATCATGTGCAAGCTAAAATGCTATTTTTTATTTTCCTTGCATGTCCCCTTCAGATCTACAGTGACTGCACTTCCAAGTGCACTTTCAGTACAATTTTAAGTGTAGTTTGCACTTGTAGTGCAAAGTGGATTTGCCTTTTCTAAATAACCCCCAAAGTGTCACATTTTTCACAAGTGCCTGATTTTAGAAATCCATTTATTAAAGTGGCTTCCATGATGCTGTGCTCTCAGGGTCTTCTGGAAAGATTTATTAGAAAGCCCAGAAGTGTCTACTGCCTTTTAGACTCTCTCTCTCTCTCTCTCTCTCTCTATCTGATACTCTATTCATGAACTGTAGTTGGGGTTGGGTTGTCCCTCCTGTGAGTCATTCAGCTGTGTGTATCTTGTGAACAGAGCTGAACTTCTTGGTTCAGATTGTCTTCTGCTTTAGCCCTGGTTCCCATTGGTAGGATTTGACATGTCAAATTGCCGGCGATGGCACCGTCCTAATCAGTGCGAAGCTGCACCCACGCGCGCCGCTGCAATTTCAACAAGTAGTTTCTGTACTACTTTTTGAGATTTCGGGGTGCGATTTCTATTAACATCTTTGCAGAAACCCGCACAGATGTGAAATTGCAGCCAAAATCGGGACTGACATGCGGGAGTGAAATCGTGCAAGTTCAGCAACTCGCATGGCTTCATTCCTGCAGCTCAGTGTGAACCTGGGCTAAAGCAAAATATCAAAGAACTAAAAATTCAGTTTGTAACGCTTCTATTATATACAGTACCGTTTAATTTTCTGCAGTGTGCATTGCTTGCTGTTTATTTGTTCCCGTTTCCAACCTTAAAAGGTTTGGAGGTATGTATTTCCTTCAGTGTATCTTCACTCTATAGTGCCTATGGGGGTTATTTACTAAAGGCAACTCCACTTTGCACTACAAGTGCAAAGTGCACTTGAAATTGCACTGGAAGTGCAGTCACTGTAGAACTGAGGGGACATGCAAGGAAAATAGAAAAACTGAATTTTAGCTTGCACATGATTGGATGATAAAATCAGAGCTTCTCCTCATTTCAGATCTACCCCTCAGATTTACAGTGACTGCACTTTCAGTGCAATTTCAAGTGCACTTTGCACTTGTAGTTTACACTTAGTAGTGCAACGTAGATTTGCCTTTCATAAATAACCCCCAATGTGTATTATAATTTGCTGCACTGTGTTTTAACAGGAATCTGATTCAGATGACTTGAATAGGACTTGCAGAGCAATGCATCCAAATATGCAGCATAGGGCATTTTTTGACACAGCAGTGTAATGCAGCATGCTTTTGAGAATTGGACTCCATTTATGTCCATTGTGTTTTTACATTACCCTGCATTTTGCCTACAGTAATTTGCAGAGTAACACAACCAGTGTTATCAGGCCCTTAGGGGTTCAGTCTCTAGGCAAAGAAGGATAAGTAGTAGTGCCATGCAGAAGGTAGAATTTCCTCTGTATCCACCCTGCACTGTTCCCAGAGGCAGATCATCTGAACTCCGAACCGTCTTATGCAAAGATACACTGCAAATAACGTTTGTTCCAAAAATACTTTCTTCAGCCATTAATCTGTCCTTTTAGTTTTTTGGCCGCCAGCATTAGATGTTAATAAGAGAAAGGAGACGGAATCAATGGGCTGTCTATTTGCTTTTCAGACCAATGCCATGGATTAAAAGCTCTGTGCAAAGAGTAACGACAAGAAACTGGAAACATCACTTCTACGTGAAAGGAACCTTGCTCCATTTCTTAGTGCATGTGCACAGAGCTTGACTATGTTTTCTATAGTATTATACATTATCCACATGCAATGTGTATGTTGTTTTTTCAGGTGTATTGCTACAGAAAATTGATCAACAAGAATTACAAATCAAAGGTTGATTCCCTTTTTTTTACTACTTGGCTCATTAAAGCTGTTTTAGTTTCAATCCTCCAATCGTGAGCAGAAATGTGTGTATAATTGGTTGAATGCAGATTAGTTTTCAAACACAAAGATATAATTAGAAAATAGGCAATACTGTAATTGGCTATTATTTTAAATTGTTTTTTTTTTCTTCTTTAAAGCAGTGCTACTTGATCACTAAACAAGGCGAATAAGTATATTTTTAACTGATCTAGGTTTTATGATGTATAGTTCCTGGACCACATAGAACAATAGCTGTAATAAGGACCATTGTGCCATGGCAAACCTCATGTGGATTATTTTACAAAACCCTTGGACAAGGAAGGTGGTTTACTCACAACTAATGGATGCGCCTCTTGAGAAACTGGAATGAAATGTTTCCAGGTCAAATTTTTAGCATACTCACCTCTTATGAACTTCTGAAATGTTTTTCCATGTTTTCGGTGTAGCTGATTTCTCCTTCCATTTTTTTTTATTTATGAAATAAATAGACAGGGCTTTTATTTGTAGATAATTCCCACCCCCGATCCTGCCATTCCTCAGGAAAGAGAAGTAAAGTGTTGCCAAATAATGGGTGTGGTCAGTGCTCACTCCACACCCCCATTTAGAGCCCACCCTCTCTCCCTATCCACAGCTCACCCTCTCACTTCCTGTCCACAGCTCACTCCCCTCCCCTATTCAAAGGTCACCACCTCTCCTCTTATCCACAGCTCACCCCCTTCATCCACAGGTTACATTCTCTTCTCTCGTCCACAGTTCACCCTCAACCCTCCATCCACTCCATCCACAGGTCACCTTTTCTCCTCTCGTCCAAAGCTCACCCTCTCGTTCCTGTCCACAGCTCACCCTCTCACCTCTGTCCATGGGTCACCTTCTCTCCTTTTGTCCACAGCTCACCCTCTCCCCCCCTGTCCAGAGCTCATCCTTTCCCCCCTGTCCACAGGTCACCTTCCCTCCTCCCATCCACAGCTCACCCCCTCCCCCGTGTTCACAGTAACCTCCTTCCTCATGTCCACAGCTCACCTTCTCTCCTCCACCTGCCGCTCACCCACTACCCCCCCCTCCAAATTACACCCTCCCCCTTTTCGTCCACAGCTTACCCCTCCACAGATCACCTTCTCCATTCCTGTCCACAGCTCACCCCCCTCACATTCCACAATTCACAACTCCTCTTTTTACACTCAGCCACAGCCACTTCTGCACCCCCAACCACAGCTTATCTCTCCCCTCTCCACATCACACTTCTGCACCCATCTACAGCTCACCCTAATCCACAGCTCTCAGCCCTTGCAATCCCCCATCTTTTACCTCTGCACCCCAGCTTTCTTAACAAATCCCCCTGCTCACAGCTTTCACTTTGCACAATCGGTAATCTCCCATCCCCACAGCTCTGACCTCCTCAAAACATCCACAACTTCCTCCTCCCTTTCCCTCCACAGCTCTCTCCCCTGCAGTTGTATTAAAGCAGGGCTTTTTTTTTCCATAGCCTACCACAGTTTCACCCATGCAGCTCCACCTATCAGGTCTGTGTAGCACAGAGCAAAGGAGGAGTTACACTCAACTCGGTGCTACACAGATCTGACAAGCGGCAGGCAGGAATAGAAGCTGATTCTAAAAAGTTCCCTTTAAATGTCGACAGTTGTGGCATCTGGAGACCCAGTCCCGGGGGCACCCATCAAACAGATGTGGGGAATTTTCCCCCGGATGCCGACGCTAGCATACAGAAACCAGTGGAGGAAGTGAGTGGCATAGAAAACATCCTCTACTGGCTTCTATGTTAATTGACAGGCTGGAGAGGAGAGGGCTGCTGGAGGTGACGGAATGGCTTTAACCACTTCAGCCCGGAAGGTTTTACCCCCTTAATGACGAGGCCATTGTTTGAGATACGGCACTGTGTTACTTTAACAGACAATTGTGGTATCAGGGTATTTGATCAGCTCTGCGGTTTTATTTTTTGCTAACTATGTGAGGGGTGGACTGACTGGGTGAAGCAGGAACACAGATCTCTGTGTCCTCCCCCTCAGAACAGTGTCAGATCACTCTCCTGCCTCTCTGTGGCAGGATGGTGTAGACACCACTCCCACACTGCCCCTGCCCATTGGAATGAATAGGCACCTTCTGGGGGGTTAAAAGCGCCCATGATGTGGCACTTCAGAAGCACCACATCATGGGCGCATTCAACCCCTCCTTAAGGGTTTAAAGCGCCCCGCTACTGCCCAAAGCGCTGTTGTAACAGCAGTAAAGCGCTGCTAAAACGAGGCACCACCCTAGTGTGAAAGTACCCTTAGACATTTTATCACAGGTAAACATTACTTGCTGAGACTGAGTAAATATTCTGAGTCTATTGGTGGCTGGAATTTTTCCCATGTGATTTAAACATCTGATTCATGAAGTAAAAAATAAATAAAAATGTGTTAAGAGGACTATGCAAGCTGTGACCAAAAAGACGAACAGAGGTTAAAGGTGTAGTCACCAGTATTACCTGATGGTACCATACCTTGTTCTACACTGTATCTCTGTGATGTGCAGGTTGATCATCGTGGTAGAGGAACAGGGCTTTTCTTCATGTCAGAGCTGTCTCCTTATAACTGGTGGGATAATATTCCAGAAGCATAACACATTTGGAAAGCACAGATCCACAGAATAAATTAAGCTGGACAAAGGATATGCATGACAAAAAAAGCGTGAACTACGTGTATCATCACAGGGTGATGCTGTGGATACACAAGTAACAGTGTGCTAACATCCCGGTATTGTTTAGAAGAAATTGGAATAAATATATGGACTTTGTGTGCCTATAAAGTCAATGGCCCAGATTCAGGTACATCTGCGCATTATTGGACCGGCGTAGCGCACCGCCTTTACATTAGACTTGCGCAATTTTGCCGCGTAATCACCCTATTCTCGTAGCTTTTGCGCAGGAAATTGCGCATGCGTAACGTTTTTTCAGAGGCGTAAGGAGGAGTAATACAAATTGGGAAGGACGTGGGCGTGTTACATTGAAATGAGCCGTGACCCCATGCAAATGAAGGGCCGGCCGGCTCGCGCATGCGCGCTTGAAGGAGACCATGGTCAGCTCCGATGTGCGCATGCTCACAACTCGGGAGCGGCGCAATCAGTGAAATTGGAAATGGACTAGGGCAACGTTGTGAACTACGCAAACAGCATAAATAGACACACACAAACGCACTTGCATCGCAAAAGTACATCCCTTTGTCCCTTCCCATTTAACCAAGTGCTTTTGTCCTGTTGTTCGTTGCGGTGTGTTTTGTAGTTGTCAGATTAGTGTTCTGTGTGATCAAGTGTTTGTTAGTAGATCTTTGAAAGTGTTTTTTTGATAAGTGTTTGAGAGACTGTTTGTTTGATTGATATATTTCTGTTCGTTTGTTTTCCTGCTGTTTTTTTTTTTTTTTTTTTTTGTGACTGTTTCTTGCTGAGTAGTTTTCTCTTTGTGTGTGTTCTTGCTTGATTGGTTGTGCTTGTTTTTGTGAGTGAATTTTGTTGACTGGGAGTGAGTTTTTTTGGAAGTATGACAGAGAGAAAACGAAAGCTCAATTTTACAGTTGGGGAAAAACAAATTCTTGCCCGGGCCATTAGCGAGTATGGGCGTTTCCTCCACGGCCCGGACAGTGCCAACACCACCCCGGCCAGGAGGAGGGAGATTTTGGATATGATCACTGAGCAGGTCAATTCAGCGGGGCAGGGGGAGACACGGACCCGATCTGGGATTGACAAAAAAATCAATGACCTCCGGCGTCTGGTCAAACAGAAGCTGGCCAGAATGCATGCCCATGCCAGGGGCACAGGAGGGGGCCCACCATGCCATATTAGGCTGACAGCGGAGGAGCGTGCGGTGGCCCTGACCTTTCATCGGCATGAAGTTGAGGGCCTGCCCGGCTTTGACTCAAGTCCGGAGCCCGTGGTGCCAGGTAAGTATTTTTTTTAATATCAGGTGTGTAGCATGTGTGGGGGAGGGGGTGAAAGGGAATATGTGACAAGTGTGTGGATCCTCCAACCTGTGAATGTTTTGTGTCATCCGCAGATGTGCAGGAGGGTGCAGGGCCATCTGGCCTGACCGCACCAACCCCAGGACAGCAGCCTAATGAGGCCCCCCCAACAAGGCCGGAGTCTGCGGAGGAGGTTCAAGAGGAGGAGGAGAATCATGAGGAGGAGGAGAATCATGAGGAGGAGGAGTCCATGTTAGGCACTGGACGTTTGGTTTTTGAGGACTCTTCTCCTCTGGCTGGCAGCAGGCAGCCCTCCCTAAGGGGGAGCCCCCCCTCCTCCCCCAACATGGCTCCCCTCACAAGGGCCTCCCCTTCTCCCCGGCCACAAGCATCAGCTGGAGGCAGGATTTCATCCCAGAACACCAGTGGTTGGCCGATCTCCTGCCCGCCACTCTGAGAAGGGACCAGTTCCTCCAGACCCGCCATCTGGGACAGGTCAGCCAGACATTGGTGCGGATGGAGGAGAGCCTGTGCTCCATCAAGGATACGCTGGGGAACCTGGACTCCCACTCCCGGCTTTCACAACCTGCCTAAACGAACTGCAGACGACATCAGCAGGCGTTGGGCAGGATGTGAGGGCCCTTACCCTGGCTATCCAGGCCAACACGGCAACACTTGGTGCTGCCCTGGACAGAATAGCCGTGGCCTTGGAGGGCAGGCCGCCAGGTGGGCAGAGATCAGGGGCTGCTCCTCCTTCCCCGGTTTTACCCCTCCCCCATGAGTCTCCCCTGAGAAGCCGTGGCCGGGGGCGCCCCAGGCGTGGCTCACGCAAAGGGCATTACATTTTTTTTTCCCCTTTTTTTTTTTTTGCTGGAAATTTTTTGCTTTTGCAGGTAATTTTTTTTTTTTGGGTTGTGAATGCTGTTTGAATGTGGGGGTGACATTCCTGCCGGAAAAGGGGTGTCACCCTCAATTTTGGTGGAGAAGGGTTCCCCAGGACCAGGGAGAAGTGATCCCCAGGTCCGTGTGAATGGTGTATGAATGTACAGTGACATAATTGGACCCTTGGCGTGGCGTTGCTGCTCACAAGTCCTGCATGGTGGACTGGTGCCAATCCAATTTGATGTGGATGTGGGGTGTGTGTGCTAGGGACCACAGTGTTGTGCATGCATGCATTCTCATTGTGCCATGATTAATGTGTGTGTTTAACGTGCAAAGATGCCCAATGTGAGTTGTCTCCTGGCTGCTCTACCCTCAGAAGACGGGGTAGCCTCGGTTAGGGGGGGATTGTCTGGTTCAGGGGTCAGGTCATCACGTAGGCCAATCTGCAGGCCCTTTCTTTCTGCAAAGTTGTGCAGCATGCAACATGCACCGATGATCTGGCACACGAAGTTTGGGGAATACAAGAGGGTACCCCCAGACTTATCCAGGCATCGGAAACGTGACTTTAGTAGGCCAAAGGTGCGCTCCACCACTGCTCGTGTTTGGGCATGTGCTTGATTGTATCTTTCCTATCCTGGGGTTTGGGGGTTCCGGATAGGAGTCATGAGATGGGGTCCCAGTGGATATGCAGAGTCACCTGTAAGGGAAAAGACAGGAGGATGTTAGTCATGCATGTGGCCCTTGTGATGTGTGCATCATGGGAGGGGATAGTCATGCCTGACTCCCATGTCACTCACCAACCAGCCAGGTGTCCCCATACACGTTCTGATCGAATTCCATTCGGATGTGGCATTGATTGTATATGTAGCTGTCATGGCTGGACCCTGGGTGTTTGGCACGGACGTGCCATATGAGGCCTTGGGCATCGACTATCACCTGTACATTGATGGAATGCCAATGCTTTCGATTGTGGTACATGTGCTCTGTCTCCTGGGGGGGCTGGAGTGCCACATGTGTGCAATCAATGGCCCCCACAGTGCGTGGGAATCTGGCAATTCTGTAGAAATCTGTCATTGCCTTCAGTCGCAGCTCCTCAGTGGTGGGTTTGATGATTTGGTTGGCCATGTGTCTGAGGATTGCAGGGACAACCTGGTGCACACATCTGCTCATGGAGGATTGTGACATCCCAGCCACCACTCCACTTGTACGCTGAAAAGAGCCACTGGCAAGGACATGGAGTGTTGCCATGACCTTCACCAGTGGCTGCACTGCATGTGAGCGGTGTGTTGGGCTGGTGATGTCCTCCTGCAGGGTTGTGGTTAATTCCAGGATGACATGAGGGGTGAATCTGAAGATGCGAAACACCTCAGAATCACTCATGCCAAACAGGTCTATGCGGGTGCGGTATATCCTCTCCCGTGCCATCCTCCGTGTCATCCTCCGTGCCCTCATCCTTCTTTGTTCATCTAAAGTCAGTAGTATAGCTATGTGCGACGATGCCCCTGGCATGTTGGCATACAGATTGTTGTGCAACACGTGTGACTGCTGAGCTCCTCACTAACAGTGTTGCTTTATCTAACAAGTAGACTTTTTTTCTCTTTTTAGACCAGCTTTTATATGGTCTAATTTTAGACAGGACATTTTGCTGTTGCGCACACTGCGTCGCCTGCGCTGCCCCAACGTTCTTTTGTGGATCCCCGTAAGTCCCTCATTAGCATATTTGACTAGCAAATCAATGGTCTGTCTAGCGCACTTTTGCGCGGACGGATGCGCCAGTCTAACGAAATTACACGTATCTCGTTCTGGGGATGCCGTGCATCGAAACGCACGCGCACATTTTGACTTACGCACGCGCATCTCCTGTTGCACAGGCGTAATCGCTCTGTGAATCTGGGCCAATATCTTTATTCCAATTTCTTCTAAAGGATATGCATGCACTACAGGTCCCCGGACACAGTTTCCTGTTTAGCAAGCGGCACAGTGGTGACATCACCAGTTGTCACTAATGAGGCTAGAAACCAGAGGCATAAGAGCCTCTCACACAGCAGACACAGCTATGAGGCTATTGGCCTAGGTACACTCACATATCAGGTGTTCAGGACAAAATTTAAATCTTTCAGGGTTCTGAATGGGCACAATTACCATTTTTAGCTGTTTCCTATACATAGTAAATCTTCTTCATTTTGAGGTGGTGGGCAGAGGGAACTTTTTATTAGAGTTTCACTTTTACAGGACTGTTACCTGCTATAAAATTGTAGGAGCACTGCTGGACTTAAACATTAAATCATTTGTATACAAGGTGTGGATATGTGGATACCAGCTCAATGAGGGTTAGCACAAGTATTTTTATATAACCTACCTGCCCCTTCATTAGAGATAGATAGGTTGTTGTTGGCCTTGCCCAACAATTGTATTAATTGAAATACAATGTTACTTTGCCTTCTTGCTGGTCAGTTTATTGTGTATACAATGTCTAGGGTAATTATCCTGGGAGCAATACTCCTCTGGTCTTGTTGGTCTAAAGGTAGACGGGTAGGTCACAGCAACCACTTTGTGATGGCATTCCCCTTGGGAATCAGTGGGGCAGATGATACATGATTTCTAAGCACTGGATATTAGTGCTTTGAGAGGGGTGATTATTATTTGGGGTCCCCTCTCGTGGCACTCTTGGGTCGCAGAAGGGCATACCAGCTAGTGTTTCCAAAAAGGGAGCGAAGCTTGGTGTTTTTATCCTTCCAGTCATGGGGATCTCAGCTATGTATGATATTCCATGTTGGAAACCTCAGGCCGCGTACACACGACCGGTTTCCTCGACAGAATCCATCAAGAAACTTGGTGGCAGAGCTTTTTTGCCGAGAAAACCGGTCATGTGTATGCTTTTCATCGAGAAAACTGTCGAGGAACTCGACGAGGAAAAAATAGAGCATGTTCTCTTTTTCCTCGACGGGAGTCTCAATTTCCTTGTCGTGTTCCTCGTCGGGCTGGTTTTCAACGACAAACACGTTGGTGTGTATGCTTAGAAACCCGTGCACCTTCGGTAAAAGTAGCGTTTGTAATGGAATTAGCACATTTGTCACGCTGTAACAGACTGAAAAGTGCAAATGTCTCTTACCAAACTTTTACCTAACACGCAGTAACATGAGATTATCAAAAGCAGCCCCAAGGGTTGTGCCAGTGGAAGGAACTTCCCCTGCTGTTGTATGTATTGAAGTCACTGTGTTTGAGAATGAGGAGATTTGGTCTTGACAGTGTGTACGCAAAGACAGCTTGTCAAGTTCCTCGACAAGCCTAACAAGGAACTCGTCGAGGAAAACGATGTGTCTTTTCCGACGAGTTCCTTGGTCGTGTGTACGAGGCCTTGGAGAAAGAACACTACATTTTAATTCATAAAAAAAAAAAAAGAATCAGCACTGTGGTCAGTATATAAAAATACGCTTACCATTTATTTCACATCTGGGCATGCTTAAAAAGAATTGTAAATTATTATGCAATTTAGCTAATTTTTGAATACTTCACTTAGCTGTTTGAAATTTGATCATTTGGAAGTGCCTGTAATTGTAGCATCCTTAAGCAAATTAAAGTTAACTAATTTCAGGAAGTTGCTGATGAAAATATCTATTTAAATCAAATTATCATTAATTTTATTTTCCAACATAAATAAATGTTACTATATTAAAACAATTTTCACAGTGTGCATTGTTGTTCAATCTGTTATGTAAATCACCCTTGGTTAGGTTGGCATGGATAAAAGTGAAGTGCGCCTAAGAGAAATTTATTTTCACTGTTTGTTATTGTGTTGCTGGAAACATACCTTTATGCACCTATAGAACCCCAGGATCTTGAATCCTAAGGCTCACATCTGTGGCATCTGTGCAATACTGACTTGAGTTGATAAAGCTGGTTATTTGTCATGTTTGCTGTCTATCAGGTAGCAAGACCTATAGTGAGGTACTGGAGGTTTGAGGAAGTCACCCCAAAGTGAAATCAGTATTTGCTAAATCTAAAGCTCTGGATATATCTAATATATGAAGAAGCTCTGTTAAAGCGGAGGTCCACCCATTTTTTTTAAAAGCCAGCAGCTACAAATACTGCAACTGCTCACTTTTAATAAATGGACACTTACCTGTCCAGCGTGCCTGTGATGTAGGCAGCCGAGGCCGAGTAATCGCTCGTCTCTCAGCTGCCCCCGCTGCCATTCTCGGTGAGGGAATCAGGAAGTGAAGCGTTGCGGCTTCACTGCCCGTTCCCTACTGCGCGAGCCGCGCCTTTACTGGTCCCCGCTGTTTTCTGGGACCAGTGTGTTTCCCAGAAGACAGTGTTTGTCGTGAAGGGGCATGAGTCCCGTGGGAGTCTATTCCCAGAAGTGGATTATACAGGCATCTGCACCCCCTCTCCACTAAAAGGTGCCAAATGTGGCAACAGAGGGAGGGGGGGGGGGTTCCGAAAAGCAGAGGTACACTTTTGTGTGGACCTCCACTTTAGGGGGGATGAAGGTATTTCTAGGTACCTACTTTTCATGTGGGTATACAGTAAGTACACTAATAATTTGATAGCTTGGGGGAGATTTACTAAAACTGGTGCACACAGAATCCGGTGCAGCTGTTCATAATTAATCATTCAGTTTCTTACTTTATCTTGTTCAATTAAGCTTTAAAAATAAAACCTGAAAGCTGATTGGTTTCTATGCACAGCTGCACCAGATTCTGTGTGCAGCAGTGTTGGTAAATCTACCCCCTTGTGACCTAAGGCTTGATCTGATTATTCATGATTGTGTCTTCAAATATTAGTAAAATAGCCACTTATTTTGTTTCTTAAATTAGATCTTCACTGTACCCCCCCCCCCCCCGCCATTTTCTTTTTCTACCCCTGCTTACCAGGAGAAGGATTCTACACATTTTAGATATTCGGCCACCCAGTCAGGGCCGCTTATATAAATTATGGAGCCCCATACAGTCTACCTTTCAGGGCCCCCTTTGACCCCACCTATGGTCCCTCTCATTCTAACTTTAAACATGTAATAGCATGAGCCATGACAGGCACTGTTTATGGAGATATCTGGGGTCTATGAGACCCCATCTCTCTCCTCTAGCCTCCAAAGCATCTGATAAAACTGACATTGCTGTTCCTACAGGGCTTTAGAAAGCCCTGTTTTTTACTTTGCAGAAATTAGTTGTAAAGGTGCCTGGGCCCCCTGATGAGCTGATAGGGCCCAGGCCCAGTACAACATGACTGTACTTACTGCCTTATCAGCAGCACTGCACCCAGTGGATCCAGCCTTGTCCTGCTGAGATCCTCTCGTCTTCTGCCACCGCTTCATCCTGCACCACCAAGTTGTTTGTGAGGTCATCAAGCGGCATCCGACTCTTCCGATAATTGCAAGCTAATCCGGCAGGCTGGTTGAACGAGCGATCAATTTGGTTCATTCAGCCTGCTCATTAATGGTTTGAATCTCGGCCCGTTCAGCAGGAACCGAGCATGGCCAGCCTAAGGCCTGCTCCCGCCGTTAGAAGACAATGGCTTGGCAGGAGGTATTCTCCTGTCAACACTGTCTGTGTTGATGGGAGAATCATGCAAGTCAATGTGAACCCGTAATTGCAGGAAAGAACTTTGCACCATCTATGGACTGCCTTAGTGAGGCTTGCAACCTTTAGTGCATGTTTACTAACCAGTGTCAGTATCTAGATATGACTGATTATTTCTAAATGCAAAGTGGACTATTCTGATTCTAGTTTGGATTACTTTCGAAAAGGGCTGATGATACTTTATTTTGTGTATACAGTACATGAAAAGGAACACTCTTGCTTAGCTGATCACCTTTTATTGTACTAAAAAGGTTACAAAAAACATATTTTTTAAGATCATCACTATGATAATAGAAGTCTGACATATCCTACTCCAAGTTGGTTTTGAAGAGTCTGCTGTTTTGTTAGTTTTTTGTGGGGAGTCAGTACTTTGTTGGCAATGAACCCCAGCAGGATGCCAGGAAGTAATGGGTCTCCAGTATTTAGTGTTTATTAAGTCTAATGCTGGAGTGATTCCCTGGGCAAAGCCCAAAGTTCGTTCTGATGCAATTTGGTCAGTGAGGTTTCGCAGTGTTTCTCTGCTTCTGAATCCAGGTTCACATGGCTGCCCCAATTTCTGTAATAATCCAATGATCACTCTGACATAGCTATGTTTTCCTTCTTATTTATTGTTCAGATACTAAAGTCTTTCTTTCAAATTACTGGTCAGTGAGAACAAACTTTTTGAAAAATTTGAAAAAAAATAGAGACCTCTGATGGTATGCTGTGGTATCCAACACCCACCTGCCAGCAGATCCTTTTACCGTGTACATTGTACAGATTTGGCAGAGAGGTTCTAGACACACTCCCAGCAACTCCAGACATCTGGTATGTGTGTGTGTGTATATATCTTACAAGCCAACTGCCGGCTGTCAGATGGAAGCAAACTCATCACCAGATTGCTTCCACACACCACTGTTACTATGTAACCCCCCCCCCCCCCCCAGCACCATGCCCTCTATCCCGGGCTCTGTGTGCTCATGTGATGAAAAAAGTTCTACTTAAAATCACCCCTAATCCCCACATACTCGCACACGTGAATGTAAATGCACATGTCAGGGGCGCCTGTGCATTAAAATGTTACATAAGCTACATATCAGTAAACATGCTGGAGTGAAAGAATTTTTTTTAGGCCCGTTATTCACAGTTAACTATAAGGCCCGGTTCACCCTGATGCCACAGTGGCTCTGAATTTGGAACACTTGTCGCATCAGAAGTTGGACCCCATTCTGTGCAATCGGTGCAACTTGAGTCGTAACAACTTAGAAAAGTAGTTCCTGCACTACTTTTGTCCCGACTTTGGTCAGACTTGCATTGACTTTTGTTAAAGTTGCATGCAAAGTTGTGTTGAAGTCACTTTGGGGTCCGACTTTAAAGTCACACGTTGTGCTCCTTAAAGGGGTTGTAAAGGTTTGTTTTTTATATTCTAAATAAGTTCCTTTAAGCTAGTGCATTGTTGGTTCACTTACCCTTTCCTTCGATTTCCCTTCTAAATGTTTTTTTTTCTTTGTCTTTTTTTCTCACTTCCGGTTTCTCCTCAGTAAGCTTGCCCCCATCATCTGAGCTGTTCTGGCTGGGGGTTAGTCAGCCAGAACAGCTTTCTGATGAGGAACAGGAAATGAGAAATTCAGACAAAGAAAAAAAAAAACATTTAGAAGGGAAATCGAAAGAAAAGGTAAGTGAGCCAACAATGCACTGGCTTAAAGGGGTTGTAAAGGTAATTTTTCCCCCTAAATAGCTTCCTTTACCTTAGTGCAGTCCTCCTTCACTTACCTCATCTTTCGATTTTGCTTTTAAATGTCCTTATTTCTTCTGAGAAATGCTCACTTCCTGTTCTTCTGTCTGTAACTCCACACAGTAATGCAAGGCTTTCTCCCTGGTGTGGAGAAAGCCTCTTGAGGGGGCGAGCAGGAGTGTCAGGATGCCCACCAACACACAGCTCCTTTCTCTATCTGCGAAGTAGAGAGTCTCCTGACTTGCCTGCTCGCCCCCTCCCCCCTTAAGAGGCTTTCTCCACACCAGGAAGAAAGCCTTGCATTACAGTGTGTAGTTACAGACAGAAGAACAGGAAGTGAGGATTTCTCAGAAGAAAAAAGAACATTAAAAAGCAAAATGGAAGGATGAGGTAAGTGAAGGAGGACTGCACTAAGGTAAAGGAAGCTATTTGAAAAACAAAAAAAAATACCTTTACAACCCCTTTAAAGGAACCTATTTAGAAAATAAAAAACAAACCTTTACAACCCCTTTAAACCATTCTTGAATCTTTTTTGCTTTGTGACAGAGCGCATTATCTTATTAAATGAGGCCACTGCCATCAGGGAATAGTTTCCATGAAGGGGTGTACTTGGTCAGCAACATAGTTCAGGTAGGTGGTACGTGGTACATCCACATGATGGCAGGACCCAAGGTTTCCCAGCAGGACACTGCCCAAAGCATCACACTGCTGCTGCCGGCTTACCTTCCTATCATACTGCATCCTAGTATAATTTCTTCCCTAGGAAAGCATAACCCGGCCATCTACACAACGTAAAATAAATGCTTTTCAGCAAACCAGGTCACCTTCTTCCATTGCTCCAAGTGGTCCTGTTCTGATGCTCTTATGCGCATTGTAGGCAAATTTGATGGACACGAGACAGCATGGTCACCCTGACCGGTCTGCAGCTACGCAGTCCCATCCCCGTACACAGCAAATTGTAATGCCCATCAACTTTAGGGACAACACGGTAATTTGCTGCCTAACATATCCCACCAACTTTCAGATGCTATTGTAACAAGTTAATCAATGGTATTCACTTAACCTATCAGTAAACCTTAATGATATGGCTGATTGGTGTATACAGTATGTACTGTTCATTTCCCGGCCTGTCGGATTACATGCTCAGAAAAGCTTGTATAAGTGTCTGGTATAGGTTTTGGGGGTATACCATTCAACTTTTTTAGTTTGTTTTTTTTGCCACGTTTTTGTCTTTTTGACATGGGGTTTCCCTTAACCACTTCATTACTGGGCACTTAAACCCCCTTCGTGCCCAGACCTATTTTTAGCTTTTAGCGCTGACGCATTTTGAATGACAATTGCGCGGTTATACAACACTGTACCCAAATTATATTTTTATAATTTTTTTCCCACAAATAGAGCTTTCTTTTGGTGGTATTTGATCATCTCTGTGATTTAAATTTTTTGCGTTATAAACAAAAAAATAAAATTTTTGTTATAATAATGTCCCAATTATTATTTTTTTTAAATATTTTTTCCTTGGTTTAGGCCGATAAGTATTCTTCTACATATTTTTGTTAAAAAAAATCACAATAAGCATAAATTCATTGGTTTGCGCAAAAGTTATAGCGCCTACAAAATAGGGGATAGATTTAAAATTAATTTTTTACTAGTAATGGCGGCGATCTGTTTTTTTTGTCAGGCCTGCGATATTGCGACGGACATATCAGACACTTTGGACACAATTTTGGGACCATTAACATTTATACAGTAATGTGACTGGCAGGGAAGGGGTTAACACTAGGTGGCGAGGAAGGGGTTAAATGTATTCCCTGGGTGTGTTCTAACTGTGTGGGGGGAGGGGACTGACTGGGGGAGGTGACCAATGCTGTGTCACTATGTACAAGTGACACAGATCGGTCTCCTCTCTCCCTGACAGGATGTGGAGCTCTGTGTTTACACACAGTGCTCCATGTCCCTGCTGTCACCGCTGATCGTGGGTACCTGGCGGACATCGCGGCCACCAGGCACACGCATCGGCTCCTCAGCGATGCGCCGGCACAGTGTTTACCCGCTGCACGCCCCCAAGTGGCGTGTGCAGGGAATGCACATAAAAGGATGTCCAAAGACGTCCACTCGGCACTTGAGAGCCGCGCTGTGGGCGTCTTTCGTCTATAGCGCGGGTCTTAAGTGGATAAAATCCATACCAGGCCAGAGGGGGTGAGGCCAAGCTGCGCTCTGTGTGTCAATGGACACCCATAGCCAGTTTTAGAGTGAGCATGCACGAGTACCCCCATAGTAAGTGGCTTATTTTGGGGGAACTCATCGGGAGGAGGGGCCTAGAGCAGGAGGAGGATTGGTTTTGCTCTGTGCAAAATCATTGTATAGAGCAGGTAGGTATGACATTTAAAAAAATAAAAATAATTAAAATGTTGCCTTTTAGAATAATTTTAAATACCTATGGCTAATAGAGATACGTTTTAGCCGGTTTCAGCTGATAACAGCTATGTGATGCAACAGCGGGAGCCAGGTATAAATATAACATTGCATAAACCAGACATTCGTAAGTATTTGCCAGTTCATGCTAGATGTAAAGAATGGTTTATCATGCAGCAACGCAGGAAGGTTTTATATTTGCAAAAAAATCCAGAAGGTCTTGCATGTCTTTTAAACTGTTTACATGCTAAGGTATAACTGGGTTATTTTTCTGTTATCCATTAATGAGGGATGTGTGTGGTGCAATTGCATACATCATTAACTGTAACATTATCATAGGAAAATTCCCTAGTCAATTTTTTCCATCTGTGGTTAGACCAACTACTACATTTTTCATCTACCCAACCAAGCCACATGTCGGTAAGTCTCAGTAATTAGATTGTAAATTAATTGTCTAAGAAATGTAGTTAAAACACTTGCAGATAAAATGTCAAATTTTGTGTTATACTGCTAAAATGAAAAGATTCACTCTAAAATATAGTAGCTTCTATAAGAGGAAAGCGGCAATTATAATAATTTATATATACGGTACAAAAACCATATTCATGAAGCTAAACAACAGTTTCTTTATTTATTTTTTTGGTACCAGAATGCAATGCACAATAAAGGGGCCCTAACACCTGGCTAATATAATAAAACAAAAATAACAGTACTATTTTTGATAGTATGATTTAAAATTAGATTGGTGGTACTGGGTCTAGCTTTAACCACTTAAGCCCCGAGCCTGTTTTTCAGGATTTTTTTTTTGCTATAAAATTACTTAAAACCCCCAAACATTATATATATATTTTTTCTAACACCCTAGAGAATAAAATGGCAGTCATTGCAATACTTTTTGTCACATCGTATTTGCGCAGCGGTCTTACAAGCGCACTTTTTGGGGAAAAAATTCACTTTTTTAAATTAAAAAATAAGACAACAATAAATTTGGCCCAATTTTTTTACATATTGTAAAAGATAATGTTACGCTGAGTAAAATGATACCCAACATGTCACGCTTAAAAATTGCGCCTGCTCGTGGCATGGCGTCAAACTTTTACCCTTAAAAAAGGTGACGTTTAAAAAATTCTACAGGTTGCATTTTTTGAGATACAGAGGAGGTCTAGGGCTAGAATTATTGCTCTCGCTCTAACGATCGCGGCAATACCTCACTTGTGTGGTTTGAACACCATTTTCATATGCGGGCGCTACTCGCGTATGCGTTAGCTTCTGCACGCGAGCTCGTCGGGACAGGGCTATTTAAACATATTTTTTTTTGTTTTCGTATTTATTTTTATTTATTTTACCAATTTTTAACACTGAAATAAAAAAAAAAATTATAGAAAAAAGCATGACAGGTCCTCTTAAATATGAGATCTGGGGTCAAAAAGACCTCAGATCTCATATTTAGGCTTAAATGCCAAAAAAATAATAAAAAATGTAAAATGACATTTTTTTAAATGACCAAAAAAAATAATAATTCTCTTTAAGACGCTGGGCGGGACTGACGTTTTGACGTCACTTACGCCCAGCAGAGCTATGGGGATGGGTGAGGGACATTTTTCCCTCACTCGCATCACCATTGAGCACGGGAGAGGACACGATCGCCTCCGCCGCTACTGACGGCTCCGGTAAGCAGCGGAGGGCGCAGGAGCGCGGCGGGAGGGCCCCTCTCCCGCCACCGATAACGGCGATCTCGCGGCGAAGAGACCGCCGTTATCGTTTGACCGACCGCCCACTGAAGAGATGGATATCTTGGTTGTGGCAGCAGCTGCTGCTGTTACCGAGATATCCATCTTTAAAGTGCCGACGTAAAACGACGGTGGGCGGTCGGCAAGTGGTTAAAGAATATGCAGTATATGTTGAGCGGACAAATGCTGGTCTTTTATCTTGCAATTGGAGAAAAGGGGGGAAGGCCTTGGCTAATAGAGGGTCATTGGTTAATAGTCTAGTTCAGGGGTCTCAAACTCAAATTACCTGAGGGCCGCAAGACAAGTTTTCATATCCCATGGGGGGCCGCATGCAAACTTTCAAACTTCAAAAACAGTACTGGTGTCAGCAAACGTATTATTAACCCCCAGCTCTGTGTCAGCGGACACATTATTAAACCCCAGCACTGGTGTCAGTGGACACATTATTAACCCCCAGCACTGGTGTCAGCGGACACATTATTAACCCCCACCACTGGTGTCAGCGGACACATTATTAACCCCCACCACTGGTGTCAGCGGACACATCATTAAACCTTAGTATTGGTGTCAGCAAACGCATTATTAACCCTGACCACTGCACTGCACACGGACCACTACACACGGACCACTACACACGTGCCACTACACACGGACCACTACACATGGACCACAGCACAAGGACCACGGCACACGGACCACGGCACACGGACCACAGCACACGGACCACAGCACACGGACCACTGCACACGGATCACTGCACTGCACACGGACCACTGCACTGCACACGGACCACTGCACTGCACACGGACCACTGCATTGCACACTGACCACTACACTGCACACTGCCGACAGACCACTACACTGCCGACAGACCACTACACTACACACTGACCACTCACCATCATGGCACAGCACATCAAGGCTCAGAGCCCAGAAAATTAGGGCACAGCACATCAGGGTACAGGGAACAGCACATCAGGGTACAGCACATCAAGGCACAGAGCCCAGCAAATAAGGGCACATGGCACAGCACAACAGGGCACAGCACATCAGGGTACAGGGCACAGCGCACATGAGGGCACAGCGCACATGAGGGCACAGCGCACATGAGGGCACAGCGCACATGAGGGCACAGCGCACATCAGGGCACAGCACACATCAGAGTACAGGGCACAGCACACATCAGGGTACAGGGCACAACACATCAGGGTACAGGGAACAGCACATCAGAGCACAACAGGGTACAGGGCACATCAGAGCACAGCACATAGGGGTACAGGGCACATCAGAGCACAGCACATAGGGGTACAGCACAACAGGCCACATCAGGGTGCAGAGCATGGCATATCAGGACAGGACATATCAGGACAAGGCACATGACACATCAGGGTACAGGACATGGCACATCAGGGTACAGGGCACATGAAACAGCACATCAGGGTACAAAGCCCAGCAAATCAGTGTACATGGCACACATCAGGGCACATGGGGCATATCAGGGCACATGAGAGCACATCAGGCACATCACATCAGTACAGGGCACATGGCACATCAGGGGACAGGGCACAGGGTACCCTGATGTACAGAGCCCAGCACATCAGGGACACATCAGGGTACATGAGGCACATCAGGGTACATGGGGCACATCAGAGCACATCAGGGTACCTGGGGCACATGGCATACAGGGTACATGGGGTACATCAGGGCACAATCAGAGCACATCAGGCATACCTCCCAACTTTTCAACTTCAGAATGAGGGACAAATGAGCATACCTCCCAACAAAGTTGTTGATGAGCGGGGGGGTCCGCGGATCTGAGTTGTTGAGCGGGGGAGGTTCGGCGGATCGGAGTTGTTATGGGGGGGTTCGCAGATCAAAGTTGTTGAGTGGGGGGGTCCACGGCTCGGAGTTGTTGAGGGGGGGTCCGCAGATCAAAGTTGTTGAGCGAGGGGGGGGGGGGCTCCGCAGATCAAAGTTGTTGAGTGGGGGGGGGGGGGGGTTTCCACGGCTCGGAGTTGTTGAGCGGGGATTTACCCCGAATTGCAGGGATTTACCGCGAATCGCGGGATGAATCGCGGGCCATTTATTACCGGTCCGCGGGCCGTAAATGGCTGGCGGGCCGGTACTTTGAGACCCCTGGTCTAGTTTGATTGAACAATAGCTTTAAATGGTAACTGTACTTTTGAAGGTAAACCCCATGTTAGACCTCTTGTTCACAAGTGACAATTAGTCCCTGTGATCAGGCTGCTCAATGTGTGACTTGATACAAGCGCCACTGGAACATTAAAAGAAATTTATCCAAACTTGAACAGCTGTGCATATCAACTGACCAGCTTCTGTCTATTATTTTCAAAGCTGAACTGAAAAAGCTGATGCACTTCTTTCATGCACATCTGCTCCAGACTCTGAAGCCTCGCACACACACACGGTTTTCTTGGCAAGAAAACTGCTGGCAGAGCTTTCTTGCCGAGTATACCGTGCGTGTGTACGAGGCTTTGAGGTTTCTCGTCAAGAAAACTGCCCAGAATCTCAACGAGAAAAATAGAGAACCTGCTCTCTATTTTCTCATTGTGAAATACTCTGCAGTGTTTTCCTGCTGAGAAACCCAAGCGTGTGTATACTTACCTCTCCATGGAAACCCACACATGCTCGAAATGACTTTGACGCATGCAAGGTAGCTTCCAAGGCATAGGTAGGATGAAACAAGATGACATTCGTGCCATTCAAAAGAACGGTGGTTCTTTTGAATGGAGTGTGTGTACCTGGCCGGCAAGAGAATCTTGCCAAGACTCTCATCAGGAAAAACTATTTTTTTTTCCTGACAGGATTCTGGGCCATGTGTACAGGGCTTTACTGATCCAGTTTTAAAAGATTCTCTCTATGGTATCATGCACTTACTCTTCAGCTGCAGATTGTCCACAGCAATGAAGCTTCTTGCTTTGCAAGAAAAAGCTCCACTCCCTCCCAGAGGCAGATCCAGAGTGTAGTCTCGGGAGGGGCACTGCCAGAAAATACCTTTTTTTTGTGGCCAATTTGTCAGGGAAATGGCTGGTATTGGCGCTTCAATCATCACAGCTCCATGGATTATATGGTGTCAGGATGAGTGAAGCGCATTATCTCTATCATTACATTGTAATTTAAAATGAGGGGGAGCCCTGAGTGTGTCACTTGCCATGTCACCTGCGACCAGATGCAGTGCTTGCCACGTCACCTGCCCTCAGATGCGGAGTTTCACTTGCCACGTTGTCTGCCACCAGATGCAGATTATCACTTGCCACGTTGTCTGCCACCACATGCAGATTATCACTTGCCATGTTGTCTGCCACCAGATGCAGATTATCACTTGCCACGTTGTCTGCCACCACATGCAGATTATCACTTGCAACATTGTCTGCCGCCAGATGCAGATTGTCACTTGCTATGTCACCTGCCACAAGTTGCAGATTGTCACTTGCCACATCACCTGCCACCAGATGTGGATTGTCATTTGCCACACGTTGCGGATTGTCCCATTGCCCGCCCTCCCCCTGGATCCGTCCCTGTTCCCTGCATGAAAAGAATGTGGATGTCAGTGATTTATATCCTTGAACTAAACAATTAAGTTACAGAAGATTGTTTCAAGTCCTAGACCTTATCTTTGTCCAGCACTATTGCCATAGTTGCCTATTCATTTCTCTCTGCTGCATGTGCAGTATCCTTATTTGTTATTTTACTTTGTATCATAAATGTCTTTCCCATTTTGTTCCTTCTTCGCTTTCCATTGTCTTCACAAAGGCACAGTAGATTGGATGGTATGTGACTGAATCCCCCATGTAGTGAGAACATTGTGAATCATGTACAGTGATCTGCAAGCCCTCCAACATGACCCACTCCATAGATTTCAAAATACTCAACCTTGGACTTCTATTTACTTTTCAAATTGAAACAACCAGGTAGTTCAATAACTCTTTGAGAGAATATTCCGAGATGTTCAGTAGCAGAGTATTTGTACTTCTTTAGAGGGTCTGTATTTCTGTAGTACAGATGTAAACGGAACCCTGTTTACAATACAGAGTAAAGAAAAAGCAGGTCTCTTTTAAAGTGACCCTGTCATGAAAAGGAAAGAATTAGGGAAATCTGTAAAAAAGCGGTAGAGGTAATATGCAGCACTTATTAGTCCCAGTAGAAATAGAAAACAGTAAAGTTAGCCCAATTATTTTCTTTGATGTGAAAGATAAGGTTATGCTGAGTAAATTGATACCCAACATGTCACGCTTCAAAATTGCGTCCACTCGTGGAATGGCGACAAACGTTGCTACTTAAAAATCTCCATCTGCAACGTTTACACATTTCTACAGGCTACCAGTTTTGAGTTAGAGAGGAGGTCTTGGGTTAGAATTATTGCTCTCGCTCAAACGATCACGGCAATACCTCACATGTGCGGTTTGAACACTGTTTGCATATGTGGGTGTGACTTGGGTTTGTGTTCGTTTCTGCGTGCAAGCTCAGAGGGACGGAATGCTTTAAAAAATATATTTTTTTTTTAATACTTTTTTTTTTTACACGGTCCCTTTTAAAAAATAACACATTTTGGATCACTTTTATTTATATTATTATTAAGAAATGTAAACATCCCTTGTAATAGAAAAAAAATCATAACAGGGCCTCTTTATTGTGAGATCTGGGGTCAGAAAGACCTCAGATCTCACATTTACACTTAAAAACAATAGAGAATTGTCCCTTTAAGGCCGTAGGGCAGAACTAACTGCTCTGGTCCTCCAAGAGCATAGAAGTTTATTTTTCTTCCTTTGGGCGGGTGCTGACCTCACAAATCTACCTCCAACTCTTGATGTAACCTTGAGACGTGGTACATACGCAGTTCAATCCAAACCGAGGTTTGGAACGCACGTCTGGATACCATTTGGGTGTCCAGGAAGTGCGTTAATTTTTTACATTTGTTTTTCTTCCTTTGGGCGGGTGCTGATCTCACAAATCCACACCCCTTTTCTCACAACGCAATGGCGCAACTTAGCGACGTGTCACACACACAGTTCAACCAAGGTTTGGAACGCACGCCTGATATCTTTCATACATCTAGGAAGCGTGTTCATTTTTGAGTTTGTTTTTCTCCAGTGGGTAGGTGATATAATTATTTTATGTGCATTTTTATGTTGTAATTTTATCAATATTAACTCCTTTCTAGATTTCTTTGGCCATTGAGATAATTTTAATGTGATCCACATGGAGGCTTGGATCCTAGGTCACAACCTCAGGAAGTGATTATCTGTTGGGCGGACACCCGGGGGATGGCCTCCTAATCAAGGGGTTATATCGTCTTTATATTTGTGGAAGGCAGCAGTGGGGGATCACCCCAGATGATGCACTTTGTTGCAAAACGCATCAGGGGACTCCACTGCTGCCGTTCTTACCTACAAACGCTGTTTTTATCCTTCATATTGTAAGTGTTCCTACCTACATTAAATTTCATTTATATACAGTATTATGCTATGTGCCCTTTTTCTTTTTCCTTCAATTTACATGCCATTGGCTCTACTTCCCGACCCTCATTGGGTCTCCACCTGGAAGCTACTTACCATCAAAGCACCCTCTTGTTTACGTTGATTGGTGTGGGTATCGTTTGTTTGGGAACTACAGCTGAGGATCCAGTTCTTCCAGTGGTTCATACCAAGCCCAGTTGACCCTTTTGAACATACGTTCTTTTGGGTTCACTGACTTCGGTAAGCCTCTTCTATATTGGATGGTGGCGGTTTCCTTTACTTCACGTTCCAGAATATAGGGACTATCCTCTCTATTCACTTTGGATTTTTTCTGAACATTTATAGTGATTGTTCAATTTATTTGGTGACATTATATATATATATATATATAATCTATTTGTTTATTATTCACTGTTGGACACCATATGTAATATATAGGTGTTTATTTATCATATATGCACTGCACTTTTTTTATGTTTGTATTGCATTAGGGTGTGCACCCCAGAGCACAATTACATGCGTGTATATGAGCAGAGCAGTGGATGGTGTCAGTAGAGCAAAGACTGGTGTCAGTAGGGCAGTGGACTTTTTACCATTTTTTTTTTAAGCCCCATAATGGGGCTTTGCTGAAATATCAAGGGTCTAAACCAGGGGTCTCAAACCGGCTGCCCTCCAGCTGTTGCAAAACTACAAGTCCCATTAGGCATTGCAAGTTTGACAGTTACAAGCATTACTCCCTCAGGCAGATGCATAATGGGACTTGTAGTTCTGTAATTGCTGGAGGGCCCCCAGTTTCTAAACAGACCCCTAATAACTCCCTTTTGAAACAGAAAAAGAAACTGAGGGCCTATATTTCCCAGTCCCTTTCTCTGCAGCCTGCAGTAAACATAGTTTACTATGCTTCAGTTAAGAATGAAGACAAATCACTCACTGTGTTCATTCAGAAAAGGAAGGCCAGTTAATTAAATATTTACCAGCCCCTTTCCCGCTCCTGAGAGGAGAGGAGGGAAGCTGGCAGCACTGTAAAGGGTAGATGGGAAGCATGGGGATTCGGCACTGCATGGGGTGATTAGGGAGTGCCCAGGCACACCTGGCACACCCTGTGTGCACACCTATGTGTGTTACTAAACCCAGGACCCTGCATTCACTATATCTGGTTTCCCACAGTACACAGAACATGGAAATGCAATTATTTTAGTAAATATAAGCTCTAAATGCTTTTTATCATCAATAGTGTTTGTTTAAAGCTTGTAGGCAGGGCCGCCATCAGGGGGGTACAGGCAATACTCATGTAAGGTGCCCGAACATCCCAAGGGGCCCGTTCCTTCTACAGCAGCACATGAAATATAACTGTCACCATAGCAGCCGCTAGCTTGTGCCTGCTATAGGGAAGCAAAAAGAATCCTCCGCCTCCTATCACTTTCACTGCCCCCCCCCCCACTCGCTCGCTCGCCATCTATAGAGAAGAGGAAAACGATATTACCATATAATACAGCAAGCCCGAGCGAGCCTGCACCGCCTTTATGACTAGCGGCCCCCTCCCCCATCCTCAGCAGGTGATCACAGCCAGCTACTCACTCCTTTTCTGGCTGCTGCAAGGTTAGTTTGCAATATGATTGGCCAGGACATGGGACAGGGTTGTGGTCAGCAGTGAACATGGACTCAGCACTATCAGGTGCATGCAGATAGATATGAGCAGCATGGAGGTTAAGTAAAAAAAAGTTAGTGTGCTGCTGCTGTGCCCCCTGTGCTGTAGTCGATTTGTACTTTAGTTAAAGCGGATCTCCACCCTAAAGTGAAGATCCGCTGATCGGAACCCTCCCCCCCTCCGGTGTCACAATTGACACCTTTCAGGGGGAGGGGGGTGCAGATACCTGTCTAAAGACAGGTATCTGCAACCACTTCCGGCCCGCAGTCTCGGGCAAAAGACGGGTTTTTTGGCGACATCCCGTCGCCCCCCGTTGTGTGCTGGGAACTCTCAGCTCCCAGCACACAGCGGGAGCCAATCGCCGGGCGCAGCGCGACTCGCGCATGCGCCGTAGGGAACCGGGCAGTGAAGCCGCAGCGCTTCACTTCCTGGTTCCCTCACCGTGGATGGAGGGGGGAGCAGCAGGGAGACGAGCGATCGCTCATCCTCTGCTGCGGACGCCGCTGGACTCCAGGACAGGTAAGTGTCCTAATATTAAAAGTCAGCAGCTGCAGTATTTGTTGCTGCTGGCTTTTAATATTTTTTTTCTAGTGGGCCATCCGCTTTAATCGTGTCAGCTTGTCAGCCAAGGAGAAGGAGATTGAGGTGCATTGTGAAAATGGATGAGGATGCCTCTGGGTGGAGATGAGTTACATTGTGGAGAGTCATCCTCATCTATTTTCATACTGCAACTCAATCATCTTCATCCCCACCCAGCACCATCCATCCCTCCAGTCTCCACAATGTATCCCCCACCTCCGCCCAGCCCCATCCATCCCTCCAGTCTTCACAATGTATCCTCCACCTCTGCCCAGCACCATCCATCCCTCTCCACAATATATCCCCTCCCATAATTCTGGAGAGGATGGATGATGCTGGGCAGAGGTGGGGATATATTATGGAGAGGGATGGATGGTGCTGGGTGGAGGTGGGGATATATTATGGAGAGGGAAGGATGATGCTGGGCGGAGGTGGGGATATATTATGGAGAGGGAAGGATGATGCTGGGCGGAGGTGGGGATATATTATGGAGAGGGAAGGATGATGCTGGGCGGAGGTGGGGATATATTATGGAGAGGGAAGGATGATGCTGGGCGGAGGTGGGGATATATTATGGAGAGGGAAGGATGATGCTGGGCGGAGGTGGGGATATATTATGGAGAGGAATGGATGGTGCTGGGCAGAGGTGGGGATATATTATGGAGAGGGATGGATGGTGCTGGGCTGAGGAGGGGATATATTATGGAGAGGGATGGATGATGCTGGGCGGAGGTATGGATTTTACTGTTGTGGGTTTAGTAACATTTTAAGCTCAAAAATGAAAGTAAATCAACTCCACAATGTTGCCCTCTTATGTCCATAAACAAAGTGATAAAAGCTCTGGGGAAGTTCTAACCATTCCCTGCTATCCCCTTAATCAACATCACTTGTATAGAAAGTGAGGGAAATCTTCATAACAGGGAAACAACCAGCAATAAAAACCTGACAGAGGATGTAACCGTTCACCACTTTATCCAACAATAATAGAGTTTCACATCATTAATGAATCAAGTGAAATCAATCTTCATAGTTTTCTCATCAGGTCATGTTTTATGTTCTACCTAAAGCATATTACATTTTACAATTGTTCAGAACCTCTGTTAGTCAAATGTAAAAGATTGCTCAGCTTGGAAACTACAGTAGCCTTAAAGCTATTGCTGTCATTGGAAGAATTGAGTATTTCTTATGAGTTTCTTTTGTTGTAAGCTAAAAAAACATCATAAGTGATGTGAATAATCAAGAGAACCAGGTCACTGTGAGAGGGCTGTTTCCCCTAAGGGATGGGTTGTAGAATGAGAAATAGTCTTTAAAATTGCAAAATAGTGTACTTTTTTCCTTCACGTCTTCATGAATGTATACCAAATGTCAGAAGAGTGAATAATATCTGTATGCTGACTTGCTGAACAGATGTATGGCAGGGAGGAGGAATGCACTGTGTTGTAATGTACAGGCAGTGCAAAGAGCAAGGATGTATATGAAGTGTAGTAGCCCATAGTAACCATAAATCTGATTTTTACCCTTTACTGATTTTGAGCTTTGGAAGCTGTAAAGGGTGACTGCTGATTGGATATAAGGGTCCACTTCCTCCCTGCTCCTCCATGCCCCCTAAACAAAATTGGCAGGGGGACAGGATATTACATATAGATTAATGGAGGAATCACCTCCCTCTTATTCTTTTTATATATATATATATATATATATATATATATATATATATATATATATATATATATAATTACAGTGCCATCATACAGAAATAGAAGGGTCAAAGTGAATGAAACAGTGTGTTTAGTATGACTTTAAGGCTGAACTCCAAGAATTTGATCAAATCTACCCTTGCAGTAACCCAATTTTCATTTAGTCTAGGGGGAGCTGAAGAGACTGTAACATTTACCTTACCCCTGCTCTAAATGTTGTAGGCGGTCGTTCGGCACCATCACATACAATGCAGGGCTATTACCACTATATTGCATGTGGAGGAGGAAGTAGTTCGACTGCAGGTGGGGGTTCCTTAGAGAAAAGGCTTTGCAGGACCATTTGTACCACTAGAGCAGGGATATGCAATTAGCGGACCTCCAGCTGTTGGAAAACTACAAATCCCATCTGGGTGTCATGCTTGTGGCTGTCAGAGTTTTGCTATGCCTCATGGTATTGTAGTTCTGCAGCAGCTGGAGGTCCGCTAGTTGCATATTGCATATCCCCCGCACTAGAGTGACCCTAATCAGACAAGGAATAAGGCAAGTATTGCCTTTTTCTGCAGGTCTAGAGTGAATGAACAGTTAACCCTTGCATGGGCTCAAATCAAACTGAATCACATGTGAATTGCACAAGAATGCACCCCGCGTTTCTGTGCGATTTGAGCACATTAATTTTGAATGAGCTAAATTGCATCGGAACGCAGCAAAATTAGTGCATGTGCTACTAAAACTCAGAGCAACCCAATTTCCTGGTGTGAACTGGCCCTCAGAGCCGCCTGACTTAGCCACCTGACAAGTCGCCAGGGCAGGACTCAGGGTGGTGGGGGCCCCTGGGCTTAAGTCACTTTCGGGCCCTACCTTCGAATACCATACATTACGAAAAATGGGCGTGGTTCACACAGAATAGTGTGTGTCACTCAAATGGGAGTGGCTTGGAAGTGTGTGTGGTTAGAATCTGAGATGAATGAGGGAGGGAGAAAGAAATAAGGAGGGAGAGAAAGAAAGGAGAGAGAGAGGAGAGATGGAGGGACAGCAGGCCCAGATCCTACACCACAATCTATCGATCTATCATTTCAGCTATCCATCTTAAATAGGGTTGAGCTCTGGTGTGTTCGCACAGCCCACGTGCAGAGCCCGCCAGGAAGTCTGCACAGTGCTGTGCTAATCACAGGCAGGAAGACATTGTCCCGATGCTCGACTGCAGAGATCGTGAAATGTCTCCCTGCCTGTGGTTAGCGCAGCGCCGTGCAGACTTCCTGGCGGGCTCTGCACGTGGACTGTGCGAACACGCTGGAGCTCATCCCTAATCTTAAACATATAACAAGCTCTTTAACACCTATTTGCTACCCCCTGCACACCAATGACTCTGCCGTCGCTAAAATATCCACAACCAATATGTCTTGGTCCTAAAAGAAACAAAAGGCCCACTTGTGCACTCACCGGAGTCTTTGGGAAAAAGAGAACTAAATAATAAAAATCATTCATTAGTCATTACAGAAATATTCCCTTTTCCCTATGACTCACGTCCTAGTAATTACCATCTGACCAGCCTAATAAAAACCGCGACAAAACGAAGGTCAACTAGCAGCGACAAGTGTTCATTATGCAATAATTATATTGTGATTGTGCAGACAGAGCCTTGAAACTGGTTTACCTTTCTACAACCCATGGTGTTCTGCTGAATAAGTTCCCCCGGTGGATAAGGGTCCCCCTGTACTGTGCAGGTGCGGTGTGCGGCTTGCCATCTAAAGCTGACGTTGTCTCAGCTCTACATGTTCGGCTATTTTCTGAGGCTCAGTTCAGGTTCATACTGCGCAAGCGCCGCACTGCACCTGCGCAGTACAGGGGGTCCTTATCTGCCGAGGAAACTTTTTCAGCACAACTCCGGGAACTTTTTCGGCAGGATACACGGTCAGCGTCAGACAGTCAATAGCTCAGGGTGGGCGCTACCTATTTATGTCACGTGTATGGAGAAGGACACGAGGGGGAGGCTGGGGCCCCCGAGTACATTGCAGGGGCCCTACGCAGCTTGTGTAGCAAGCGTATAGGACAGATCGGCCCTGGGAACGGCACACACAGAGCATGCCATGATTCAGTGGACGGGAAGCGCATGCGCTGGAGAAATAATCAAAGAAAAAGTAAGGAGAATTTAACAGACAGGGTTCCCCTATTAGACGGGGCCCATGGGCTTGAGCCCAGTCAAGCCCATTGGTAAGTCCAGCCCTGCAAGTCGCGATCCGTTCTGTACAATGGAACCGTTCTAATAGGAGCGACTCAAAGGTTCCTGTACTACTTTGGGATGACTTCAGGGCAACTTGCATTGAATTCAATTCAAAAGTCATTTTTCAAGTCACTTCTGAAATCGTGGGCAGATCGCCTTGCCTTGCATTTGGTTGTTTGGGGAGTAAAAAAAATGTAATCCCCCCCCCAATGAGGAATAATCATATTTCTTGGATATGTGATAGAGTAAAGCCTCATACACACAATCAGATTTTCCGACAGGAATTGTGTGATGGCAGGGTTTTGTCAGTAAAATCTGACAGTTTGTATGCTCCCTCGGATAAATATGGGATAGCATGCTTTAAAATTTTCCGACAACAAATGTGTAATGTCGGATTCTCTGATCGTGTGTACACAAGTCTGTCGGAAAAAATCCAAAGTACAAACACGCATGCTCAGAAGCAATGCTAACCTTAGCACAATTGCAGGCCTACAATATAAAGCGCCAAATTTCCATGTGAAACATTGTACCGCTTTCAGAACCTAAAATGTGACATAATCACACCGCCAGGGAGGTTAATAGTCAGTAGCTACAGTATTTGTAGCTGCCTACTTTTAGGGCTCATTTCCACAGGCGTTTTCACAGCCACTTTTCTGGGCATTTTTTGCAGCTTAAAAACGCCTGTCCATGTTAGTCTATGGCCTCATGTCCACCATGACGTTTTTGAGCTGTAGATGGCTAAGACGTTTTTAAGCTGCAAAAAAAAACACGGGACCAGTGCGTTCTGAAGCTCCAGCAATAGAGCTGTAAAAACGCCAGACATTAAAAAACGCTCAAAAACGTGCAAAAATGCTGCCGTGGCGTTTTTAAAGCTCCAGCTTTTTTTTTCTAAAATAAACATGGACAGGCGTTTTTAAGCTGTAAAAACGCTCAGAAAAGTGGCTGTAAATGAAGCCTTAATGTTTTATTTGTAGGGTGAAGAACCTCTTTAAGGTGTTTATTTATCAATAATAAAGTGAGGGATATTCTGTCCTCAAGGGATGCAGTACACACTTATCGAGTAAGCCTGACCTTATACATGCACTTATTGCATTTTAGATCAGATTGCATTTTAAATACCCTCTATAGTCCTTCTTTACTTTCATTGTTTACTGTTTATAAACGAGCCGATGAAAAGAATAGAGGTAAAGTCAATGGAAGTATAAACTGAAAAAAATTGATTTAGTATTATTATGCTTTTACATGTATTTGAAAATGTAGGACTTTATTAAATATTGTTTATTTCTAAACAGAGTATATAGTGTAGCTGGTGCTTTGTCATGAATCAGACACAGAGGAAATGAGACTTCTTTTGTATTGTCATGAACCTTGTGCTGATCAGTTATAGAAGCCTGGGAGGTCCACGGGGCTGCTGATTGGCTGGAAGACTTCTCTGTCTGAATGTCAGTGCACACATTGTGGTAACAGCAGGGATCAGCGACAGTCTTGTCAGTGGGATTACAAGGCAATACCGTTACATACACAAGTGCTCTATCTCTTCCATGTAACAGGAGGCAGTGACTAGTTTTTAGATGATCGTTCCTATTCAATGATTCGCATCCAGGAACAGGTGTATTTCTTTTCTTGTTTAGGTAAGAGCGGCATATCTTTTTTTAAATCTCCTTATTGCAGTCAAAATTTTTTGTTTAGCTTTACTTTTTATGGTTTGGGATGTTTATAGCAAATTTATTTAAAACCATTTTATTGGACATGCAGACTGAGGTGGAGTGATATGTTATAACGGGAAGTGACTGAACACATAAATAGATCTGGATTCATCCTCGATCACCCGAATTTGTGGCTGAAGTTAATTAAAAAATGTTGCTGTTTAGTCGTTTGGTTGTGTTGTAGATGATTTGTATTAATAGGGCTTAAGAAATATTTTGTAGCTTTGTTATGTCATACATTAGATCTACCTAACATTTAATTAGATCAGTCGTTTCTTTTTGTAAGATCTGTGAGGTGTTACATTGGCCATAAACCAGAAGGAATTCATTTGAATATTTTAGTGTTTCGTTCGATTTTCTCGGGGTTAAATCGGCATTTGTTTTTGACTGTAGTGACCAGAAAATGAAGGAGCAGGATGGAAAATTCTTCTAACAAAGTTCTAACTGTGGATGTAATTTTCATTCGGGTACATTTTGTAACAAGCCAGCCTTAGTGAATTATATCATGTTGTATGTACAGACATTTCAGGAATCCTACACATTCAAGCAACAGCTATCTGCTCCTTTATTGACACTCACTTGGAAGGAAAGGCTCCTCCACAGGCATTCATATTTACTGTTTAATTGCAATGCCTTTCTTCCATTTAAATAGTTCTTTATGTGAACCAAAGACAATAGGATGTTGCTTTTTTTGAGCTTCAGTAGCAGAAAGCGGGGAAGACAGTTGTATGTAGTATAATCCATCATGCTGTTGAAAGATCAGGAGGGGTATTCATTCAGTGTCTTTTTACTGTGCCTCCTGTTAAGCTATTCTAAATGGCTGTCATTATCTTTTGGAAGTTTATGACCTCCATTTGAAGTGAAATGCTTTATGAATGTGCTGCTATGCTGTATAGCTTATTTGGGGGGTTTATTTCTTGTTTGAACAAATACTAAAGTCTAGTAATGACAATTTTTTAAAGTCATATTAATTTCACTTGCCAGCCACATATGAGACATCTAAGTGGACAGCTCAATAGATATTCCATTGGGCACTCCTTCTTATAACATTCTTCCAAGTCACATCACAACAGGTGCAAATATGTGAACTGTGAACTAAGGAAACATAGATTAATTTTGTATTTCCCATCAGATACTACTGGTTCGCTACAAAAACATTGTCATTATGTCATTAAATATGTTCATTCTGATGTTTTATAACTATGCTTCTCTTTTGTAGTTAAAGCCAACTCCATCCAAAACTCTTTCTTTAGGCTTGAAACCCTACATGACAGTCATAACCTTTATGCCTGGGCTCCCTGAACCTGGCCCCCTTACATCAGAGTTTACCCCTTTCATTATGGACCCCAAAGTTCTCCCCAGAGTCCCTCCTCATTTCATCAGTGTCCCCAGAGTCATCCCTCTTATATCAGGGTCCCAAGAGTCCCCTCTCCTTAAATCAGGGTCCCAAAGCCCCCCCTTTACATCAGGGTCCCCAGTGTTTGCCCTTACATCAGAGACCCCACTTTCATCAGGGTCTCCCAGAGCCCCCCTCTATAAATCAGGGTCCCCAGATTACCCGCTTACATCAGGGTCCCCAGAATCCCCCCTCCTTAAATCAGGGACCCCAGAGTTCCCCCTTACATCAGAGTGCCTCTGTCATTAGGATTCCCAATGTAACCCTCCTTACATTAGGGTCCCCAAAGCCCTCCTTACATAAGGGTCCCCAAAGCCCTCTTTAAATCAGGTTCCCCAGAGCCCTCCTTACATCGGGGTCCCCAGAGCCCTCCTTACATCGGGGTCCCCAAAGCCCTCCTTACATTGGGGTCCCAAGAGCCCTCCTTACATTGGGGTCCCGAGAGCCCTCCTTACATTGGGGTCCCGAGAGCCCTCCTTACATTGGGGTCCCGAGAGCCCTCCTTACATTGGGGTTCCGAGAGCCCTCCTTACATTGGGGTTCCGAGAGCCCTCCTTAAATTGGGGTCCCGAGAGCCCTCCTTACATTGGGGTCCCGAGAGCCCTCCTTACATTGGGGTCCCGAGAGCCCTCCTTATATCGGGGTCCCGAGAGCCCTCCTTACATCGGAGTCCCTAGAGCCCCCTAACAACATCAGGATCCCCAGAGCCCCCCTAACATCAGGGTCCCCAGAGACCCCTTACATCAGGAAGCCTGAAGTCCCCTTAAATCAGGGTCCCCAAAATCCCCTTAAACCATGGTCTATAGAGCTCATTCCCTTTCAGTAGGGTCCCCAAAGTTAGAAGGGAAGAGCAGAGTGGGATAAGGATAGTGAAGAGGTTTAAGAGAATTTTTGGGCTAGTGGAAGGGAAGGAGGGAGTATTGTGAAGACCCTAGCTTACATCAGGATCTGTTTCTTCTCATAGCAGCAGTCGGCTACAGGACAGGGGGAAGCTGGAAGGCTGAGCACTGCAAATAGATAGGTTTGAAGGCCTCTGAATGCCGTGATTGGTTGCTATGACATGGGCGGTCCTACCAACCAAACCCTAGCTTTGAGAACAGCAGGCAGTAGCGGAGGTGGATGCTCTCAGCCGCCGTGTATTCAGGGACAGCTCTGATTGCTGCACAGCCTGTTGCTGAGCGATGTGGCTGTGGCAGCAGGGGCGCTGACTGGATATTTGGGCAGGATGCTCTGGGGGGTGGGATGAACCCAGCAACCACTGATTGGTTGGGCTCTGAGCCCCCCAGGACAACCAAGCCCCCTACATGTGTTTGGAAAATTGTCCCCCCCCCCCCCATGGTGGCCTTGAAACTCTAGACCCCTTTCAGTCTAGTGTTCCGCTATTTACATAAGCCTTCATCTGTTTTGCTGCTTTTTCTGTTTTTGCATATCTGTATGGGATGGATTAGATGAACACTGATATGAACAAATGTTATCTGCTACATCCATCCCCACCCCCAGTGAGAATGCATGGGTCTAATATTCTTCCATCACAAGATGGAAGTAAAGTGGGAACACACAAGGATATCACAGACGTGTCATCCATCACATTCTGATCCCATTTAGCATGCAATCTATTAATATGGAACAGTGGATAAAAAGGAGCCTAATGTCAGATAATTATTGGTGTCATCATGGCCTTATTATGGCGATGTCTCCTCACTTGCTTTGTTACTATCAGGACAGGAAGTGCAGTGAATGTCTCTGAAAGTGACACATGCCAGAATAAAACCACTTTGTATGGTTTTCAGGGGTTCCATATCTGTTAGGGATCTTCCCCCACCTCTTGTATGGACAAGTGATGGCAAACCAGACAGCAGTATAAATCTGACAGTGACCCTTCCCCATGCTGCTAAAAAGTGTTTTGGGCAAAGTAAGGCTTAAATTTTAATGTGAATTAATAGATTTACTTATATCCTATTTAGGTATTTAATGCAGACTTCCAATTTGGCAGACTATTAACTCCTTGTCCCAGAGCACTTTGAAAAAAAAAAGGATAAAGACATATTTCCAAGATTCTAGTGACATTATGGGGTTGATTTACTAAAACTAGAGAGTTCAAAATCTGATGCAGCTTGGCAAAGAAACCAATCAGCTTCCAGTTTTTTTTTTCGTTTGAACAAGCTGAAGTTAGAAGCTGATTGGCTACCATACACGGCTGCACCAGATTTTGCACACTCCAGTTTTAGTAAATCAACCCCTATGGGTCCTTCCTTTTCTTCTGTACAAAACATAGGGTTATTCTGAAATCTTTAGGAGAGTTTAACACTGGCAAAACAAAGCTGTAAGGACAGCCCAATAAATCCTTCCCACTGCCAGAATCCCTTGTTTTTTTGGGGGGATGTTATTTTATTTTTATTTTTGCTTGTGTGCTTATCAAAACAGACATCTTTGGCCCCTTTCACACTGGGGCGGCGTCAGCAGCAAAGTGCCGCTATTTTTAGCAGTGATTTACCATCAACTTCGCTGCTTTATTCGGCCGATAGCAGGGAGATTTTACCCTCCCTAGCGGTCGAGAAAGGGTTATAAAACCACTGCAAAGCACCTCTGCCGATTGATTTCAATGGGTAGGAGTGGTGGAGGAGCGGTATGGTATATGCAAAAGGGGTGGTGGCACTGTCCCAAACCCTGATTTATCAAGGATGAATGTGTCAGTGTGTCAACTTCTGAAACCAGTACTTGGGGGTTTCCTAGGTGCAAGTGTAATAAAAATACAGTGACACCATATACATCAGATATATACTAAACATATAGTGATAAAGTGCAAAAGTGCATAAACATGTGAATAATAATAATAAAGTCCATAAGTTCAAAACATAACGATGAAAAATGTGCAGTAATCCTAGATACGTAATTTCATCAGATGTGCAGATGGGTGGTATCGCTGTGGTCCGGTGCTCCCCCACCAGCTTCCCCACTCACCTGAGCCAATAACCCCTACAGGGGTACCGAGTGTGTAATCACAGAGGGGTCCAGATGTCCTCCAATGGTGCTGTCAGCCTTTTTTACCTTTTCTCATTCATTGTTTGCCAAGGGACTTCACAGGATCCTAACTTGCTTCTAATGAATGGCACATCATAGAGTGCCCCATTTGAACCTGTTAGGGATTTCCGTCTGTCTATCTTTACTTGCCAGCTAGACAGTTTCTGAGTTTGCGGTCTCAAACCTTTTGTGTTACCAAAGACAAAGTTGTTTAGAGCTCCGGCCCTCTTTTTTTTTTTTTTTCTCCCCAGGTGCTATTTTCCTTTCACCATAACCAGGATGTTCTACTATCACTTTACCTTGCTCCTAAATATGCTAAAGATATGTCCTCCTCCTTCATTATCCAGTTGTGGTACGTGCTGTTCAAGTTTACCTTCCACTCACAACTCCCTTTTGTCAATCCCACTTTCTGTCATTCCAGAAGGTCCCCATATGGGACAATTTGCTTCTTGCTCCACTATGGCTAGGATTCATCATCTCATCATTGTAGCTTATGACCTCAGAGGCAAAGTTCCCCCTTCCTTATCAAGTCATTATTTACTAGATCAATTAAGCCTCATGCACACTGAAGCTGATAAACTGAAGTTTTTTGGAGTTTGGGTGTTTGTTTTTTTTTTAACAGCCCTTAAACTCCCCTCTATGCTATCTTATGTGTCTATTGACACATTGACATTTATTGAAGTTTATCAGCAGGGGAGTTTATGGCCTGTTGTCTGAATGCCCTAAAATCGCATTCAAGAGCAGTTTCAGCTGAATGCTGAAAAACGTGCATAAACGCTCATAAACTCGCTTTTATCAGCGTTTTTTTACATTGTAGAGCTGAATGTAAGCTGGGTGTAATTAAAAAAAAATGGCTAAAAATGCTGAAAAACATGCATAAACACATTTTAAAAACGCTGTTATTAGAGCGTTTTTCAAGGAGCGTTTTCCTGCCAGCAATCCAATGTCCAGAAATACTTTTTTGAACGTCCTGTGTTCATGGAGCCTTAGTGTTTCATGGGCATTTCAGCATCAGACACCTTTTTTCTCTGATTCACAAGGCTACAACCTGGTCTTTAGTTCACATGCTTGTTAAGTTTTACTGTGTGGATGCTGCACAGTGTCCTATAATGCAGTGGCCATCAACCATTCCTGCAGGGCCCACTAACAGGCCAGGTTTTATGTATTACCTTGGGGAGATGCAGACTAGAATACTGCAATCACTAGAGCAGCAAATGATATCACCTGTGATGTATTTCAGTTATCTTGCAAACCTGGCCTGTTAGTGGGCCCTGCAGGACAAGGTTGATGACCACTGCTATAATGTACCCAAATGCCCTGTACACACGATCAGACCTTTGTCTGACCAAATTCACATCAGAATTTCCGACGGAAAAGAGAACACGTTCTCCATGTAAACTCCGATGGAATTCATCAGAATATCTGATGAAAAAACTCAGATGGGCATAAACACGGTCGGAATTTCTAATGGAAAAAGTCTGTCTGACTTTTTAGATCAGAAATTCTGATCGTGTGTATGATTCCAAAGAGTACTTACACTCTGGTGTCAGAGATTGGTGGAAATCACTACAGGACGGAAAAAAATGAGGTGTAAGCTACGCTATGTGCCCTCAGTGAATGTGATGATGTTCCTCCATGGAGTGAGTCCCTGATACCCTGGACTTGCTGGAGGTGGGTAAGTGGCACAGGCCATCATTTAACCCAGAAGACTGGTGACATCTGATGCGAGAAAGGAATTACTATGGGAGCAACTCAAAACTGAAGGTGATTATTGCAGCTAAAGATGCTTACTTATTGCTTTTTTTACTTTTACATGTCCTGAGCTACTTCTTCTAATGTATGCTAGCTATGTAAACTAGAGAAAATTAAGATCAACCATGTACAATTTTCTCTTTTTTATAATGCTAGGTCATAAAAAGATAAAGTATGATTATATTGTTAGTCTAGTTATAACATTGTTATACACATTACCCTTGGCATAACCTTGACTGACCAATGTTTACGTCATAAATAACTAAGTTTAACATGTGGTCATACCAACAGTAAAATCAAAGGTGACAACAACTGGTTCTCGCCCACCAATTGTAATGTACTCTCATGAGAGAGTCAACTGTCCAGATCTGATTTACATTTTTATCAAACTATATTCTTCATCACTTTAGTTTAGAATTAGGAGCAGTAAAAGTGGCACCCGCATTTTCTGCTTTCCCAGTTGCATGTTGCCACAGATCAGACTACCATTGTGAAGTTTTCGAACTGTTAAAATAATTGACAATTTGTTTGCGTTGTTAAAGGGCAACTCCACTTTCGGGGGGAAAAAATTGCAAATAAAGAAAAAAATAATATAGTGCATATAATTGCGACACTAATCATATTGTAATTGAATGTTAATAAAAATTACCTTTCCTTTTCAATCTGCAGCCATTGTAATTTTTGGAGAATACATTGCAATATGGCTACCTCCGGAGTACAGCCAGTCTGTTGGTTTTTGTTTGTGTGATCATTGTATTCTGATGGCGTTGGAAACCTCCCACTGGCAGAATGCTATAGCGTGGTGGGAGGGATTCCCTCAGCAACACTGACTGTGTTGATGGGAAAATCGAGCATTTTTTTTTCCTTTAACCTATAGTTGAAGAAAATAAAATAATGTATGCCTTGCTTTAGTCACAAACCTATGAGAGGGAACTCCAACATCTATAAGGATGTGTAGTTGTAGGATGCAGTTATCTAACAGGCCACTAGTGGCTTATCTAGGAGGAGGGATGTAACAAACTCCTGCATGCCTGTCAAAAGAAGCTATACGTAGAATGTCAGGTGATAGATCCCCAGGTCCTCAGAAGTGGAGTAGGAACTTGGAGATACTCTTCATTTTGTTTGAAAAGGAATTATGTAGAGAATCATTGTCTCTCCACATCACTCCCCCCTTTTTTTTGAGGGGGTGCATATAGGACTTTTCTCAAGAATGAGGGTAAGCCATCCACAGCCCCCTCATGGGGATGCTTGGATTCTGCTTGGCAGAATGCATTCTTTCTATTAAAGTGAAGTGTTTGAGCATCCAAAGCCATGGCATGGTGTAGACATTACTTTATTTCTGTCTCACTGGCGGTGTTTCCTGGAACAAAACCTGTTGCAGTGCTCTAATGGAATAATGATGTTGGTCGCAGGCATTTCTGAGGTATTATTGAAAAATTCAGGCCACCGAAAGTGATTGAGGATCCCCATCCTGGTTGGTATTGGAAGTGCCGCTTGAACTTTTGGAGGTTGAGTATGGGGATCCCTGTGGCCCTGGCACTGTGATAACCAATAGATCCAGATAGGAAAGGTTTATGAGTAGCTACATGTTTTACTAGAACACAGCAGAGCTCTGCCTGTAACTTGGATATGCAGGATGACTCCAGTTATATACCGTAACATAGCATACATTTGCTGACACTTGCTTACATCCCATAATCAGTCATTTTCTGTCTCCGAGGCAGTTCTCTGTCTTGACTTACTCAATTGTCTTTTAGCTGTAATAGTAGGTGCTGCACATTCTTAGGTACACATCTGCACTACTAATACTTTAAATATTGGACCATAGGGGATGCCCGAGCAGTAAGCTTTCTAGCGGTACTCTACTTGATCTGCAATTCATACTTTTTTGTTGTTACAATCCCAGTTGTCTCTTTTGTAATTGATGTTTGCAAATATCCGGTAGAACTATTCAGCCATGTGCATGTATACCATTTATCCTTCTCCTACTCCCTACCTAAGTGCATACAAATGTAGAAGACGATATACTTGAAGACACAAACAAAGGTTGTTGGTAATCTGTTAACTTCTAAGGTCCATGAATTAAATATAAACTGTGCCTTACTAATGGGGACTTTACTAATCATGTTTGTAAAAATAGGACTGTAAAATGTAGTAAAGAATGAAGGCCAATGATATAGTATCTGCTCTGGGAGTTAGGTGTGGTTTTCTTTGTTAATATTGCATGAAGAGATAATGTTAATATGGAATTTATGTTTAAAACCAAACTTCTCATGAGGAAACCTTGACTGACCAGATAAATCCTAGTACTTATATGCAGCCTCTTTCTTTTAATAAAAAGATGGTGTGGACAAATTGGCTTTAATATACCATCAAAGTTTAGTGTTTTCTGGTTGAACACACGTTGCTGGGCATGAGCTACAGTAATCAGGTTGTATTAGTGATATGATACATCACATTAGGCACATCGTAGGATGTATTTTCAGGCATGAAAATGTAAACAGTTTGAGAGCAAGATTGGGAATTTCATAGTGTCACTTTTGCTTCTTGTCAAGCCCATGAGGCTGATGCACAGAGAAGAGGACTTGAGCTGGGTCACAGTGCCCTGCAGCTCCGTATTATATCAGGGAGCTTGCTGGAGTTCCTAGCTGTTTGTGTCAGCACAGTGTGTCTAACACATCAAAAGGTAATTTATGGCAACCCAATCATTAAAGTCTTATAGAAGCATTAAAGAAATAGTCCACCTTGGCAAAAATGTAATAAATGCACCAGCTGCAATTAAAAAATGTATCGTGGGTGCAATGCACAGGCTCCTGCATTGCTTTCCCCCAGCCCTAGTTCCACATGAAGGTTCAGACCTTTTGTTAGCAATGGACTACAAGTGCAGTAATGTCACCACCCTGCTGCCCATTTTATCTCTGTTTCTCTACCATGATGGCAGATGGGACTTGGAGTCATCATATTCATAGATCCCCATGATGGGATGATGTGGCTGTACAGTCACAGCCACGCTAAATTCTAAAGAAATTAGGATGCTGCAGGGAGAACCCTGCTATTTAGGCAACAAGTGGTGGTGATCGGTTAGAGAGTGGTTTAGAATCGGACCCCATTTCGTGTTACACCCTAAATATGGGTGTACCATGAAACATGTAAAGATGGGCAATTTCTTTAACATGGTATAGTAACCTCAAAAGTACATTTTCAATAATTTTATATCTGCAAGTTTTCTTAAAAGGATACCTGGAGATCCTGCCATAAAGGTCCTTGTTCATGCACTTTCTGTTATAGGGCTGCAAAGTTCTGTCTGTGTCTCCTGCATTGTAACACAGGCTTCCAGTTGACACGTGGCCATTTTAATGCTGGCATGGCCCACTGTTGTAACTATCAGGAAACCCGTCCTGAGAAATGTCATGCAGCCATCGTTGGAGCGCATACATGTAGACAAGAAGAGGCTGTATGAAAATGAAAAAAAATATTTTAAGAAAAATAAATTAAAACCATTTAAATCTACAGCAAAATAAATGCAGTTAGTGTTTATCAAATAAATGGTCAAAAGAACAGCAGCACAGAATGGACTGTGGGTGTCTGAAATAGCACAATGCCACGTTCCAAAAATACAGAATTGAATGTTATAGGCGCAAGAAAGTGGAGTTTGTAGGCATCAATTGTAAAAAATTCACAAGTATATTTATTAACAACTTTGATACAAAAAGTTCAAATAGAACAAAAGCTCAAAATTAAAAACTGTAGAAGATTACAGTAACAACAAGTTGTTGCAATAAAGGTCCAAAGTTGTCATCACATGTTGCAAAGAGCACATGAGACCATAATAGATAAGTTAGTGTTTAGATTTAATTTAAATGTCATGGCTTTGATTTACTAAAGCAACAAATTTCACCTATAGATGAGGCATGCCTCAGATATTTACTTGGAAAAGCTACTTTTGGTATACAGTACAGATACAATACAGTTGCTCAGCTTTAACAGTCACAAATTAAAAAATCATGTAGGTGAAACCAGAAGGAGACATTTTCCGAGAGACTGGACATCATTTTATAAAGTTGTTTGTCCCACGGTTGAAATGACAGTTAAAAGCTTGTCTTAGTGCTCCAGTCACTGCTCCTTTCCTCTTGAAATCTGTGCTCCTCATAAAACAGATGCAGCCTAGATATCCAGCTTGCTTTATTGAGTGGATGTCTTGTGCCCATACAATGACATGAGGCGGGAGGGCCACATTCTGTAACACTGAACACAGTACAAGGCACTGTAGACTGCAGATCTATATCAGTAGTTAGTGGTGTAGGATGAAAAATAGCCTTTAATGTTACTGAATAGGTTTATCACTACAGGAAAGTAAACAACAGATTATTAAAAAATATGGCCATAGAATGATATGTGATGACAGGAAAACATACAAATTAAGATATCTAAGTTGGTAACAAAAAATGGTAACATAAAATGTGAAAAAAAAAAAAAAAACTTAGCAGGGACATAACTTCATTACCACCCACCTAATACTGAGTAGGCCCTGTTTTGCCTCCCAAGACAGCCTCTTTTGCTGCCAAAACAACCCTGACCCCTCCAGGTATGGATGCCACTAGACCTCTGAAGGTATGCTATAGTATCTGGTACTGAGCAGTCGGTAACAGGTCCTTTTAGGTCCTGTAAGTTCCGAGGTTGAGTCTCCATGAATTAGACTTTTTCCAGCACATCCCGTAGATGCTCGGATGGATTAAGATCAGAAGAATTTGGAGACCAAGTCAACACTTCAAACTCATTGTGTTACTCGAACATAGAAAAAAAACCTTCTTCCTCCAATCAGATCCAGAAGAGGATCCTTTTCCCTCCATCTAAATAGATTGTATCCGAGGGAATTCGGATGTTAACGAACAGAGAAGTCTGTTTACTCTCGGCCACTTATTGAATGTCTGCTCTGCAGAAACTGAGCAGGCACGGCCCAGTCTGCTCTGATCAGTAGGTACCACCAGATAGATCCCCTGCTGATCAAAACATAGTCCGCTCCGTGTGAAAAGGGCCTTACTGATTTTTCAGCAGCTTTGATACAAGTTTTTCAGCTTGTTTTGATCATACAGTGCATGCCTCCCAAAAAATGTTTGTGCAGACATGTTAGATCCTTCCCTTCAGGAAACAAATCTCCAATATATGCATCTCACTTTTGCTTCACTGTTGGCTAATAAGAGCAACCTATGGCCTAGGAAGGTGGATGGATATACGTAGGGGCAACCTATGGCCTAGGAAGGTGGATGGATATAGGTAAGGGCAACCTATGGCCTAGGAAGTTGGATGGATATACTTATACTAGGGTACTAATGAATTCAGGATGCCAAATTGGAAAATAGAGCCGACATGCAGGTCCTTAGAAGTGCCGGCTTTTTATTGCTACTGGTTACGTAGATGTGTTTCCCCTAATTCTGTTTCTCTTTAATACTGAATTATGTTTTTTAAGGCATGGCTTATCTTCTGGACAAATAAATAACTATCTCCTAGTGTATGTGTATTTTATTTAAATTTAAAATTCTTGGGCAAATGGCACTTTTAGTTCGCTGTTATGCTGTTAATCGTTTTATTGTTTTGGGTGACTCCCTTATATTGCCAAAGCTATGTGGCCATAGCTTTGTAAAGTATAGTAATAAAAACAATTAGTGTACATTTGATAGGTATGATTACTCAACTGTTATGGTTCATCTGTCGGTCTTGTAGTCCTGTTTGCCTTTTAATACTTAAATGTGTTCATGTAAATATGGTATTTTAGATTTTTCATTTTTGAAATATACATACTCGTACTTAGGATTATGACACTATTTAAGTGGATTCCTTAGCAAATGACAAAACAAAATGACAAAATCAAAATTCTAAGGAAATATTAGAATAGAGTAGAATAAATCAAAGGTGATAAGATTGGAACCAGCAACATAATCTAAAGCCCCGTACACATGATCAGAATTTCCAAATTAAAAAGTCAGACAGACTTTTTACATCGGAAATTCTGACTGTGTGTATGCCCCATCTGACTTTTTCCCGAGGAATTCCATCAGAGTTTAGATAGAGAACATGTTCTCTTTTACTCCAATAGAATTCTGTCGGAATTTCAATGTTAGTTTGGCTGGGCAATAGCCTGATCGTGTTGATAGGGCATAAGCCACATTTGTACTTGTATGCATGGATTACAAATATCCTTTTCCAGGTTTTTGCTTCTGCTACATATTGTCCCAGGAGTGTTTGTCAAACCTCAGACTAAACTCACTGTAACTGAATTACAAACAAGAACATGCAGCTCCTCTTATCTTCAGCTCCAGTGTGCAATGAGTTTTACAGGTGAATTCTTAGCTAGAAACAGTCAAGCAGATGGTAGATTTTCTTGTGCTCAGTTATGGTTATCACAGATACCTGTTCCCCTGTGGCCTCGTCTTAGTCATCATGAATTCTTTAAAAAAATAAAATAAAATTCCTGTGTATTTATTTATATTTTTGAGAGGAGGTAGATAAGAGATATAGCAGGCAATACAATTTGGGAGGAATACTATAATCTTGAAGTCTTATGGTTTCTCTTGGAAAGAGCTCCATGACATCTGTCATTTATGATGTATATACACAGCAGGTCCGTTGCGACAAGGCAAGCAAACCAAGCAATTGCTTGGGACCCCAAGCAGGGCCCTTGCCGCTCTTCCTCTAAATGCTGCAGCCGCCTGAGCATTCTATAGAGAGCTTCAGGCGGCTGCAGCACTACTGCCTCTCTCGTCACTTCTTCCCCTTCCCTGTAGCGTGGGCGAGCTCCTCTTCCTTCCTCCTGTCAGTCCGGCCGGGGACCGCACGGTGCAGGAGATTGTTTCCTGTTCCCAGCCGGACTGACAGGAAGTGCACACTGAGTGCTCACTTCCATTCAGTCCGGCCGGGAACAGGAAACTGAATCTCCTCACCTGTTTTATGGTAGGGAGAGGGGGGGGGGGGGTAAAAATAACATGAGGGGAGTAAAAAAAACACTGGGGGGTGTAAAAAGAACATAGGGAGGGGAGTAAGAAGGGCACAGGGAGGGGGAGGGTGGAGTAAGAAGGACACAGGGAGGGGGGAGTAAAAAGAACATGAGGAGTAAAAAAACATAGGGAGGGGGAGAGGGGAGTAAAAAAAACATGGGGAGGGAGAGTAAAAAAGAACACATGGGGGAGGAGGAGTAATAAGGACACAGGGAGGGGGAGGAGGAGTAAGAAGGACACAGGGAGGGGGAGGGGGAGTAAGAAGGACACAGGGAACGGGAGGGGGATTAAGAAGGACACAGGGAGGGGGAGGGGGAGTAAGAAGGACACAGGGAGGGGAGGAGGAGTAAGAAGGACACAGGGAGGGGGAGGGGGAGTAAGAAGGACACAGGGAAGGGGAGGGGGAGTAAGAAGGACACAGGGAGGGGAGGGGGAGTAAGAAGGACACAGGGAGGGGGAGAGAAGTAAGAAGGACACAGGGAGGGGAAGGGGAGTAAGAAGGACACAAAATGTTAATGTGAGTGTATGTATGTGTGTGTGTTTTAAGTATGTTGGATCTAGTTATTGTGCACTTTAGGGCCCTTTCACGAGTGCGGACCGTATGTCCGCTTTTTCATCCATCCGTTTGCGGATGAAAAAGGGACATACATTGGTCCCTATGTGATTGCGGGTGTCAGCAGATGAACATCCGCTGACACCCGTTATCACCCACCTCCGCAAACATCCGATTTTGCAGACGGAACAAAACCCTATTTTTTCTTCCGTCTGCAGAGCGGATCGGATGAACATGGACACACAGTCCGTGTTCATCCGCTCCCCCATAGGGGAGAGCGTAGAAAAGACAGGGCGGTCCCTGCACAGTGTGCGGGGGACCACCCTGTCATCTGACGGCTCAGCAGGGATTTACAGAGGGATCCCCGCTGAGCTTACGGACACACAGAGGTGGATCATTACTGATCCGTCCTGTGTGAAAGTGTCCTAAATGTATATTAATTGATTTTATGGTACAGTGGTGTTTTTTACAAATGTTCAATTGTTGAACATGTTCAAATTTTATGCACAGTATATGCAACAGCAGTATTTGCGCTGTAAAAATGTTTTATTTATATAAAGTGTGAGTGAACTTAAACTGTATGCTGTGGACTTAAACCAATACTTTGGTTCCTGTAGGCTTTCCGTACATGTGGGGGGGGGGGGTGTGTGTTTTGGGGGGCCTCCATGTCCATTTTGCTTGGGGCCCACAAATTCCCTCAAACGGCCCTGGTACACAGTGAGGGGGATTTACTAAAGCAGAACATGGTGCAGCTGTGCATAGTAACCAATCAGCGTCTAGAGGTTTTATTGGCAAAGCTTAATTGAACAAGCTGAGATTAGAAGCTGATTGATTAATTATGCACGGATGCTCCAGATTCTGTATGCAAGCGTGTCCTGTTGCTCTCTTATATAGAACGCACAGGTGCACTGATATTGAATCGACTGGTTGCATTATCTATGCCACTGTTCCCTATCGGAAATTCTAGATTGTTTTAGTATTCAGAATTCTGGCAGCACATATATGTTTAAAGGTGTATCAGGTTGTAATGCTACTGGTTACCATATTGATACTCTTTTCTATGCATTGTATCTGTTTACACCTCTGAAATGTTATCACATATGTCTGAAAATACTTTATTATAAATTCAGTGGAGATTACCCCAGTGACAAATTGAGCCTTGCAGAAGCCTTTTTCATTAGTGTTTGCATTGACTGTTAGGTGAATGGTTGTCATCAGTCTTGGATACTTTGCAACTTTGTCTAAATAATGTTTGCAGCTAATCATTTTGGTAAAAATCCTGCTGGCTCATTTTTTCAAATGCTCTTTTACAAGCCAGCTAATTAATATATATATATATATATATATATATATATATAGCATTTGTTTTTTACATAATGTTTTCTGCCCCTGTAACAATTGCAGTCTAAAGGTATAGCATTTAGTATTTTTGGGCTAAGCCTTTGGTACTCAGTCTCCGACTGTATGACAAGAAAAGCTATTTTTTCCTGTCAGTTGAGGAATGTAGCAATTCTTAGGCCCCTTCCACTTGGGCATGTTTTTGCTTTAAATTCAGGTGTTTGAGGCACATAGTTTACACCTCTAAGCTGCCTGTTAAAACCAATAAATAGTTGATTGATAGCCCATACACACTGTTGCTGCCATAAAGATGTGTTTCACCAAAAACAAAATAAGGCATGCCCAGGGGCGGACTGACAACTCATGGGGCCCCCGGGCAATAGAAGATTATGGGGCCCCCGGGCTTACAGATGGCCACCACGCCAGGAGGCAGTGCAGAGGCGGGGAGGCTAAAATCTCTGGATTTTCACATCAAAAGCATGTCAGTTTCAGACATATCAGGGACAGATGTAAAAAAAAACAGATATTTACATACTGTCCCTAGTTTTACTGAGCCTGGCAACCCTGATGGGGCCCCCTAGTGGCAAGGGGCCCTCGGGCAGTGCCCAAGTGACTCAATGGTCAGTCCGCCCCTGGGCATGCCTTGTTTGAAAGGCAATACCTCTTAACATCACTCCCCATAGAGGTGAATGTGGCTGAACCGCAACCATGATGCAACTATGTCCAAGGGACATGGTTACAGTATAGTGAAGAGGGATTTCAGTGTAAAATACATTTTCAAATACGTTTTATGACATATCGCCTTCCAATCCCTTGCTAACCACAAACCAGTAGCTTCTAACAACCAGAGCCACCATGAAACCCGTGTACATAGCCTAACATTGAAATCCGCTGCCGACCCAGGATCATACAGCAGCATGACGTCAGCACAAAAAACTCCACCCCGGAGTTACTATATTTAATATTGATACAAAAAGAAAGAGCATGATGGGACTTTGCATGAGGTATGTCATTGCAGATAATAACTTATAATTATTATCTGCAACGACATACCTCATGCAAAGTCCCATCATCCGCCTTCTTTTTCTATCTATACTAAAGGGATGGAGGTATGCCATTGCTGGTTATGTTTAGCTGTCTATATTTAATATTGGCGCTACACATTATTTATTATTTGGGTTTGTTATACTGCCTTTGTGTGTAAGCAGCTTTAGTTATTTTATATTTGTCACAACACAGTTTTCTTTATATTAATTTGTCAAAAGCAACAGGGTTGCTAAGAGGCTGCCTGTTTGTCCCTATGTAATCTTTCCCATTGTAACTGAGGCAGCGAAATGTCACTCCACATGCTAGAGATCCACATTCAGCAGTACTTGTGCCAGCTACAGAGCAACACCACACTGTGTGTGGCTGCAGAGGGAGCGATCTTATAGGGACACACAGGCAGCCTTCTTAGCAGTCCTGCCACCGGCGATTTGTACTGTAGCGGACAGTAATGTCCAAAAATATTGACACACCTTATTTCTGTCAAATAATGCACCACTTCGCCCAGAAAATTGTTGCAATTAAAAATGTTAAACATGAGAATGCTTAATTTCTTTTGTTTGTATTGGTATGACACAGTCCACACAAAACTAAAAAATGGACTGGACAAAATTATTGGCACCCTCAATTTAACCACTTGCTTACTGGGCACATAAACCCCCTTCGTGCCCAGGCGAAATTTCAGCTTGCGGCACTGCGTCGCTTTAACTGACAATTGCGCGGTCGTGCGATGTGGCACGCAAACAAAATTGGCGTCCTTTGTTCCCCACAAATAGAGCTTTCTTTTGGTGGTATTTGATCGCCCGTGCGGTTTTTATTTTTTGCGTTATAAACAAAAAAAGAGCGACAATTTAAAAATATATATATCAGTTAAGGCCGATACGTGTTCTTCTACGTATTTTTGTAAAAAAAAAAAAAAAAATCACAATAAGTGACTGCTTTGCGCAAAAGTTATAGCACCTACAAAATAGGGGACAGAATTATGATTTTTTTTTAATATCTTTTTTTTTACTAGTAATGGCGGCGATCTGCGATTTTTTATTTTGACTGCGATATTGCGTCGGACACTTTTGACACATTTTTGGCGCCATTCACATTTATACAGCGACCAGTGCTATAAATATGCACTAATTACTGTATAAATGTGACTGGCATTGAAGGGGTTAACACTAGGGGGTGAGGAAGGGGTTAAATGTATTGCCTGGGTGTGTTCTAACTGTGTGGGGGGAGGGGGGTGACTGGGGGAGGTGACCGATGCTGTCTCCCTATGTACAAGAGAAACAGCATCTGTCACCTCTCCCTGACAGGACGTGGAGCTCTGTGTTTACACACAGAGCTCCACGTCCCTGCTCTGTCACCGACGATCGCGTGTACCTGACAGATATCGCGGCTGCCGGGTACACGCATCGAATCCTCGGTGATGCGTCGGGACTGTTTTTCCCCAGCGGGGAATTACAAGTAAATGACGTCCAAAGACGTGACCCCGGCGCCTCAGGTCCGCGCTGTTGACGTGTTCTGTCAATAGCGCGGACCCGAAGTGGTTAATATTTGGTAGCACACCCCTCGGAAAAAAATAACTGAAATACATTTTTTTCTGTAAACATCAATATGTTTCGTACACCTCTCTACTGGAGTTTTGGACCACTCTTCTTTTACCAACTGCTCCAGGCCTCTCAGATTGGAAGGGTTCTTTTTCCAAACTTCTGCTCTATGTGCTCTATGTGATTTAGATTTGTTGGCCAGTACTCTCCAGCACTTTGTCTTAAACCATTTCTTGGTGCTTTTTGACGTGTGCTTTGGGTCATTGTCTTGCTGTAAGACCTATGATCTCTGATAAGGACCCAACTTTCTGACACTGGGCCCTACATTTCACCCCAGAATTCTTTGGTAATCTTCAGATTTCACACGGTCAAGACATCCAGTGCCTAAAGAAGCAAAGCTACCCCAAAACATCAGTGAACCTCCACCATGTTTGTTTGACTGTATGGACTGTATTGTTTCCTTTAAAGGCCTCACGTCTTCTTTTCTGAAAACAGTAGAATGATGGGCTTTACCAAAAAGCTGTAATTGTGTTTTGTCTGTCCACAGCACATTCTCCCAAAAGGATTTCGACTTCCTCAGGAATGTTTTGGCAAACTCCAATCTGGCTTTTTTATGTTTCTGTTTCAGCAGTTCTCCTTCGTTCTTCTACCATAGCTGTTAACCTCTTGACAATGTTGAGCATAGTAGATGGAGAAACATTAAGATTTCTGGAGATGTATGCAACCTTGAGATTGTCTATGCTTTCCACATTTGTTGTTGGCAAATCCTCAGACAATTCTTTGTTGCTCTTTCTCTTCTCTGTGTTTCGTGTGGCACAAAGAGACACACAACAGAAAGGTTGAGTACATTTTTCACCATTTTAACTGGTTGTCGGTGTGATTTCTATATTGTCAACACCTGTTAATTGATACAGGTGAGTTTAATTACAAATTACAGGAGCATCATAAATTTGGAATACAATTATTTCTTACAATTTTTGGAGTTTTGCATAGAATGTGTCAGATTTGACTTTTTGTTTGCCCACTTTTTTGTGTCGTACCAATACAAACAAAAGAAATAAACATATGAATGCCTAAACATTTGTAATTAACAATTTTCTTGGCGAAGTGGTCCATTATCTGACAGAAATGCCAGGGTGCCGATATTTTTGGCCATGACTGTATGTGCCATTAGCCAAATTGGCTGATGGCACTCATTTTAACCCCATTTCATCAAAACAAATTCCATCTAGTACCAACTATTCATTTTGTACCCTTTTGTATGTATGTTTGAATCAAATTGATACCTTAGATGACCTGTCTGTGTTATAGTAGGACACCACTGAGGTCTGTACCATACCATATGTAAAAAATACAAATGAAAAGAGGAATTGTAGAACAAATAAGGTCAAAGTTTGATGGGTCACATAGTTTTCAACACAGTTCATAACAATAGGAGTTATTTCTGGATGAGAGAGCAGGTACATTTCTACATGTCCTAAAAAAAACAAGTTAATCAGGTATTCCTACTGGAATTGCTAATGAGCTTTGCCACTAATACAGACCTTCTATTGTATTGCAGTCAGTTTGAGGCAGCCTTTACAAAGAAAGGGTGTGGAAATAGACAATTCTAGAATGAAATGCCAAACTTCCCAGATTTGCCTCTTCAGGATAAACCCAGTGCTATTGATTCACTTCCCTGCCCACTCAGTACTCTCATGGAAAGATAGCTTAACTCCCTAAGCTGCCACCCTGACGGCTTCATGCAACGCCATTCCCTGTTTTACGCCTATTAAACCCTGTGAAATCAGTGCCATCTATATGTGCATTAGAAAACTGGATACCTTCCAGACAGCTTACATCCACCCATTTCAGAGCTGTGCTATTAACGTGTAGCGGTGCAAATCTTTTGCAGCCTGTTGTCATCTAAAAAATTGTCTAAACTAGACTAAAAATTCGTTTTTGTAGCAATATAGTCTTAAATAGGCTAGCACGTGCTTTATTCTGAAGTAAAAAAAAAAAATAACACTTTGATTTAAATGTTTCCTTTTCTGGTATTAAGCCTTCTCGATATCTCCTTTTCATATAAATGTATTTTCCGTTTTAGTCAGCGGCTCCGCTAACAGTGATTTTGATCGCACATAGTAAATGGCTGTCTGGGGACAGTGAGTGGGCTAATGCTGCCACTAAAGCTTTGAAGTAGAAGACATGAATGTAAGTTACATGACCTTGGACAGATTTCTCCCAAGGCACCAGGCGTTATATTTTATGTTTAATGTGAAGCCTGATTGTACTTCCATAATTGTGCATAGTGTGTGTTATATGGAATACATTACACTTTACTGTACAAGAGCTGTGTGAATTGTGTATTGCATTGATATTATGACATTTTTGAAAAGCTCAGTAAGTTTTTTTTTTTTTTATGTATTTTTTTTCAGTGGCTCTTGTACTTTGTGTTTGATCAGCTGTCATGCATTTTTATAGATTCAGAAATTGATCTGACATGTTTCTTTGTCCCTGGAAACCTTTTTACAAGAACTATATTTTATGTGTTTTATGGTCCAGTGATAGAGAAAATGAATGTGCTTTACTGCCTTGATAGGTATCAGCATTTTAAAACCCACTGATAGAGCAAATAATTATGGTATACACTTCTCTGGGGAAAAAAAAAAATACATATTCAAGTTCTTGCTATTAGGCGCCTCTCACACTGGGCGCAGGAGGTGCGGTGGCGGTATAGCGGTGCTAAAAAAAAAAGTGCAGTTTTAACCCCCGCTAGTGATCGAAAAAGGGTTAATACCGCCCGACGGTATTATCGCGGTATCCCATTGATTTCAGTGGGAAGGAGCGGTAAACTATAACGCTCCAAAGATGCGGCTAGCAGGACTTTTGGATCGGTTCTGCTAGTGCACGCTTCAGTGTGAAAGCCTTCGGGCTTTCACACTGAAGACTGCAGGGCACGATTTTTTGGGGCATAGAATAAGAGGGAAAAAAAACGGGAGCTGTGGTGGCTCAGTGTGATTGGCACTGCGCTGATAAGCCGTTCACCTCTGCAGCCAAGGGTTCGGATCCCGGTCTCGGCTACATGTGAATTGAGTTTGGTGGTCTCAGCCTGGCACCCGGTGGGTGTGCTATGCAAGGTAAGCCTGTGCTTAGTATGCTCACTGACCCCCCCCCCCCCCCACAAAAACCACCACACTTGCAAGCACACAAAATTGGTTTAACACGCATGCACTTTGGCCATGCGGTCTCCTAAAAAAGAGAGGCGAAGGACCTACGGGGCTGGCTGAGCGGGCTAGACCCCCTCACTTCCTCATAGGGGGAGTCCCGTTGGGCTCCCAAGCGGAGCAGGTAGGGCGGGGTGAGTGGGAGGTCCTCCCTCACACCTGCCATTGCCACCCGGGGGCATGGAGAAGGATGGCAGATTGCCTCTGGGGGGAGAGTCTGCCTGCAGTCCGGCTCCTTGCACAAAAATACACTTAAAAAAAAAAAAGAATAAGAGGAAAAAGCACAAGTTTTTTTCTGCAATATTTGCAGCGTTTTTTACTGCGATTTGTTAAACTGTTAAAGGCAGAAAAACGCCCAAATCTGCCTAAAAAAAAGTCCCAGAACTTGTTTGAGCTTCAGGCGTTTTTGAACTTCTGGCTTCAGGCGTTTTGTAGTGGAGATGTGAACCATCTCCATAGACAATAATTGATTTTTTCCCCTCCAGCGTTTTGTAGCTTCAGGCTTCAAGCTACAAAACGCTCAGGTGTGAATGGGGTCTCAGTTGTGCTGCAGTGTTCCTGTACGAACAAGGAATATGCTTATAGGAGAAGAGAGAATAACTGATAAGTGGACCTGTAATTATTTCTTAAAGTGGTTGTAAACCCTTTGAAAAAAAAAACAATCCCTGCATGATAAGTGCATAATAAGCTAGTATGCATAGCATACTAGCTCATTATGAATTACTTACCTTACATCAAAACCCCTGCGGCGGTCCTTATCCCCCCCTCCGGCAGTGAAATCTATCCTGGGGGTTACTTCTGGGTATTGCGGCTCCCGTGCTGTGATTGGCCGGAGCCGCGATGACGTCACTACATGTGCTTAGGAGTCGTCGGTAACGACGCGGTCACTTAAGCAGCGGCACATCTGTGCCATTGCTTCAGTTTACCCCAGTGTGCATGTGCTAATGACATTGGCACATGCAGAGGACAGGAGATATCTCCTAAACCGTACAGGTGTAGGAGATATCCTGGGTAGCTACAGGTAAGTCTTATTATAGGCTTACCTGTAGCATAAAGTGATCTGTAAGGGTTTACAACCACTTTCAAGTGCTACTAAACCCACAACAGTAAAATCAGTCTGTATATGCAGTAAAGCATGCTTGTTATACTCACTGTGAAACCTAAGAGGTTAATACTGCGCATTGAGTAAAAAAGCTGTTTTAGCCTGTCTGCCCTGATCCTCCTCTTTTTCCAGTGTCCCTAATCCATCTCCTGATAGTACAGAGCCTTGAAGGCTCTCTGCACATGCTCAGGTTGATGTGAATTGCTTTTTTTTGGGGGGGGGGGGGGGATGTGATTAGCACAGGACCAATTAGCAGTGGAGTTCAGGAGTTATGCAGCCTCATAGGACAGTCAGAGGAGAATGAAAACTCCTCATACATGCTTTAACCAGTGCTTGGCCAGACACTGATAGAAGTCACAAGACTGCTATATACTGCTGATGAGAAAAGGTATTTAGCAGTTTATATTTACTATGTTCTGTGTACTGTGGGAGACCAGATATAATGAATGCAGGGTCCATGGGCATCCGCTCCATAGGGCAAGGGGGGCAATTGACCCCCCCTGAAATATCGAGGTGTTGAAAAGTCTCACGGCTGCCGGCTGTCTGAGCAGTAGTGGTCCGGATGTCACACAGGCACAGAGTGCAGAGTTAAGCCACCTTCACCCCAGTGTTTAGGGGGGGGGCTGCTGCCTGTGCCACACTGATGGCTGATCTGAGATACTGAATGGCAGGAGGGTCCATCTGTGCTGAAGGGGGGGGGGGGGGCATCTGTGCTGAAGGAGGTCTGTGCTTAAAAGGGGTCCATCTGTGCTGAATGTTGGTTTTTCTGTGCAGAATGGGGGGTCTGTGCTGAAGGGGGGTCCATCTGTGCTTAATGGGGGGGTCTGTGCTGAAGGGGGGTCCATCTGTGCTGAAGGGGGGTGTGTACATTCTCTAGGCTATATTTATATGGACATGGAGTGAAGCTGAATTATCTCAAGAGGTATTTCACACTGCCAGCTGGCCTCGTTATCGCTTTAGCTGCGCTATTTGGCCGATAGCGGGTGCTTTTAACCCCCACTAGTGTTTGACGAAAGGGTTATATGTGACTGTATATCACAGCTGCCGAAGCGACCGCGACTGGATTTAGTAACACTGTAACTACCAAAGGGAAAAATGTGGGTCTCCTTTACTGCCAGGAGACCTGCTGAGGACATGACAGTATGTGTAGCAGGAGTTTGGAGGGTATGACAGAAAGCAGAATATGCAGGAGAGAAGTATGAAGGGCAGCATGTAGAGAAGAAGATTGTGGATTGTATGATATAAGACAAGAGAGGAGTGTGGAGGGTATATCAGGGGCAGTATATGCAGTATATGCAGGAGAAGAGTATGGCAGAAGGCAGTACATTCAGAAAGGAATGCAGAGGGTATTATGGGGGAGTTATGTATTGGAGTGTATGTAGTATAGGACAATGGGTAGTATAGGCAGAAATGGAGGGTATAACAGTGGATTTTATGTATCATCCAGTGGTAGTTTACTGGAGGTATGACCTGGTAGTATGTGGAAGGAATGATGAAAGATGCGACAATGTGCATTTTAGTACAGAAGAATCTGGATGGTATGAAAGAGGGAAGAACAGTTCATTTTTTGATTGGCAAATAATGGTACTAATCATTTCGAGGTAGTCTGGAGGACTTGGCAGATGGGGCAGGGCTTTATTGCCAGGAATTGTTTAATGAGAGAATGGGGCAGTGTGGCTGAAAGTACCACTATACCAGAGTCATTGGAGAGTAGACTGATTTTGGGGTGGTGCACTGAATACATATGAGGGATTATCACATGAAATAGGCTCAGAGGGATTCTTACACATGTGTTGAGGCTAGCTGCTGGGGTAAACGCACTAGTGCTGACTGTTGGCAGATTGGAGAGTAATGCAGAAAGCAGAAGAATATGGGTGGAGAGGTTACGTTTTGGTTCACACTGCTATGACATCATTGTCATGCGTGTTCCAGTGCGATAATACAGTGCGACTTTCATGGGATATTAGAGCGTATAGGACTCTAAGTCGCATGAAGGTAGAGCATGAACTTTTTTAAAAGTCTGCGTGACGTAGGTTGCATTGATCAGAATGCCTGCCATTGAAATAAATGTGTTTTCACTTGTCATGCAACGTTTTTGTGTCGCAATTCAAAGCAATGTGAACCAAGGCTTTAACACATACTTTAGGCACTGTGAGTACCGAGGGGTAACTTATACTTGCTGGGTGCTGAAAGGTTACCACACATGCTTGGAGACCTCAGTAATGTTGAGATAATAATGCACATGAGCCTGAGGACTGGGCACTAAGAGGTTATCTTGTATGTGCAGAGGAATGGGCGGTGAGGGGATAACACATCTAAGCTGGGGCTGAGTGACAAGGGGTCGATTTCAGGACAGGTTACTAATGGGTCAATAGACAACCTTCAGATGATATTCATTACTAAGGTGTTGATGAACATGCTTCTGTAGAAAATCAAATACACTGCAGATGGGTCACTGATTCGTTAAGCTTTTAAATGGGGGGGGGGGGCTGAGGGGTTAACGCTTCTTCTGTGGTGGCTCAGAGGTTAAAGCGGAACTTTGCTTACCTTTGCTCCAGCGCTGCACTGTCCAGGAGCTCCCCACCAGCCGCTGACATCTTTGGATAAGTTCACCTTTTGTAAAATTCCCTCATTCCCCGATTCCCTCATGTTGACAGCGAGCGGGGGGTCTTCTCTCCCCACTTGCTGTCACAATTGAAAAAAAAGCGTCCTGTGGATGCGAAAATTACAAGTAGCAACAACCTTTGCTTCTGTCAGCTTGTAGATCCCAATGAACTACCATAATGCTGTTGAGCACTCTGTGTAGTTCGTTGAATCTTTCTGTCTACCTATATGAGGTATGAGCTGACAGCTAACACAGACTGTCTGCAAAAGCCCTGCATAGCACCCACGTCTGCAGTCCAAGGGTGCAATGCTTTACAGGCTCCTAGTAAGAAAAAATATATAATTGCACATCCTTTTACCTGCAAAAAGAGGTGAATCTTTTAAACCCCCTTTCACACTACTGTGGTTTTCAGGTGCTTTAACGCTGGAAATGGCCTCTGCTAAGAGCCTGAAAACCGCCTACCATTCATTCCAGCGTGTCTTTTCACACTCGGGCGGTGCGCTTGCAGGACATTCTGAACATTTCTTCAAGCAGCATCTTTGGGGCGCGTTGGGAGCGTTGTATTTAGCGCTCCAAAAATGCCTGCCCATTGGACTGAATGGGGCAGCGCTTTCAAAGAGCTTGAAAAGTGGTTTTAGAGCGCAGTGAAACGTGAGTATTTAACCTTTTTTGGTGGGTGAAAAGCTCCGCTCTAGTGTCTGAAAAGCGACGCAAATGTGCTGCTTAAATAGCGATGAAGCATTTCTAAAACGAACGGCACTTTAGCACTTACGGCTGGTGCTTTCAGTTTGAAGGCTCTAAGGTGCCCAGACCTGAACTACTGAAGCTACATAGTAGTAATTTAAAATGCAGTTAAAAGCCCTTTACAGGAAAACAATGTAAACTGATATTGATTTCAATATGAGTCTCAGTCCTACTGCTGCAATCTTCATAAGGTAATGAAAAATCCCATATATATTTCTATATCTTTAGCCCTTGGGTGCAAGTCCGCAAAATCTATGTGAAGCTGGTAAGTGACCCAACCAACCAGCACAATCTACAATGAAATATTGGTTTTGGTGAGTTAGATGAAGACCAATACCTTTCAAAGACCTCTAACTGCTGTAGGTTTGTTGTAAAACTTTTCTTCACTAAGTATTTGCTGGCATTTGGTGAATCTTTGCTGGTTGCTGTGCTTTTCCATTATCTGTGATTATTCCCACTAAATCCATGTCACATGCCTCTGCTGTCTTTATCTTAGAACATCTGCTTTTATCACAATAGGTGGTATAGTGTCTCTGCGAGTTAAAAGCATCTACATACACTACATCATGTAACTGAATATGTATTATTGGTATTCACCGATAATTTTTTGACGTTCACATTTCTGATACAAGTGACTTGGCTCCCCAGCTGAGGATAATATGATGTTACAGCAGAGTGGTGATATTAACCACTTAAGACCCGGACCTTTAGGCAGCTAAAGGACCCGGTCAGGTTTTGCGATTCTGCACTGCGTCTCTTTACCAGACAATTGCACGATCGTGCGATGTGGCTCCCAAACAAAATTGGCATCCTTTTTTTCCTACAAATAGAGCTTTCTTTTGGTGGTATTTGATCCCCCAAAAATATATAAAAAAATATATTTTAGTTTATATATTAGTTTAGGCCGATACGTATTCTTCTACCTATTTTTGTCAAAAAAATCGCAATAAGCGTTTATCGGTTGGTTTATGCAAAATTTATAGCGTTTACAAAATAGGGGATAGTTTTATTACATTTTTATTAATTATTTTTTTACTACTTATGGCGGCGATCAGCGTTTTTTTCGTGACTGCGACATTATGGCGGACACTTCAGACAATTTTGACACATTATTGGGATCATTGTAATTTTCACAGCAAAAAATGGATTTGAAATGCATTGTTTATTGTGAAAATGACAATTGCAGTTTGGGAGTTAACCACAAGGGGGCGCTGAAGGTGTTTTGTGTGACCTAATGTGTGTTTACAACTGTAGGGGGGTGTGGCTGTAGGTGTGACCTCAACAATTGTGTATCCCTATAAAAGGGATCACACGATCGATGACGCCACCACAGTGAAAAACGGGGAAGCCGTGTTTACACATGGCTCTCCCCATTCTTCAGCTCCGGGGACCGATTGCGGGACTCCAGCGGTGATCGCGTCCGCAGGTCCCGGTAACGGAGCTTCGGACCGGGTCGCGGGCGCGCGCCTGCGACCCACGGCTTAGCACTAGCACAGGACGTACCTGTACGTGCATGTGCTCAGCCGTGCCATTCTGCCGACGTATATGTGCAGGAGACGGTCCTTAAGTGGTTATTAGACACAAATAATACATTGCAGATGCAGAATCTCTGAGTTTGTGGTCCATACTCAGATGCCAGTAGTGTGGTTGATATACAAAATGAGAAGCAAATGTTCACTTTGCAATGCCATAGTTCAGCTTATAAGTAAAGCTGCACTCACTTCAGTCCAATCCAATCGTGTGCAAGCAAAAAAAAAAGTAACAGTATAAGCCCCGGACCATTTTGTAGCTAAAAGACCAGGCCACCAGCGATTTGGCACTGCGTCGCTTTAACTGACAATTTTGCGGTCGTGCGATGTGGCTATCAAATAAAATTGGCATTCTTTTTTCCCCTAAATAGAGCTTTCTTTTGGTGGTATTTGATCACCTTTTGAAAAAAATAATATTTTTTACTTTTTTGCTATAATAAATATCCCCCAAAAATGTATATATAAAAAAAATGTTTTTCTCAGTTTAGGCCGATACGTATTCGTCTACCTATTTTTGGTAAAAAAAAATCGTTGGGACCCCCTCTGCTACATGCGGCGGTCTGTAAGTGTCTGGGAGCGATCCGGGATGAGGGGGCGGCTGTTCGTTTCTGTCCGCCCCCTCGCGATCACTCCCAGCGAATCCGCTTCCTCCCCGGCTGCCCGCCCTCTGCCTGTGTAATGTAAACACAGGCAGAGGAAGTGATGTCACCTCTCCTCTCGGCGGTATTTTCGATCCGGCGAGAGCAAAGAAGACATCACATAGTAAGTCGCACCAACACTACACTGACACAACACACATAGGCACATTTAACCCCTTCAGATCACCCCCAGCCCCCTACCACAGTGTCACTAATAGCAGTGATCATATATTTACTGATCACTGCATTTAGTGTCAGTGCGACAGTGTGACAGGCAGTTAGTGTTAGGTCCAGGGTAGCCCCCACCCCCCCTAATAAAGGCTTAACCCCTTGATCACTGTCCTAGTTAACCCTTTCATCCCCTATTGCCAGTGTCACTAAGCGATCGGTTTTCTGATCGCTGTATTAGTGTCACTGTTGCCACTAGGTAGCTAGTTTTTTTTTATATTGGGATTTTTTTTTACTAAAGACATGTGGCTGAATACATTTTGGCCTAAATGTTTGACTAAAATTTAGTTTATTCGATTTTTCTTATAACAAAAAGTAGAAAATATCATCTTTTTTCAAAATTTTCTGTCTTTTTCCGTTTATATTGCAAAAAATTTAAATTGCAGAGACAATCAAATACCATCAAAAGACAGCTCTATTTGTGGGAAGAAGAAGAAATTTTGTTTGCACGACCGCGCAATTGTCTGTTAAAGCGACGCAGTGCCGAATTGTAAAAACACCTTTGGGCATTTAGTAGCATATTGGTCCAGGGCTTAAGTGGTTACAGGGGACGTATATATACGTCCTTTTTCCCAGCCGTGCTGCTCTGCCGACGTATATCGGCGTTAGGCGGTCCTTAAGTGGTTAATTTGGCTTGTACATGATCGGATATTAAAGGGGAACTCGTTACTCGTTAAAGTAAGGGAGTGCTCTCTGCTTTTCTAGTAAATCAATCCCAGTGCTTCATACCTTGAATGAAACCAGTAAATAACAGGTGTCTGTGGAAGTTTTATTTTGTTCACTATATCCATGCACACACAATAAATCTGCGATGAATGTAGGCGAGATGTGACGATAGGATTGAGTTATGAAGAAATAGAATGTTTGAGAATTAAACTACATTACTACAAGCAGAAAGGATTTATTGGATTCAACGCTGTGTGTTAAAGCAGTATTAAACCCTAAAGCAAACATTTATTATATTGCAGCTTACCAATTCTTAGATGTGATGACTCCATTAGTTTCCTTTTTTAGGTTTTCTTTCCTCTATTTCCATCTGGTAATCCTGCCAGTAAATTTGTTGTTTCTCAACAGTAAAAGCTCTCTTGCAGCTTCGAGGATAAGACAGACCATTTAACACTGACAGCGTGCTTAAAATGATCAGTTTTTATTTATTTAAAATTGATATCCCAACAGAACCAAAACTGTTTGCTGTAATTGATTATACAATATTATATATGTTTGTATTAAAATCTGCTACTACATCTAGCACTCCCCTCCCCCAGAATGACAATGCTGCTGGCAAAAGGTTCCCCCTGTGCTCCTTCATCCAGAGTGTACTCTTAATACAGGAGGTGTGTTACTGACCAGATCATCAGGTGAAAAAGCAAACTAATGCAATATATTAAGTAATGTATACAATATATATAGTACAATTTTTGTTTTGGGTTTAATACCTGTTTAGCTAAATTGCTTTATTGTAATCCTCAGATTACATTCATATTAGAGCTGTTTTACCTGCCAGAGAATTTGATTTCTTTCCATTCAGTTCTGAGATTTACGAAGCTCTGACTCAGAACAGTTTTGTCTAGCTGGATAGGAGACCTGATCTTTCTCTGCTACATTTTCACCTCTCCGCCCCCTGCGTTAACTGGACAGTGAAAAGAGAAGCAGCACACTGATAAGCTAATCTCTCGATCTGCTCTCGTCTCGTATTAGCTTGCTCCTTATGGTGACACTGGTGCTTGCTTGCTCCCAAGCCCTGCTCTATGCCTCTATAAGACACTTAGAGCTGTGACTTGGCTCCACCCCCTGCACTCTCCTTGTGAAGGACTTTTATGCAATTGCCTATATACTTCAGTGTAATTCTCTCCCTGCTAATTTTAATGTCTGTGTGTTATGGGGTCTGCCTCTAGCCCTGGATAATTGGATTACTTTCCCCTTTGTAGAGGCATCTGTAAAACCTGTTTAAACCAGATTGCCATGCTGCCAGTAAGGCACAATGACCTTGCAATGCTAAGTGGCTTGTGAAATACCTTTCCATTGTGTTCTGCAGATGAATAGCCGCGTCAGAGACGAGACGCCTAGCCACCCGACCCCCTGGGGGCTTCTGTCTCAACACACATATTCAGGCTATTCAAGCTTTGGGACCAATCTCTGCTGTGTAATTTTCAAGTCCTCATTTGCATGGTTTAAGAGGACCTGAGTGAAGACTGCATACTTTACAATGGACCAATAGGAAAGCGGTTGTTGGGGGCGGGATGTTCCAAATCCTGTATAAAGTGTGCTGTGTACTTTCAATAAAGTGTGTCCTGTTTACATTCAGCATTAAGCCATGGCTCATGTGTGGATTATTCGGCAATTCCAGGGATATTCCTAGTCGTGGAATGTTGGGTGATTTCTTTTATGGGAGAAGAAGGGAATGCTTGACGGGGATATGTTCTACTACCGTCACACTCCTCATTGGCTCACTGGCGTCGATTGACAGCCCTGGGAACCAATGGCTCCTGCTGCTATCTCAGCATGAGAGGGAGTCCTGAGACAGCTGAGGCTCTTGTGCACATTGCTGGATTGAGTGTGAGCTCATGTGAGTATTGGGGGGCTGTGAGGGGAGCAGCGCACAGAAGGACTTTTGCCTTCATGCATAAATGCATTAAGGTTAAAAACCTTTAACCTTTACAACCACTTTAATTATTTATTAGTATTAATAATCAGAGTTTTAAAGACTTACAATATAGCTTTCACTACTCATCTTTGGCATACTAACATTTCCGTACTAATAAGGGCATACTTTTTCCTAGCATATCATAATTTAGCTTAGAGGCTAAAAATGCATTAGCCTCAATGTCCAGACACTGGGCTGAAGTTCATAAAACTAGGTCATGCAATCTAGTGCTTGATTTAACTCATTAAAATAGGATGCCTCTGTTGGCTATAGGCTGAAAAAGCAACAAGAATTCCATGAAATAAAAAGTATGTATGTTTATCACAATGTGAATGATGCTTTTTAATAATAATTAAAAGTGATGATATCTTAATGTTTTTGTTAATCCAGTCAAAAAAATAATCCCATATAAAATGTATAATATAAATATATATTATATTATATATAAAATTGAGCATGCTAAAGCAATTTTAAAATTAAATTTCATATTTTTAAATCTTAAGCTTTCAAGAAAAATAATACCAAGTGATCTTGCCACAAAGGCCTTTGTTCATTCCCTAGGCCTAGGTTAACAAAGCTATCCCTTTTTTTAAAACTGTGCCTCTGTCAATGGCTTCCAGTAATGGTTACAAGTTCCACACATTATACAGGTATGCTCCATTGTTGTAGCCATCCGGAAATCTACAGTGAGAAATGCTGTGCAGATATTGCTGGAGTGAGAGCATGTAAACAGGAAGCAGTATAACAAAAAACTGCTAGAGACCAATAAAGAATGAAAACAGGTGAAAACATGGATAGGATTTAAAATGACAGTTTTTTATAATACAGTAAAACCTTGGTTTGCGGGCATAATTTGTTCCAGAAACATGCTTGTAATCCAAAGCACTTGTATATCAAAGTATTTTTTACAGGGTATAAAAGAGAAGAGAGGCACCTCTAAGTGTAGCAATATGTTTCCAAATGTTGTACCTTCATTAAATGTAACCATATTGCTACCCTTAGAGCCGCTTCACACTGGGGCGACTCGTCAGACGGCTGACGAGTCGCGTCCCATTCAATTCAATGAAACAGTTCTAATAGGAGCGGCGCAAGTCGCTCCGACTTAGAAAAAGGTTCCTGCACGACTTCGGGGGCGGCTCGGGGCGACCTGCATTGACTTCTTTACAGAAGTCGTTTTGCTGGTCGCCTCTGAAGTTGTCCTCTGGACGACTTGCAGAGTCGCACCCGAAGTCGTGCCGCGGGAGTGTGAACCCGCTCTTGGAGGATCCTCTCTTCTTTTTATACTCAGTTGTGACATGCCGCTACTCTTATATCAAGACATTGCTTGTAGATCAAGGCAAAATGTATTAAAACATTTTTCTTGTCTTGCAAAACGCTCTCAAACCAAGTTACTCCGAAACCAAGGTTTTACTGTACATGATACATTAGCAAACTAAGTAAGGGTTTATATATAATTCAAGGAGAATCTGTCATCGTAGCACTGTAAAGATGGCTGATAAAAGTGGCTTTTTCTATTTCCCAACCACACACTTGTCTTTGACCAGTGAAGTATATATTTAGGCTTCACTGCAGTTAACTTGACTGCCTGGAAGGCATATGCATATGGCGCAATACCGCTCTGTAACGGTAGATGGGCAGCCAGCTGTGGGAGTGCAAAAATCCATAAGAGATAAGGATAGTGCTGGGTTGAAGTGTCAACATAAGCAGGTAGTTGTGACAGGTGGGTAGCAGAAAAAGCAGACGTTCTAGAGAGTTTAATTAATTTTTATATATATATTATATATATATATATATATATATATATATATATATATATATAAATTAAATAGTAGTGAAGTGCAAGGACATTGTATTGTCTGAAATACATAAGCATTAGTGGGTATCTTTAATGGAAACTTGGATTTGCCCTTTTTATATGGAAGTGGAAGAGAGTTGTTCTGTATACACTTTTTTTATCTTTAGTTGATCCAAAGTATACTAGATGTGCACTGTACTGCATAACCAGGCTTTTTTAAATTAGATACATACTGGTTGATTTACTAAAACTAGAGAGTGCAAAATCTGGTGCAGCTCTGCATCAAAACCAATCAGCTTCCAGTTTTTTTTTGTTGTCAAAGCTTAAAGGGTCACTTAAGGAAAACTTTTGTTTTGCTGAAATTACTGTTTACAGTGTATAAAGACATAAAAGTTAACTGATTCCTTTTAAAAATGATTAAAAATAGATAAAAATCAATCATATAATGTGCCTCTAGTTTCACTTTCTTTTTTAAACTGGTTTCATGTTTCTGTGAAGTAGAGAGAGACAAAGAACAAAAACAAACAAATCCAGGGCAGTGTTTTGTTTTTAAAATGAATCTGATTGGTTCTGGGGAGTTTTAGACACACAGCTTGGACCACAGTGAAAAGCTGCCATGAGATTTTTCATAAGGAGCCAGACAAGCAGGAAGTGTGGAGATCAGAGCAGAATTACAGAAACTTCAAAGCAAAAAACGAACAATGAGGACATGAAACCAGGACTGCAGTAAGGTAAAGGACCCCATAATTGAGAAAGCTGAAGTTAGAAGCTGATTGACTGATTGGCTACCATGCACAGTTTCACCAGTTTTAGTAAACCAACCCTATAGTACATATGTTTTGATGTATGGTTCAAATGTTTTGTTACTATTTGTTGTGTCATTGTCAAAGCAACATTTTGTGATCAATGAAGCCTAATATTCGTTGTAACTGTGTTATAGTTGGCCTTCAGTAGTCTTTTAGATGCTATTTAGAAGCATCCGGTGCTGATTACATCCAGTGCTGAAGCAGTTAATATACAGGCATTAAACGATTTTCTAATGCACTCAGCATAGTATGCAGCCAATATTCAATCAATCACTTTTTCTACTGATGGATGATCACCAATGTAGTTGCTGTGGCAGAGTGCATCGTCACATAATCACATTTGCTCAGGGGCTTAGGAGAGTTGAAACTGCATTCTGTAGATAGACTAAGAGTGTCATACATGTAAGAGGGATAGAGAGAAATATTTTAATCACCCAGACACAAAGCCACTGGTTTTGATGTTGAAAGCACAAGGGATACGTTGTGGTAAGTGTAATCAGGGTAGAATATATTTCATAGTTTCAGACTGTCAAATCATGTCTTCCTATTCTCACTGGTTATATGATGTGCATGAGTATTATTTTTCAGATCTATGAATATTGGTGTATAGGAAATAATTGTATCAATGTTCTTTGTGAATTATATGATTCTTTATGTTATTTTGGGTTTGGGTTGTGTAGCCAATTCTTAAATTATTGTCCTAGACTTGTAAAATCAACATAAAAAATGTCTGCATTGAATTAGCTCTGAACCTGCGAATTCTATTAGTTGTCCGTTACAAAATGAAATTTAACTTATGCCTGTTTTTGGCTAAACTTATTACCTATAACTTTTATTTTTTGTACACAGTGTGTTGTAAATTATTGCTCATATGATGATATATGGTCTGCATATAAGCAATTCTAGTAAGCATAGTTTCAGCAATGTATAAGAACTGTTGATGACCGTGCCTTGCAATTTGTACATTAGGCAATCTGTCTTATTCTGCAATGTTTTTGAAATGTCTTATATATTGCATTTGTATAGTTCCCTGCTGCTAAATCAAGGCAGGTTCATTTGTTTAATTACATTTCTCAGATTATTTATGTTGCATGAGTATTTAATGTAATGGAGTGTGATATATATCACCTACATATGCATTGTAGTAAGCACCAACCAATTTACATATATTTTACATTCCTAAAGATTAAATATGGGTGCAATCAATATGTAATCACTTGCCTTATTTTGCCCTAGGGATCCTTCCATTAAAATTGTAATAGGACTTTAATTAATGAAGTGTAGGCATGGAATTGACATTTTCTAATTCAGTTTTTTGAGAACTGTAATTTTGCAGACAGAAATTCTTGAATTCACATACCTGTGTGTTTGGTTGCTGATGCACATTGTGCTGTTTTGAATTTGAGTATACTGGAAGTGCCCAAGCACTGCTTTCATTAAGTGCTTGTAAAGTTTTTTTTTCTCTTGATAGCCAGAAGATTATGGGGAAAACAAGACTGTGCCGAGTAGCATGTGTCTGTAGGTCCATTTCTGAGAGAAGTAATGTCAGGCAGCCATTAGGCCAATCAATCAGATAACCTGAATGTTGGCCAACTCAACCCTGTCGTGTTTATTTGCTGTGTACTCTTTATGCTGCATATGTGTAGTGATGTTCTTCTGTACTCATATCAAATACATGGTACACCAATTTAAAAAAAGTTTTGACACTGTGTAAAATCTACAGAATGCAATGATTTGTAAATCCCATAAAACCACACTTTATTCACAATAGAAAATAGACAACATATCAAATGTTTAAACTGAGAAAGTGTACCATTTTAAGAAAAAAATATGGTCATTTTAAAATTAATGGCTGCAACATGTCATCTCAAAAAAGTTGTGACAGTGCAACAGAAAGCTGGCAAAGTAAGTGATACTAACAAGAAAGAGCTGGAAGAACATGTTAGGTTAATTGGCAGTAACAAGAGCATCTTAGAGAGTCAGCGTGTCTCAGAAGTAAAGATGGGCAGAGGTTCACCAATCTGTGAAAATCTGTGCCCAAATATTGTCGAACAATTTCAGAATAATTTTCTTCAATGTAAAATTGAAAAGACATTAATATCATCTACAGTACATAATATCAACAAAAGATTCCAATAATCTGGATAAATCCAAGGGACAAGGCTGAAATGCAATATTGGATGCTCATGACCTTAAGGCCCTCTGTGAACATCCAGAAATGCAAGTTAACCTCCCTGGCGGTAATTCCGAGTGGGGCTCGGGGTGAATATTCATTACCAAAAGGGGTAACCCAGAGCCACACTCAGGATTGCATCGCAGTATCCTGGTAAAGTTACTTACCTTGTCCCCAGGATCCTGCAATGTCCTCCCGCTGTGTCCTCAGCCCGATGTACTGTGTGCCTGCGAGCATCTCAACGCACAGGGATGTAGCCCGGTGCCAAATTCTAAAAGTGAAAAAAACAAACACAGCGACAATTCTGCAACTGAGCAAATTTTACTGTTTTTAATTTGATTACATTATTGAATACATTTTTTTTTTTCACAATAATTTTTATTGAAAAAAGATTTTTTTCAAGATATAAACAGAAATAAAACACAGAAACATACCTTAGTTCCCTAAACACAGCAGGGAAGCCTGTACTATGTTGACAGATCTAGACATAGCAAATTCCATGCGCATAATAATCAAGGTCAACAGCAAGAGAAGACAACACAGTAGAATGAGGCAAGTAGTAGATTCGCCACTTCTTCCTATCAGACATCAAACAAGATAGTTGACAGGTAGACTGGAAGGTTAAGTACAGTGGAAAAAAAGAAAAGGTGTAGAGAGAGAGGAAAGAAGGGGGGAGGGGAGATAGGGAAGGGGATGGATACCTCTGAAGACAGTATAAATGTAAATTACTTATACAGTTGCTTAAAACAAATCAAAAGGAACAAGACACAAAGAAGACAATTCAATTCTGCTGCAGTTGGGACCAGTCAGTCCATTGTTTCCACTGTGCATCGAACTTCGCTCTCCTACCCTCTCTGTTGGCCAACAAGGACTCAAAGGTGTAGTTATTGCATTATTGAATACATTTTAATTGTTATCTGTTCTCTGGGCCAAAGCTCATTTAAAATGGCCTGTTGCAAAGTGGAAAACTGTTGTGTGGTCAGATGAGTCAAAATTTTACATTCCTTTGAGCGCTGTTTCCTCCAAACTAAAGAGGAGACGGACCTTATGACTTGTCATCAGTGCTCAGTTTAAAAGCTTGAATTTCTGATAGTATGAGGGTACAGTAGTGTATATTGAATAGGCAGATTGCACATCTGAAAAGGCACCATCATTGCTGAAAGATGTATCCAGGTTTTAGAGCAGCACATGCTCCCATCCAGACAATATATTTTTCATGAAAACGCCTTGCATATTTCAGCAGGACAATGGTAAACTGCATCTATGACAGCAGCATGGCTTTGTAGTAAAATAATTCAGGTTCTTACCTGGCCTGCCTGCAGTCCAGACCTTTCACTAATTAGAATCAGTTAGAATCCTATATTAGGCAAGAATGGGGCAACATTCCTCTCCCAAAACTCCAGCAACTGGTCTTCTCAGTTTGACGATATTTACAGAGTGTTAAAAGAAGAGAGAAAGCTATGACGTAGTAAACATGGCCCTGTCCCAACTTTTTTGAAACCATCAATTTCAAAATTACCTTATTTTAAGTATCTTAAAATTATACATTTTCTCAGTTTAAACATTTCATATGTTGTCTATTGTAAATAAAGTATGGTTTTATGGGATTTGCAGATCATTGCAAATCATTGTAGATTTTACACAGCGTCCAAACTTTTTTTGGAGTTGTAATTGTTACGTTTGGGTAGATGTTGTTCTACACTGACTTTTTTGATATATATTCTGAACTTAAATCAAATTTTTTTTTTTTGGATTAAAGAAAACAGTCTACAGGACGTAGAAAGTACTAAATGTTTATAAATCCTTTTGAGACTGATTTCACCATAGCTTATTCTCTGTTCAAATATCTGACTTATGTGAAATATCCAGCCATTAGTAATTAGCCCCTTTTAAACATTTGCCAACAGATTAAGGAAATTAACAGTAAAGAAATGTAAACTTTCCTAGGTTAGGGGCATGTCTTTAGCCATGGTTTCCATATACTGCACTAATGATGGCCAAAAAAACTAAAACAGCTGTCTGCACTTTGAAATAAATGGCTTTTAAATATGTGCACTATACACCAGCGGTTCCAGATGCGCATCTGGCTGATGGTGCATGGTGTTATGCACTTATTTGGTTGGGGGGGCTAATACTTTAGCCCCTTCTCACTATAATCTGTAATGATTGAACTGTCTCATTGGGTCCCAAGTCCTACAGGAGCCACTGGTGATGACCAAGAAGCCTGAAGCATCTGTATGCATGTTGGTATAAATGGCTCTCAATAGGTTATATGTGCATTATACACTGGAGGTTCTAGATATGTGTATGTATATCTGACAAGGTGTAGAGCAGTGACGTGTGGCTCCACCACTGTCCCTGAACCAGGAAATATTCTCCTATTTTTGGGATATGTAAACAAATGAGACACATGAATACCTTAAAATAAAAAAAACAAAAAATAAAAAACAACTTTACTGTGTTATGAAAAATAAAAGGTAAAATAGACACAATTTTTAAATGTATAATTTATTTTTTTCTTAATGTACATAAAAACTAAAACTGTTGGGTTACATTACTAAAGGAGTTGCAAATCTTCATTAAGTAAATTGCAACTGTGTTTATTTTGAATACCCAATCTTGCCGATGTAAAGAGGAAAATGCTTTTTTCATATAATTCACTAAGTTTATTGAGTGGAAATTCTTAACTCTTTTAGTAAATCAGCCTTTTCTGTACCTGACTGATGCTTAAGGACATCACCTGCTATTGTTCTTGGTTTGTCTGTTTTTGCCTTGTTTGTTAACTTGATGTTGCATAGCAGTTTCATTTGTCAACTATATATATATACAGTACATTGTTTTATTTTATTTTCAAAGAAAAATAAAATATTAAATGATATTGTTGTTATACTGTTTTAATATGATTCTTTTTTTTTTTTCTAGTTGATATCCCTATGATACCGGTTTTCGTATTGTGAAGGAATCTATTGTTAAAAGAAGAAAAGCTTCTGTCTCTCAGCGGGAGTAGACTTAGGCAGCTTAAAATAATGCAGAAGAAAAGATTATTACCCGGCAGAGCTCCTTTGTTCCTTATTTTGTGCCAAGTACTTACAGCACTAGAAGTGCCACTTGATCGTAAGTATCATTACACTCAAAGTTTTTATTGTTATCCACCTGTGACTTTCAGCATTGCTGGAATCTATACTACTGGAATATTTTAAAGCCATTTGTAGATTGATGGCAGGGCTAAAAGTACATCTCCTTCTGTGAATGCTAGCTGTGTATCTGTGTTTGGCTTCAATACATTTAAGTAGACCCTGAACAAGAATGCAGCATAAAAAAAAGTTAGAGAAAAGTCAAAATCCTGTGTACTTATTCTAGGTCAGTAACTCAGAGAGGTAAGAAGGCCAAAATATACACATGAATGCCAAGCAAAAGACTTTTTTTTTATCAGAAGTCAGCAATAGTAGTCTATGGGCTAGATTCAGGTAAAAATTCAGCGTAAAAATGTGCGGGCGTAGCATATCCCATTTACGCTACGCCTCCGCAACTTTTACGGGGAAGTGCTGTATTCACAAAGCACTTGCCTGTAAAGTTGCGGCGGCGTAGCATAAATGGCCCAGCCCAATTCAAATTCGGCGTGAAGGGGGCGTGTATCATTTAAATGAAGTGCGTACCACCCTGAACGAACCGCGCATGCGCCAGGCCAGAACGTATCCCAGTGCGCATGCTCCAAATCACGTCGGAAATAGTCAATGAAAATGACGTGACCGTCACTTACGCAAAGCCCTATTCGAGAAACGTTTTACGTAAACGATGGGAAAAATTACGCCAGCACGCCATCCATACATAACATTGGCTGCACCTCATACAGCAGGGGTAACATTACACCGGAGTTACGCTAACGCAAACGACGTAAAACAAATGTGCAGGCCGGGCGTACGTTCGGAAATCGGCGTATTACGCTCATTTGCATATTTTACTTGGGAAAGCCACCTAGCGGCCAGCGTAAATATGCATCTAAGATACGACGGCATAAGTGCCTTACGCCGCTCGTATCTTAGCAACATTTAAGCGTATCTCAATATGAGCATAAACTTAAATGTGCGATGGCTCAGAGTAGGACTTACGACGGCATATCTACTGATACGCCCGTCGTAAGCCTACCTGAATCTAGCCCTATATATTTTTGTGATGACAGGTTTCCTTTAGGCCCGGTTCACATGCACAGTTTCAGCCCAGTGCGGTTTCATTCACCGATACAGGAGCGAATTTGTTGGGGGTTAGGGTATGACACTTGAAATCCACCATGAAACCGGACTTGAAATCATACAGGACTCTTGAAAAATGCACTGCGGCCAGCCCACAGATATGTGAACTGGCTTTAGAGAAAGCCGGTTTGGTTCACATGTCATACGATTCGGATGCGGCTCAAAACTCATCCAATTTGCATATGTGTAAACCAAGCCTTAGGACTCATTGACTGCTCTGCTGCTGGTGTTTGCTGGGAGGAAACAGTGCTGATGTGCCAATCCCAGAGCAACATGAAATGTATTTATTTTCTGTTTGAACCTTATTGCAATGACACAAGTGATGGGAATTAATGTGCTAATATGCCGATCCCAGAACAGCACTCTGTTTACTTTTTTGTTAGAAATGTATTAAGTTCCATTCACACAGTGGAGTTTATTTGCATCACAACCTGCTGCACTGAATAAAAGTACTGTAATGCATGCATGCAACACAGTGATGTGACGTGCCCTCACAGGGAACAAGGTGTCTTGCGCCGGGTTTACACTGGGCAAGACCACCAAGCGCAGTTCCAGCAGTTCCAGCACATGTGAATGAGGCCTAATGAACATACTGTTGCATGCAAACCATCACTTAATTTATTTACAATCAAGACACGTACAATAGAATAACAAGCAGAGGCACATATTAATCTTCATGAAACACATAAGTGCTTCTTCAACTTCCATGGAATTATATTTATTTTCAGTCATTTGTTAAACCCACTAAGCACAGGCTGCATGAGGTGAATAAAGCCTGCACTCTGTAGTAACATTTAATGACCATTTCCATTTTTTATCATCTCATCATTAACAACACAAAAAAGCTTTTCTCGCCATTAGCTTCTTATCGCCAGCAATAGCCAAAATATAAAACAATTGCTCTATGCTGACTATAGACACTGGAGCCATGCAAGGGAGAATCGGATGGACAAAAGTAATCATAAAGTCATAAAATTCACTAACTCTGCAATTTCTCTAGCATCTGTGAAGATTTTTTTCCACATAGATGTCTAAAAATCATCTAATAAAGATATTTATTTAATTTTAGACACTTTTGCTCTTTTGCTTTGCCACTCAACCATATACTATAAAAAATTAGGAAGGCAGTACAAAGAGCACTAGTGTACAGTAACCTGTCACAACCAATGAGATTGGACCTTTTCTTTGTAGGCAATGAAAGATATCTTCAACCAATTGGATTGTGTTTATGCGCTAATCTCGTTTTGCTTTATTAAAAAGCCTAGCTCCAGCCAAAACCTTTTGTTTGGAGACAGAAATACGCATGTGACAGAAATTGTATCTCCTCCCTTCTCTAGCGCCAAAAAAGTTGGAATTTAAATCATGACATCCAACATTTTAATAAATGGATTGACTATAAACAGTCGCTGATTTCAAGCATCACTTGCCATTGGAATGTCTCTTACATCTTTGATGTCTCACGATATACAACCACCAGTTTGAGACACTTATTATCACAGCTTTTACAACTTGAAGGAAAACTTGATTGCAACCGCATGGTCAGGATCCACCCAGAACCCTGGACCAGCACACGGTTTCCACCCCCTCCACAATCCAGCACTCCAGTTAGCACGGGCAGACAGAGCAGACATCGGTGACAGTCACCAGCTCTCTGCTCATGGAGCACTGAGAACTGAGCAATCAGCAGTGTTTGAACACTTGGTTTTTAGTGTTCGAGCCAGCGGGGGACAGATGCAGCATTGGGCCAATGCTGCATCCACCTAGGTAAGTACAATTCTTGAAAGAAAAATCCTATTCTTCTCTTTTAATGCATTCCCTGCATTAAGGTAAAAAAAAACTCCCAACTTACTGTTCCCCCCTGTGCCCCTCAAACACTTACTTGCGTCCTGTCAGCAGTTAAGCGATGTGTCCGGCTGCAGGTCGTCTCCCTTGACTTCTGGGTCTCACAGGAGATTCACAAAGCATTGGGAGCCATTGGTTCCTGCTGCTGTCAGTCAAATCCTATAAGGAGGAAGTGAGGGCGTAGCCAAGTTGCTCTCGGTTTGTGTTAATAGGTGCACACAGTGGCTCGAAAGCACACCTGCACAATTTCCCCACTAGTATACCGTTTCTATGGGGGTACCTGCAAAAATGGAGGAGCGCAGAGCGCCATCAGGGGACTCCAGAAGAGAAGGCAAGGGACCTCTCTGTTCAAAACCATTTAAATAAAAAATTAGGCTTTATTATCACTTTAAAGTGAATATTCACGCAATGGGGGTTGATGTATCAAAACTGGAGAGAGCAAAATCTGGTGCAGCTCTGCATAGAAAACAACCAACTTGCATTTTTTTTTTTTTTTGTCAAAGCTTAATTGAACAAGCTGAAATTAGAAGCTGATTGGCTACCATGCAGAGCTGCACCAGATTTTGCACACTCGTGCAACCCAATTTATTTATCATCAACTTTGGTAAATCAGCCAATCATAATGTCGATGACCATTGTCCCCAGAGGGAAAGTGAGGGAAATTATTTCCAATGAAGACAAGAACAGAACAAGGACAGAATAAAACCCAAACCCATCCTCTTTTAGGCAGTGGAGGTGCGGTGGCGGTATAGCGCTGCTAAAAATACAGTCGGTATTGCCGAGGGATTCGGCCGCTAGTGGTGCGGTATTACCCCCTGCTAGTGGCCGAAAAAGGTATAATACCGGGATTTCCCATTGTTTTAAATGGAAAGGAGCGGTGAAGTAGCAGTAAACACACCCCTCCTCTGACCACTCCAAAGATGCTGCTTGCAGGAGATTTTTCTCTCTCCTGCCAGCGCATCGCCTTAGTGTGAAAGCCCTCGGGCTTTCACATTGAGAAGGCTGGGGCAGGAGTTTTTTCAGGCGGTATTTTTAGCGCTGTACCGCCTGAAAAACTCCTCAGTGTAAAAGGGGCCTTAGTCTAAAATCAAACACATTTTGTCTGCAGTTCCTCTTTCTTTCTGTCACTTACTAAATTGTTGTAAATATAGATGAAAAAAAAAACGTATTCTTTTTACTAACAGTCAGTTTTTAAATCTTTGTTTATCTTTACAACTGCTGATTCTCTTGTGGAATAAAGCACAACTTCTAGAGCAATGTAAGTTCTTGTGAAGTGATATTGTGCAGCATGTTGGGAAGAAGTGGTGTGCTGTGCTGCTTAATACAGTAGCTGTTTTTTGTTTGCTGTAGCTTTTCACCCGCTTGCCTTCACGTTCTTTTGACACTTGTACAGTTATTGGTTAATTATTGTTTTTGTGTTGATTATTGTATCACCTTTTATGGTTTGCAGTTCCCCTTGTGTGGTGTTGGATTTTTTGTTTTTATACTTTGAGTCTTTTTTAATGATATGCAATTTTATTTTATTTTTGTTGGCCACTAACTTTTTTTGCTCTTAAAATGCAGTACCACAGCCTCCAACTATAACTCATCAGTCACCAAAACGTTACATTGTGGATCCAAGAGAGAATATTGTGATTCAGTGTGAAGCCAAAGGAAAGCCATCTCCAAGGTATGTTTTCGCACAGTGCTCCGCTGTATGCACTTACAGGTCAAGTGAGATACTATCATGGCTGGTGAAATTGTGGATGTGCTTTACTGTCCAGACATTTACTGGAGCTGAATGTTCAGTCAACAGAGTGGTGTGTCATTTTCATACACTTTATTCATATAGGTCAGGGTTTCTCAGCCAGGGTTTCATGGAACCCTAGGGTTCCTCCAGAGGTTACTAGAAGTTCCTTGAGCAATTGACAATTTCTGCCTCTCCAATCTTTTTAGCTATCTTTAAGGGGGTAATTCTACCCAATGACCTAAAGTGTAAGAAGCATTCTTCCAACTGACCAGCACACTAATGTTTCATGAGTTGTAGATATAATAAATATTTGCAGGAGTTCCTTGAGACCATAAGGTTATGTCCATAGTTTCTGTGGCAAAAGGATTGAGAAAGGCTAATATACAGTAGGTGTTAAAAGGGGGCATTTATTATATATTTCTAACACCTGCCAATAGCTTCCTGGTATGGTTGTGGAAGCTTTATTTAGCTGAGCAGTTTAGTACACACCAGCACTCAGTAAGTGTTTACACACTGCTCTGAACCTCTGAACTGCATCAGTTTCCCTAGTCTCACTAACTTAAAGGGGTTGTAAAGGTAAAAATGTTTTCCCTAAATTGCTTCCTTTACCTTAGTGCAGTCCTCCTTCACTTACCTCATCCTTCGATTTGCTTTTAAATGTCCTTATTTCTTTTGAAATCCTCACTTCCTGTTCTTCTGTCTGTAACTACACACCGTAATGCAAGGCTTTCTCCCTGGTGTGGAGTGTTGTGCTGGCCCCCTCCCTTAATGGGGGGAGGGGGACGAGCAGGAGAGTCAGGATGCTCTCTACTTCGCAGATAGAGAAAGGAGCTGTGTGCTTGTGGGCATCCTGACTCTCTCAAGGGAGGGGGCAAGCACGACACTCCACATCAGAGAGAAAGCCTTGCATTACTGTGTGGAGTTAGACAGAAGAACAGGAAGTGAGGATTTCTCAGAAGAAAAAAAGGACATTTAAAAGCAAAATCGAAGGATGAGGTAAGTGAAGGAGGACTGCACTAAGGTAAAGGAAACTATTAACGGATTTGTTTACCTTTACAACCCCTTTAACTTCATATCCTCTGTTGGTCTTCATCCTGGAGAATTTTTGAAAACTAGATTGAATGGCATCTGAAAGCTTTTGGGTGCTTATCATTATTGTTGTCAACATCATATTATTGTATTTTTACTGGGATATAACCCAATCTTATATCAATTGAGTATTTTTGGGTCTCCTCACTCAGAGGCATCTCTAATGTAAGAAAGATATTTAGCCATTAACAATGCTACAACAAATATCTATAGTCAAAATTCTATATTGTATAACCTTGTGGGGCTATCATGTGGTTCTCTGTGCAGGCCCTGCTTATACACTTGTCTCAGAGAGGTAATGCTATTGGTTATGATATCATGCAGTGGTTGGTGAGGGCCCCATTCACTTATAGTATTCTAGAGCAATATGACAGATAGAAAGAAAGAAAATGGGCATACTCTATGGAATAGGCTTTTATACAAATTGGTGGGCTTTTTACATCTGGCTTTCATGGATTGAAGGATAGGCGTCAGTGTGTAATATCAACAGTGGTATGTATCTGTCTCTTTTACTAAGTAATATACATCAAAGATTCCTCTGCATGTGAAGCACCACTGATTGATTGTCTGCTCTGCCAGTCATCCTTACCACTACAACAGATGCATCATATCAATTGTCATATTTCTGTTGTATGGATGTGTCTACATTAATTGTGGAGTACTGCCTGTTTTGTCAGGAGTTTAGTTATCACAGTACAACCAGACAATCTCAATATCATCAAGGATATCAACTTATGAGTGTCCATATCATTTGCTTAATTTCTCTGTTATTTAAAGATGGATTGCACCATAAAGTGTTTGTACAAGCTGAGTTTTTTTTTTCACCTCAAAACAAATTTGAGAGTGTTTAAGGAGCTAACATATACAACTACCGGTAATGATCTACCATCTATGGACCCTGATGTGAGCGCATCTCTCTGGGTAGAATCCACTTTTCTATGGGTTTAGAGATGAATGCTTATGTATATTCATATTGGTGGACACCCTGGAGCAGGCGTTGTACTGAGTTTTGGAAATGATTTGCTGGATGACCAAAGTGATTGCTTTCTTACGCAAGACACCTATGATATATGTATATTTATGCAAAGCCCTGCATTAAGTCCTTTAAATGTGTTTTCTGACTATACAATATAGAATTTAGACTATGAAGTGGATAAATATTGCAGTACTGTTGTCTAGATATGTTTTTCAGATGGGAGATGCCTATGCATGAGACCCACAGTGTTTATGCTTCACTATGCGGCCTATCCTTATAATGCACCTGGAGTCCTTCATATATAGAATGTCAAAGAATAAAATATAGTTGGATTTATTGGCATTTAGCACTGTGTAATAGATGAGCCCAACAGTTTATCCTGTTCACCCATAGAAACCAATTAGATTTAAGCTTAATTTGGTCAGATGATTAAGTGGTATTTCTGATTGGTCAATGTGGATTACTGAGCTGGGAACATACTATAATACATCTACTTGTAAATAATAGTAACAAAGATGAATCCGCCCTTTCTGTTTTCCCACCACTGCGCTTATGAACATATAGTGTTAATCAAATTGGCAAAAGAGTGAAGCAGCTACTTTAAAAAAAAAAAATGTGAAAAACATATTCTAAAACCCCAAAAATGAGTGTAATAAAATATAAGCAGCGCTGTAAACAATGTAAAATGAAATATCCGTTTTCACAGGTATCCAAAAGTAATGCTAATGTCCATGAACATCACCATGTGACAAAAGTAAATATGTGCACAAATTTCAAAAAATATATAAATGTCTTTAAATATTAATTAAATATAGGTCCATATAACACATCAAGTAGGTTTGTGAAAAAATAATGATAATAGCTTCCAATCTTCCACCACACCCGGGATTATGTGCTACACCTACCAGTGAGGTATTTTTGTACACGTTTACACGCCAAACACGAGAGTGTAAGACAATTTGAGTTGGTGAGTTTTGCATCTGAAGGGAGAGGATTCACTGACACCGGGTGTGGTGGAAGATTGGAAGCTATTATCATTATTTTTTCACAAATCTACTTGATGTGTTATATGGATATTTTTTAATTAATATTTAAAGACATTTATATATTTTTTGAAATTTGTGCACATATTCACTTTTGTCACATGGTGATGTTTATGGACATTATCATTATTTTCGAATAACTGTGAAACGGATATTTCATCTTACATTGTTTACAGTGCTGCTTATATTTTATTACACACATTTTTGGGGTTTTAGAATATGTTTTTCACAATATAATAAATCTACTACAGAACATTTTAGTAATGACAGGTGATTTTATATTGCAAAGGGTCAATGCAGACTAAAGTATACATTGAATAATGTTTAACTCTATATGTCAGTTTGTTTAACCACTTTACAACCGCCCTATAGACAAAGTGCGTCTACAGGGCGATTGCTTAACTCTAGGAGGCTGTTAATTAACGGCCTCATAAAAACGCGCTCCCGCATGCCCCCTGAGGCGCGCACACGGGGTCCAGAGGACCCGGCGCATCACGGATCACGGTAAATCGCCGCTGATAGCGGCGGTTTACCACGTGATCGCTCCGTCCAATGACGGAGCGATCACTTGTAAACATACATGAAGCCAGTTCCTCCCTCCCCTCTCTGTACCGATGGGTACAGTGTGAGAGGAGAGGGGAGGGAGCGGATGTCAGCGGCAGTGCTGTGGGCTGGATCTGTGACAAATGCAGTCACAGATCCATCGAATGGATGGATCTGTGACTGCATTTGTCACAGATCCAGCCCACAGCACTGCCGCTGACATCCGCTCCCTCCCTGCTCAGCCATCCCTGCTGCAATACTCCCCTGGGAAATGCTCTGCAATACTGGGCAATACTCTGCTGGGCATTACTCTGCAATACTGGGCAATACTCTGCAATACTCTGCTGGGCATTAGTCTGCAATACTCTGCAATACTCTGGGCAATACCGAAACCGAAGTTTGGCGCCATTTCACAAGCATGAGCAATTTTGAAGGGTGACATGTTGGGTATCTATTTACTCAGCGTAAATTTATTTTTCATATTATGCAAAAACATTGGGCTAACTTTAATGTTTTTTTTTAAAAGCACAAAACGGTTTTATTTCCAAAAAAACACATTTGAAAAATTGCTGTGCAAATACCATGCATGATGAAAAGTTGCAATGACTGCCATTGCATTCTCTAGGGTCTTTGCTAAAAAGCATATATAATGTTTTTGGGGTTCTATGTAATTTTCTAGCAAATAAATGATGATTTTTACATGTAGGAGAGAAATGTCAGAATTGGCCTGGGTGCTCCCTGCATGTTGGGCCTCTGTATGTGGCCACGCTGTGTAAAAGTCTCACACATGTGGTATCGCCATACTCGGGAGGAATAGCAGAATGTGTTTTGGGGTGTAATTTGTGGTATGCATTTGCTATGTGTGAGAAATAACCTGCTTATATGAAAATTTGGTGAAAAAAATAAATACAAATAAAAAAAATCTTGATTTTGCAAAGAATTGTGGGAAAAAATAACAACTTCAAAAAACTCACCAGTCCTCTTTCTGAATACCTTGGAATGTCTTCTTTCCAAAAAGGGGTCGTTTGGGGGGTATTTGTACTTTTCTGGCATGTTAGGGTCTCAAGAAATGAGAGATGCTGTCAGTACATCAGGTGTGATTAAATTGATCAATTTTCAGTTATTGGTACCATAGCTTGTAGACCCTATAACTTTCACCCAGACTAAATAATACCCAACATTTTTATTTTTATTTTTACCAAAGATATGCAGCAGTATACATTTTAGGCCAAATTTATGAAGAAAAATTACTTTTTTGCAAAATTTTATAATAGAAATAAAGAAAAATTATAATTTTTTACAAAATTGTTTTTTTTTTTCATTTGTAGCAAAAAAAATAAAAACCGCAGAGGTGATTAAATACCACCAAAAGAAAGCTCTATTTGTGGGGAAAAAAATACAAAAATTTCATTTGGTTACAGTGTTGTATGACTGAGTAATTGTCATTCAAAATGTGAGAGCACTGAAAGCTAAAAATTGGTCTGGTTATTAAGGGTGTTTAAGTGCCCCGTGGTCAAGTGGTTAATGTGGGAGATAGGTAATTATGTATACTTATCTGTTTCTGCAGGCAGTTTTAACATCATCACTGTACAGGTAGAGATGAATCAATCTATGGAAAACCAAAGTAGTTTAAATAGTATATAAATTATATATATAAAGTCATGAACATAATATATATTGCAGCTTTGTTAATGTCGTGGCTGTATTTGGTTTCATTTTCAGGCTAAGAATATTTAGCATGTACAGAAAATACCTGTTGCAGTGACTGTGTCACCTCCTAGGAGCTCATATAGAAACACCAACATTCTTTTTCGCCTTCCAAGCTATCTTTTGGTAACTACTAACTTCAAAATTGCGCAAAACCAAAATCTCAGTAATAAATCATATACAGGTATAATCATAATTCATGGTAGAAAACTTCATGCGCAATATACATTAAAAGACTTGGCAAAGTGTTGATCACAGAACATATCATTTAAACTTGTGCAAGATAAAGAGTAAGCTTTAAAAAACATATATTCAAGTCCACTTGTAGAATTAAAAAAATAAATGAAAATCAATGCGTAATAGTCCCAAACCAACTTGAAATCGGTATGCCAATTCCCTTACCAAATGGTAATGATCTCCATATTATAAGCATGAGCACCAAATGAAATACCGCAGATTCCTGAGTCTCCAGGGTCCTCCACTAGTTTTCTAAAGACCACTACTCAGAATAGGGATAAATGGAGGAACGAGCAAAGGACCATAGAGTAGTATTGCTTAAAAACGCCTAATTTATTAAAAGCAAATATACTTTGAAAAATAAAAAGGCATCTCATAACAAAAATAAACCATATCAGAGAACATCAGCTGGTGTGTAACTTCATAGGTGACTGATGAGGCTTACTCTTTTATCATGCACAAAATTTAGTTATATGTTTTGTGATGGACACTTTATGATATTGTATGCAGTTGTATGATTATTTATGATTTATTACTGAGTTACTGATATTTTGAGTACTTTTGAAGTTGTTATTTTTAGATTTTCTTTGTGTCCAAAATATATAAGTGCAGCATCACCCTTTTGCACCAAGCGCTCAATTATTTTTGGGTTATATTGTAGTTTGGATAAGTAAACTAGCAGGCAACCATGGCTGTCTGCCTAGATAAAAGAGAGTGAAAAAAAAAAGTTAGCTGGAGTATATTAAATGCTTAACTGTCAGTGCCTAATAGGGAACCAGCTCCTGCACCCGGAACCCATGGACAGATTGTCTTGGGGTTTCCACATCGTGGGCTCCCTGGACAGGTAAGTCTCCTTATATTAAAAGTCAACAGCTACAGTATTTGTAGCTGCTGACTTTAAAAATTCCCAGGCTGGAACTCCTCTTTAAGCGAAAATCAACCAGGAGGCAGGTCAACTCTCTCAACAAATGCAAGTTCAGACAGAGAACTCAACACACTGTTATATATTTGAATTATTTTACTTTTTAAAATTGTGTAAATGTGTTGTAATTTTGCCACTGTTGTTAATTAACACACTCCTGCCACACTTCCAGCTTGCTCTTTGGATTCTAAATGAGAGTCTCAGTATTAATGAGCTTGCCTATTTGCTTCCCTCTTCCTGTAAACATGAACCTCTTCACCAAAGTCTCCCTTGCATTGAAACATTTAAGATTGAAGCTCTGTTCAGTGCAGTAAAGGCTGGTTTGCTACTAAAGCTGGTCATACACTAGTAGATTTTTAAATTAATGGTTGTATGTGCATTTGTACAGTCATCCACAAATTCTCAGTACTTTAAAATACTTGATAAATTTCATTTGAAAGAACTTCCACATTCTGCCTGCTTTTAACATTCAGTTCTGTAATAATTATCATTTCTAGAATGAAAACCACATACACTGTCTGAAATTTGATTTTTTAACAAGAATTTGCCATCCTCGTCCTTTGATATTTCTTGTCACTATGGTAAAAAACAAATGTCAATTTAATCTCACTACTGACTAGAAAATCAAATGAGTATTAAACATTTATATGTCCCACCTAAGGGAAGCAGACTTATGCCCCATCAGAATCCATCAGATTTCCATCGGATTTTCTGATCGTGTGTAGCCCCATCAGAGTTTTTTCATCTGAAATTAGGATGAATTCCATCGGACTTTAGATATAGAACATGGCCAGGCAAAAGCCAGATCGTGTATACACGGCATTACTCTTAGCTGTTCTGAAGTAGAAATTCTGCAAAATAGGTTGATTCTAATATTACAGCTATTACATTTTGAAAGCATGTAAAACTAGACTAAAAAGTAGTATTTAATATTTACTGGGCGTTCAAAGTTAAGTGTGGACATTATAGTTGCAATGTTCTTGTGCAGTTCATAAAATAGTTTATTGCTGGTGTATACAGGTAGCATAGTATAGTAACGCCTGTTCAGTTTTCTTAGCTTTACTGTCTTATGACTACTCTTTGACATATGTGTCTTATTGTAGCTTTTCTTGGACTCGCAATGGCACCCTTTTTGACACAGAAAAAGATCCATTAGTAACAATGAAACCAAACTCAGGAACCCTCGAAATAAATATATTAAATGGTGGAAAAGCAGAATCTTATGAAGGGGAATACCAGTGCACTGCCAAAAATGACCGTGGAACAGCTGTATCAAACAATATTGTTGTTCGTCAGTCCAGTAAGTCATTCTTTACAAATCAACTTACCTGTATGAAATATACTATGGAAGTTATCAATCTGCAAAGTTCAAATTTTAAAGCGTTCATCAATTAACAATATGCACTTTCTTTTTTTCTTTGATTCTTTTACTTTTATTTGTCTGTACTGTATTTTTTTATGTTTTTTTATGTTTTTATTTTACTTCAAGAGTTTTGGTAAGCAAGCTTCATTTTATTAAAATTCTGATTATAATTCATGATGCACCACTTTTCCATTCTCTTTTCTTTTCAATGCTGGATTTTCTGTTTAATTCTCTTGCTTTTTTTTTCTTTGGTTAAAGACATCTTTATAATCCTCAAAGCCATCTTGTTAGAAGGTAATACCTTATAACTTTGGTTAAAAAAAAAAAAAAAAAAACTGCATGGAAGTTCAAACTTTTCCTTCAACTTTCCTACTTGTGGGACCCCTCCAGAACGTCCTTCTCCTCCATAATGTTACAATCTCTCCATAGAGATTGTAGAGACAGATGAGTATAGAAGTAAACCTGGGTAATGTGTCCTCAAAGTTAAAATAAGGGTAACTGAGTGTAATTGCACCAAAAATTAAATGAAAGGTTACTGATCTCAATTGGTAATGACAGTTTCAGATGTTCACTCACACACAGACTAGTATGTCTGAAAGCTCATGTCATGAAATATAAAACAGATAAAACACAACAGGATCTGTATAGTGCCAGGGGTGATAAATAACCTTCATCTAATTAATGGAGTAGTAACATTGCTGATTTATCATTGATATAATTTAAATTAATCCTGCATACTAGACATAATATAATCTTCTTCTACATTACCCAGTGTTTATCTTAATTCACCAATGTCCCATTGTCTATTGCACAGAAACCCTGTATGTTATTATTACAATTCCTCTTAATTTTCCTTTTCTTCAAGCCGCACACACTGTTCCACTGAGGTGTTCTTAATAGCGTGTTCTAAACAGTAAATGCTGAAAGTACCCATAGGCATAGGATGATGATGATGATGATGTTGATAATTATCTCACTACTAAAAAATACTTTGTACATACAGTACCTAAAGAAATTTCTTTAGTGCATATCATATTGTCCATACAATATGAAGTGCAGCACCAGACACATTTGGGGAACACAAGAGAATCAGATTAAACACTCCAGCTATATTAAGGTGTATGTCAAGTCAAAAAAAATCTTAGTTTTGGATAGAGTTTGGAAGGGTTGAAAAAGCTGTTTGACCTTTACTGCTATCCAGAGGACAGCTGGAGAGATTTTCCCTTTGAATTCTCCAGCAGCAACACAAAAATAAATACAAATGATATTTTGTAGTAAAGTATAAGACTAGAACCCTTAGGCCACGTACACACGATCAGACCGGTCTGATGAAACTGGTCCGACGGACCGTTTTCATCGGACCAGGCTGAAGTGGTCTGATGGTCTGATGTGTGTACACACCATCGGACCAAAAATCCGATCAGACTAGAACGCGGTGACGTAGAACACAACGACGTGCTTTAAAAACAAAGTTCAATGCTTCCAAGCATGCTTCGACTTGATTCTGAGCATGCGCGGGTTTTTGGTCTGATGCTTTTGCGTACTAACCATCGAACCTGTCCGACGGACAGGTGTCTGTCAGACAGATTTTAAAGCAGGTTTTATAACTTTGGTCCGATGGACAACGGTCTGATGGGCCGTACACACCATCGAACTGGTCCGATGAAACTGGTCTGCAGACCAGTTTCATCGGACCGGTCTGATCGTGTTCACGCGGTCTTACAGATTTGTGTGTCCCTGTTGTCACTTTTTCCTTACTTCTTGTTTCATAAATCCATTGTCAATGGAAATGAACTTGAGGGAAAATCCCTCTAATGTTGCCCCCCCTATCAGCAAAATCCAGGCAGGGCTTCTCATCCTTCCCTACTCTATTCCAAACTAAAAAGGAAAAGTATAGTGTTTTATCTGCTTTGTCTTTGGTGTCCCATAGTTATCCACTGTGTTCTTCATACACCACCCAGTTATCAAATGAATGTGTCTCAATTCTTAATATGATATGACACAGCTGTCACCTAATGTGTATGGGTACTTTTCTATTTACAGTAATTTTGTAATATGGGGGTATACAAAAAAAAGTATTGTAATATTTATTGAGCAGTTATATTGTATTTATATATTGCTGAACTAATTTAGTGGTCTTGGTGGCACTAGGTTTATTATGCCGAGCATGGGAAAGAAGTGGTACCATTGGCAGAAGGCAGTCAAAGTGAAAGGCATGTTGAGATCTCAGCATGGTAGTTACTCTCTGAATGTTAGCAAATTCAAGACACATATATTGTATTTCCAGCACACTGTAGTAGAAGCATTTAAATGGAAAATCTCAGTTTGAGTACATTCGTCACACCGGGAAATATACTTGTTACTCAAATAACAGGGAACACAGTTGACAGAATGGTCTTAAGTACAAATTATAGAGATCCAATAATCAGATAAAGTGTGTAGAGTGTTAAATGTGTTCATCGGGGGTGACCTTAGCTCTGGATCACATTATTTTTACCATAAGCATTTAAGGAGCTAGAAAAACTGTGAACTTTGTGGAATGTTGACATTTTAATGTCAATTCACAGAAGCCAAGGCATGAAATATTCTCTTTTTTAACAATTTTTGCTAATTTATCAACTTTTTATTTTGAATTCTGCTAAATTCACTCAATACATTTTTGCTGTATCTTCTATGTCAGATTCCAATCATTATTGCATGGTTTTTGCTCATAGAAATGTTGCTAACTTCTTACTAGTGCTTTAATTACACCGCAATGGGTGTTCTCCTGACGGGTGTTTTTACAGACAGTGTTGTGCCCTTGGCTTGTCTGCTCCACTGGCCATGATCAACTGCTACATTCAACTATAAATACATCACCTCTTATCTGTTATGTAGGAATTGGCCTATTTGGCTGTATTAACTTAGACCTGACATCTGCAGGGCACTTAGAAGGGGCCAAAACTTTCTGCCAAGCACAGAAAACTGCCAGGAAAAGTCATAGTGTCACCATGTCCACTCAGTAAATTTCAATGGGTTGTCCATTGAGAAGACAAGAAACAGCAGCAGTTTGAGGCGGTGATAAAAATATTGAGCTGTGAAAAAAATACTGATTCGTGAGAAATTGAAACTTCCATTAGTTAAGAGCTCATGGGGCAAAATAATCGTTCTACATCTATACAATATTTTTATTTTTTGTAAACCAAACATTTGGGTGTAAAACTTGTCAAAGGATAAAATGCTTGTAAAATAATTCAAGTAGTAGTGAGGGGTTACACTTTTATGATTTAAAACAAGGCCACAGTAATGCAAGTAGACTGATTTTTTAGGGAGGGATTTGTAATACAGCAATATAATGTAACAAAAAGTCATAAGAGCACATGTGTGAAAGGGTTCCAGCCTCTGTCAGATCTTTATTGATGTATCTCTCACCATTAGGCAGGAAATGCTGGGGACTCTCTTCAATGGTGACACAGAGAAAATCATTTTTGCAGTTGAGTGCACCAGGATTAAAATGACTGTGATGCCCACACCCCTTTGCCTTCCATTTCTTGTCCTGGTGTCATAGGTACAAGATGTGAGGTAATAGTTTAGTGGGCTCACAGAAAATAAAAGCTTGATAGATATGTTATCTCTTCCCCAAAATGGTAAAATAAAAATTGGATGCAGTGAGGCTTTAAAGTGGTTCTAAAGGCAGATGTTATTTATTTTTTACCTACCTTAATGCTGCTGACAATCACAGCCAGTGAGGAGGGAGCAGGGACGGGGGTGAGGACCACTGTGTGTGCCAATGGACACAGAGCACAGCTCGGGAGCAAGCCTGCATGAGTGCCTCTATAGCAGGAGGCTTGTTAGCTTGCTATGGGGGGCACTCAGCGGGCAGAGGGGGAATCTAAAAGTGCCAGCGGGAGACCCTATCAGAGGAGGATCGGGGCTGCTCTGTGCTAAACCATTGCGCAGAGCAGGTAAGTATACCGTTTCCATGTTTTTTATTGAAAAAAAAAAGATTCCCTTTACAATCGCTTTAAGTAAACAGACCTATTCCTGAACTTCCAAGTGATGAACACAAACTGCCACAAATACAAAGAAAGCTCTGCACATAACAGCTGATTCTTTTGCCAGCAGAGTGACCCATGGCACCCACCCTGTGAAAACAAGTTGTAACTATTAGCTTAGAACAACGTGTTAGGGATCACCAGTCATCATGCTGTGTGTGCTTCCTAACAAATGGAATGCCAGTATATTTACTCCCCTGATGTATAGTAATCACCAAACTTTATCACACAAATGAGACTGATTAGCTTTTAAAAACACTAGAAAACAAAAGTGGCCACAGCGCAAACATCAATACGAGCATATATAATTTAATAAAAGCACACTTACATATGGGTAAGCGAAGGTCTGCAAAACTGTAAAGATGGTGAAGAGCAGCACAGCCGGCCAGCACAAACAGCTGTCATGCATGGACTCCAGGACCGCCAGAAGGGGCAGGCAGCGTTTGCAGGCTAACTGGATCAAAGTAGCAACCATCATGAGTCATATGCCCCCTTTCACAGTAATGGCAAAAAATAAATAAATCTGACAGACGTTATAACCCTCCCTTACTCTATTCAACAAAAGTTACCTTTATTTTTTTAAAGTGATTGTAAAGGAGAAAATGTTGTGTTTCTAAAAAAAAAAACTGTTATACTCACATGCTCTGTGTAATTGTTTTTCACAGAACAGCCCTGACCCTCCTCTTCTCGGGTCCCCCGCCAGTGTGTGCCTGGCCCCTCTCCACAGCCGAGTTCCCCCATAGCAAGCCGTGTGTGCTTACTCCTGAGCCAGCTCTGTATGTCCATAAGACACACACGTCTCGGCCCCCCTGCCCTCTCCCCACTGACTGTAATTGTCAGCACCAGGATACAATGGCTCACACTGCTGTGTCTAAACCAATTGGGAGAGAGACATGACAGAGCGGCTCAGGTAAGTATTTAGGGGTCAAGGAAGGAGCTGCTGGCAGAAGTTTTTTTTACCTTAATGCAGAGAAGGCATTATGGAAAAAAAAAATTCTGCCCTTAGAAGCACTTTAGTAGTACTTTGGGCAAATGAGTGGTTCATGCTGGTACTAGTTTTAGACAAAACACTACAGAAATGATTACATTATTCAGGAATATGTGCTAAGCATTTCTCCAAGCTATTTCATCAAATTCAGAATAGACTACATAAATGGCCAAACTTTCCCAAGGGCATAAATAAATGCCAATTCTCATGTTACTTACATTTTAATAGGTTTTACTTCATATATCGGTTTTCACTTGTGTTATTTTTTCAGGATCCCCTCTCTGGACAAAAGAGAAAATTGAGCCAATCGTGATGCAACAGGGTATGCCCCTGGTTTTACCATGCAAACCTCCAAGAGGTTTACCACCTCCAGTTGTATTCTGGATGGATAACTGTAAGTCATTGGTTTACATCTGTATCTCTGTGAATATGCTTATAATGTATAGACAAGTGTTATTTTGTGAAAACATTTGTGAGTGAGTGAAAAACGTATAAAGCGCAACACATGCGAACTGAATCGCCTCTGGGCGCTCTTTCCATTCCTTGGGTAAGGAAACCCCTTAACCTCAGAAGAGATGGGTTTTAATCTTTCTCCTGAAGGCCAAGTGGTCCGACTCCAGTCGGATGGTAGTTGGCAGCGCATTCCACAGCCGAGGTCTCTGATTTCCTTTGGACTTGTATCTGGCTTTGGGTATTTGGAGCAGGTTTTGATTTGTGGATCGCAGAATGCGATTTGGGTTATGGGCTTTTATTTTTCGCATAGATATTTGGGGGCGTTTCCGTGAATACACTTATGCGTTAGGCTTGTAATGCTTATTTATGTATCCTTTGTATCATCTATAAAATCTAAATTGGAGAATTTGTATCCTGACATTGGATTCAGCTACAGTCATGTCTGTAATGAACATCATAAATTATCATTTATAAAATCATATTTTATTGCCCCAAACTGGCACTCAACCAGTTATTAAATTAACATGTTTTTATAACATGTTTATTTGCTTTTACACATTAATGTTTTTTTTATTGAATAATTCAAGAGCAACTGAATATATTTGCTAGGCTGTCTATATTTTTACCATTCTGAACCTGATTTTTACCAGTGAAAAATTTGAAAATGTAGACATGTTTCTAAGCACAGGATACATATAACCATACAATCCAAAGGTGATAACCCTTCTCTGATTTGCCCAGAATTTTGCTGGAGATGCACCTAAAAAAATCTGTTTTCAACGGCTTGTTTGAGTCAGAACGGCTTTTCTCCCTGTATGGGTCAATGGAAATGCAAAAGAGCAATGGAACAGTTTATGCAACTTAGCAGGAGGTTATCTGCAGGTCAGGAGGTTTCTGCACTTGTAAAGACATTAAGATGAAATTTATCCCATAGAAATATTCTAAAATGATCTCAGATGCAGGTTAAATGTACCTAAATGTGTGCTGAATTTGCCCATCAACACTAGCCCTTTATGCGTTTAAGACTTATGAGTAAAATGCCTACTAGGTGGATAAAATGTTAACATAATGACACAAAAAGCATGAAGGTAAAGTGTTGATATGTGAAGAATGTGTAGAAAGCGGGAATTTTGCAGATTGTTGAAAATTTCAGGTCAAGGTAACTGAGAGCAGATTAAACTTGTCTAATCTGGGCATGTGTGGGAGGAGCAGATCAAAATTGCCTAATAATTGTCTAATAATGTCATATATGAGAGGAGCAGTGTGGGACATGTCTAATGAAAGGCAAAGATGAGCTGAGCTGATGAGTAGAGCAGAATTGAGATGTAAAGTGCCTTGAAACAGAGGGGACTTTAGAAGGTCAGTCCAATGACAAATGTAGTAGGGGCCAAGGGAGAGAGCATTAAATCAGGGAGAAATGGAATAGAGAGAGGAGGTGAATAATAGATACAATAACAATGTGTTAGCAAGGAGAAGGCATGAACATCCTTAGTGTGACACCAGTAAGGACAGAACATCTAAGAAGTTGGATGATCGCTAATGTGGAACACTCAGTGGGCCAGTTGGGCACTAGAACAGTAGTTTGTGGGATTTTGATGGACATGTCTGTTTTATCTGTTGGGAAGTTGTAAATAAAGGTTTTATTTCATGTCAGTGCAGTCTCTCAAGCACTAATCTAGATCTAATGAACTAATCTATATGGACTTGATGGTCTCAGATTTAACAGATGTGTAAAACCCATAGCAGTACTTATTTAATGGCAAGCGGCTCAAAAACATGTGAACACTGCTCTGCACTTGACACTTTACTGTACATGAAGGTAGTAGAACAAGGATTACTCATAAATTACTTCAACATTATTACTATTATTTTCCCAGTTTTCCAGCGACTACCTCAGAATGGAAGGATTTCCCAAGGTCTGAATGGCGATCTTTATTTTTCCAATGTTCAGCCAGAGGATTCACGGGATTTTTACATCTGCTATGCAAGATTTAACCTAACTCAGACTATCCACCAGAAGCAACCCATTTCCTTAAAGGTTTTGGCAAGTAAGTTGGAAATTTTGTTTGGCAATTGGTATGATTGAATTCCGTAACTTAACTTAGAGTGGTCTATATAAAGCAGGGATATGCAATTAGTGGACCTCCAGCTGTTGTAGAACTACAATGCCCATGATGCATAGCAAGACTCTGACAGCCACAAGCATGACACCCAGAGGCATGATGGGACTGTAGTTTTGCAACAGCTGGAGGTCCGCTAATTGCATATCCCTGATATATAGGATTCCATATTGGCTAGTTGTAAGCATCACTGCAGTGTAATAAGGATTTTTTTGGTGCCAATTAATAAACTGTTACCCTAGTTTAAAGTTTGCCTTAAAGTAGTTGTAATCCCTTACATACCACTTTCACCTACAGGTAAGCCTAGATTAAGGCTTACCTGTAGGTGCTGGAAATATCTCTTAAACCTACATGGTTTAGGAGATATTTACAAATCGCCGTACGGCGAATTCTTCTGCGCATGTGCCGGAGTTAGAATGGGCGTGCTGTGCTGTTTCTAGTGCAGGTCATGTTGTGACTGGCGGCCCCCACGCGCATAAGTCATAGTCAGAGAGCCAGAGTTCGCGGCCCCGGAAGGAAGAGGGGTGAAGAATGGACGCTCGCTGCTAGCGAGGAAGACGGGGACATTGCGGGCTTCTCCTGCAGGTAAGTGTCACATAATGGGCTACTATGCGATGCATAGTAGCCCATTATGCTTTACCTTTGCAGGGAAACAAAGAGGAAGTAAAACCCAACAGGGTTTTCTTCCTCTTAAAAGAGAGATACCTTCAGCAAGCTCCAAAGCCCAGCTGTCATGGTTAAATGCCAGAAACTATGAACCTTTCTTATACTCAGAAGCTAAATGCTGCTACATATTATCACAAGTTTCGTATGAACAAATATTTAATTTTCACAATAGAATGATTTGATTTCTGTTAGTGACATTTAAGAAAACTGTAAACTAAAAACATATGAAACAAACTGTTTGGCTTTGCTTTTTCATTAAAGGTCATCTTGAGATTTTAAAGGTAGTATAAATCTCTATGGGATGAGCACTTAAAAAGAAAAAATATTTTATCAGTATGCTTCACAGCTGTAAATCTGGAGGGCATTAAACCAGTTGTAGCATTACCAGTGCTACAGAACACTTCACTGGACTGAACACAATATGCTACTGACATTTTAAGTACAGTTTGATTTTTTTTCTTTATATATATATATATATATATATAGATATATAGATATATAGATAGATATATAAATTTAAAAAAATTCTATACACTATACATTCTATACACTTTCAGTTGGCATACTTCACAAGCATTTCATTTCACAAACATTTCTGTTTTCACTTTTTTCATCAATGCTGCCTGATTTTTTTATTTAATTTCTTTTTTTTATATGTTACTGTGCTAATATGTATGCGATAATCATCCATTATGGAATATTGTTCTATTTCTTTTAGCGGATTCTATGAATGAAACTATAGCTGCTAATTTAACTGACACTGATTTTTATGGTGGTGAGTTGTGTTGAAAAGAAAAATAGCATCTATTATCATAATATAATTAGTTAAATAATCCATATTTAATCCATCTAACATAATTATTAGTTTTCTTCCTCCCTGTCTATGTCATAGTACACCCTGTATTAAACCCTACTTTTACTAGAACACTTGTACATTGGGGTAAATAAAACTAATATTTCTCTGTATGTTGAATAAGAGATCTTCTTTGCAGATATGAAAGGGGAGGAAAACAAGATATTATGAATATAGGTGTGATAAGAGTATGAGATTATCCAGGTATAGACTGATGTCTTAATGGGCTTTCTAGTTTATACTGTTGTAACCCCTAATAAGTAAGAAAATACAAGTTGCAAATAATGCAGTATGCAGGATTTCCAGCTTTTCAAGCAAAATATGGATTCCCACGAGGGATATACATTTCTTCCAGAGAGAGACACATCTCTTCGGTCTTCATTCCGGAAAGAATATCAGATGAAATACTGATGGACATTTTTTTTTTGCTCTTATGCACAAACCGTAAATCAGTAATGATAACTTTAAAATGATTCACGAAGAAGAACAAAGGAGAGTGAGTTAAGGCTAATTAAACATTTTTATAAATACCAAATAGTTAAAAACATTCGTTTACAGGCCATGAGTAAGTAGTGATTTGCATCAGTCCACATTTTTTAACCCATTTTCAAAACAATTATTATAACCATAAGCCAGCCATAGCAGAAATTGGCTGAGATTCGAACAATGTATGAGCAGGCTGATCAATTTGGGTACAACCAGAATGTCCGACTTTTAGAATGCATTTATTGCCAGTGGCTATAGCCCCCAGCAATAATTACTGTATTCTCCCTGCCTTATATATCTTTTCTTAATTCATGGTTCTACATATTGCACATTGCTGTTAATTATACATGCAAACAGCCAGGTGCATAGAGGTATACTGTCACAGGTATTCTACAAGATAATCAAGCTGGGATATGGTCTGCCGTTCTCCACTTTTAGCAAATACAAGAGATCCTAATGATATATTAGGCAAGGATGTCACTGTTACAAATCATGCAACAGTGGCGATTGGATAGATATATAACTGTAGTATAACTGTCCATGAAAATGGCTTTTCACTTAGGTGTGTACTCACTTTTGTTGCCAGCGCTTTAGACATTAATGGCTGTGTGTTGAGTTATTTTGAGGGGACAGCAAATTTACACTGTTACACAAGCTGTACTCTCAGTACTTTACATTGTAGCAAAGTGTAATTTCTTTTGTGAGATACTATATATATATATATATATATATATATATATATATATACAGTTTTAGACAGCTGTCTATTTAGCAGTATAATATATATATATATAATATATATAAAATCTCCCCCCCCTCTCTCTCTCTCTCTCTCTCTCTCTCTCATATATATATATATATATATATATATATATATATATATATATATATATATATATATATATATATATATAATGTATAATGTATAGGCTCAGTGTGTCTTCCCGCACTAAATACAATATATAACAGAGAAGAGTCGGCAACTCCAAAGTCCTTGATGCAAAAATGTATTGGCTACGTATGAGCAATAAAATGCAAATAGCTGACACATTTTGGTGTCAGCTGTTTTCTTTTTAATGCTCATATGTAGCCAATAAATATTTGCAACAAGGACTTTGGAGTTGCCAGCTCTTCTCTCTTATATAGGAACATCCCATTATCACTGGTCTTACCATCTGCAGTGCCAGAAGCAATCGTGAATAGGGTAATTAAGAGTTCTACAATACCTTTTATTTTCCTTGCTCAGTTTTCAGTCCAGCAGTATAGATGTATTCCCAACTATTATATTATAAGTACTGTATATTCTGTATATACTGTATATTATGTAGACATATGTTATCAAGAGGGCAACATAAATAACACAAAGGGGTCTATTTATAGATGTTTTACATGACTTTTCCCCAGGATCCACAACTAAACCCAATTAAAAATGGAAGAAAATTGTGGGAGTCTTGTGTATGCCCAAAGTGATAAATAATTACAAGAGGACGTGACTGGGGTGCTTTTCTGTGTGTTTTCTTTCTTTCTGCAACCATGAGTTTCAGGAAAGAAAATCGCTCAATGCCTCTCGCAATGCTATTGTGTTCTTCCAGTGGGGGGAGCGAGAGCCTTACCGGTCAGCAGAACACAATGACTACTGCTGGCAGCTGTTGCCATGGGAGGTTCCAAATATCCAACAGGAAGTCGATCAAAGGATCGTGTTTAGTACAACCAGCCTACCCACACATAGATCAAATCTCAACTGGCCCCTGTTGAACCTGCTGAGATTCGATCTATGTATGCTCAGCTTAACTGTACATAAAGAGCATGAGAAGAAGATGGAGTATTTCCACTAGAAGTGTCCTTTAAAGAGCAGTTCCAGGCAACATGTGAATCCAGTCTGCGAACTTAGAAAGTTAAGCAGCAAACACTAATACTTTGCTGCAAAGAAAAATAGGTACAGAGAGAAATAGGCAGGCTGTCATTGCTGATGTTTGCTTCTTAAAATAATTGCCTGACTGTCATGATGTTCTAATGGTTTCAATATTTTCTGTGTCACTGACCAGTGACCAGTATTTAGATTAGCTGTTTTGACTTTACTATGACTTTAGTGTCTGCATGCTTGCTCCTGGTATTAAAGTAAGGCAACTAAGCAGTTTTGCAGGTGGTCAGGAATAGCGGGCCCCTTACAGCAAATATTTGTTGGTAATCTGTTACTGGGAGAAATGTTACAGTTCTGACATTTTGATACAAAGGGGTTTCTGTTTACGAATGTAAGAAGGAAGCCTAGATTAGGAATACAATTAGGAATACTCTTAGGATTATTGATAGGAATACAATTAAAACACTGAAGCAAACAATCACCAGATCATACCTGGTTGAAAAACTGAATTCCTCTTTTGAGTTTATCATCAATTTTGACTGAAATGTTAATTAGACATCTTTTTACTTTTAGTAATAACTAGGAAACATCAAGCTTTCACCTTTCTAACCCTTCTGTTTTGAATTGTATTGTAACTTTTTTGTAAAACACTACTTGTAAATTACTTTTGTAAATGTACTATTTTTGGTGGCGCCGGTGTCCCGCGATCGGTCACAGGAGCTGAAGAACGGGGAGAGGTGTGTGTAAACACACCTTCCCCGTGCTTCACAGTGGCAGTGTCATTGATATAGGAAAAGACGATCAATGACGTCACACATCCAGCCCCGCCCCCCTACAGTTAGAAACACATATGAGGTCACACTTAACCCCTTAAGCACCCCCTAGTGGTTAACTCCTAAACTGCAGTTGTCATTTTCACAGTAATCAATGCATTTTCATAGCACTTTTTGCTGTGAAAATGACAATGGTCCCAAAAATGTGTCAAAATTGTCCGATGTGTCCGCCATAATGTCGCAGTTATGAAAAAAATCGCTGATTGCCGCCATTGGTAGTAAAAGAAAAATTATTAATAAGAATGCCATAAAACTATCCCCTATTTTTTAAACGCTATACATTTTGTGCAAACCAATCGTTAAACGCTTATTGCGATTTTTTTTTACCAAAAATAAGTAGAAGAATACGTATCGGCCTAAACTGAGGAAAATAAATGTTTTTTTTATATATTTTTTGGGGATATTTATTATAGCAAAAAGTAAAAAATATTGCATTTTTTTCAAAATTTTCGCTCTATTTTTGTTTATAGCGCAAAAAATAAAAACCGCAGAGGTGATCAAATACCAACAAAAGAAATCTCTATTTGTGGGGAAAAAAAGGACGCCAATTGTCAGTTAAAGCGACGCCGTGCCGAATAGCAAAAAGGGGCAAGGTCCAAGGTCCTTAACCTGCATATTGGTCCGGGTCTTAAGTGGTTAATAGTCTAGGGACCAAAATAAAAGATGGTATTGTCACAGGTTGTGGGCGCTGTCTAATACCCCTCCAGCACACTAGCACAGATCCTAAACTGAATTTAAACAAGAAGTTTGAAAACAGTATGCAAAAGGTCAGTATCACATTATAAAGTATTAGTATCTGGGTGATAAGCATTATATGGATTTGTTCAACATAGATAATCACAGAGCTGCTCCAAGATTTGGAAGGATGATGACAGTAATGTCTGGATCCACCCAGATGCCCGATCAGCAGCTGGTTCAGCCACTCAGCGCACTGCTGAGAGCCTGAACCTGCCATTCTTGCAGCTCCAAAGCTCTGTGCTTCAGTGAGCAATGGATGGGCAGGGTAGAGACTGACTGGCAGTCACCACTCTCTGCTCAGAGCAGACCAAGAACTGAGCAATCAGCAGTCATGTGATTGCTCAGTTCTCGTATTTAAAATTGTCAGGGAAAAGCTGCAGCATTACACTGATGCTGCAGTATGGAGGTATGCATGTATTTTTCATCATGCTTCTCCTTTAATGAATTATGTGCAGTATGAAAAATGTCCAATATTACATCTAAACTTGTATAAAACTCTATTTTTTGCCATTTTTGTTTTATTAAAAAGCAATATTTTCAAATGCTTGGTTGTAAATGTATGAGGGGTTTCTGGGAATTTGTTTTAATCTTTTCAGTTTTAAGGCAGAATACTTGAAATCCACAAGGGTCTTATTTCTGTTTTCCAAGCTACATATTGTGTGTCCCAATGTTCGCATAATCAAGTAAAAACTGCATTTCATATTCCCTCTCCTAACCATTGCATAACAAGCTCCATAAATAAGACATGAGGCTCCACAGGGTGGCTTATGCTAATTATTCTGTGAATCACACGTGATAGTTCATTAAAAAGACTGCTAATCCAGGTCTGTCACTCGCACTTCTTAATTTTCTATAGGACATTTTTTTTCTTTTTTAGAAATATGATATTCTTCTACAGTACATAAAAAGATAAAAAATAAATGAAGCAAGAAATATAATAAATGCAGACTAGTCAACCTTATTCCAATTTCTTTATCTTTTTTTCCCATTTCTCTGTAAGTAGGATACTGATTAACATTTAATAAATCATAGGTACATCTCTGCATGTCATCTATAACTATTATTCTCTTTTGCCCTATCTAATCACCTCCATACGTAATTATTTCATTAATTTGTTACATCAGTATTATTTTGTAACACTTTATTTTTTGTCTTTATCCACTAGACAGCCCTGCAGATCATAGAAGTCCATCACTTTTGGTTCCTACTGGCCAAACAAGTAACATAACTGTGCTCAGAGGGGAGGTGCTGCTGTTGGAATGTATTGCTGAAGGATTGTAAGTTGCTTGCATGTTTTACTGAATATGCTGTAAAGTCATAAGGAACAAACATTGTATAAAAATGTTATTGTCTGAAAATAATTTCTATGGTTTGGATATACATTTCCAGATATTCCAGTTCCTGCTGTGTACTTGCCTATGGGCCCTATGTATGGAAAGTGTGCCAAAACTACCTTTCTTGACAATGGCATCTAAACAGCTCCCAAATGTAATTTGTATAGCGGCTTTAAAATAAACTAGAGCCTAAACTTAGATTACCCCCCCCCCAACGAAGTAAATATGTAGGCATCTTTACAAAGTACATTTACAACTTTTAAGATGGTTCAGATTAGTAGTTGGCTAGAAATAATTGAGTTTCTATGTGGAAATTCATATATGATTTTACAATTTGACCAAAGATGCACTATATTTTTTGTCTTGCAAGCCTTTAATTAGTTTACAGCATATTTACTGTCGATATTCCAAATTCACCAGGTTTATATGCAGTTAAAATAAATTTTTGTTACAGCACCTGAATTTGAGTTAGGCTAACTTGTCCAAATAAGTAATTGCATGGTTTTAGAATGATAGACAAACAGGCTGTGTGTCCATCTTCCAATTACCTATTCAGGACCAAAAACGTTCTCTGGTAGTCTACATTCTGTATTGCTGGTACTGCTGCTACTTACCTGAAATATAGATATGGAGCAGAGCCAAGGTGAGAAGTGTGAAGGGGGGATTTATTTGAAACAGAGATAAACAATATAATAAATCGTCAAACTAGGAAGAATGTTTGTTTATAATGCATATACATTTATGTTTTGAACTGATTCAGAATCCTGCAATGCACAGAAACAAACTTCCCTTTTCCAGATGTGCGGTGGTGCCATTCATTCCTAATGGCACCCCCACACATCTGCAAACAAGCTTGTTTTCACGCATTTGGTGTGGCACGTTGTCTTAAAATGGTCAGGGACTTTTTGTAAACGTTTCTGATTCATAGGGCAGCCAATTGAAATGAACAAGCGAAAGAAAGAGGTTGGAACTTTGAGTGAAGCATGCAAATTTGGAAGCAAGAATGAGCTGTATTGGTTTGATAATGTTACATTTAATATATAATTGTGTAATATTTATTAAATTTTACATTATCAAACCAATACAGCTCATTCTTACGTCTTAATTTTAATGCTTCACTCAACGTCCCAACTTCTTTCTTACTTGTCAACGGGGATGGAGACAATCTGACGTAATTGTTTTAGTCCTCACACAAATTCCCAACCCCTTTCCATACTATATTGAAATGAACAAGCTGCCCTGCATGTGATGCGCAGTAACGCGAGGAACCACAGGCTTGCTCTGATGGTGTGAACGGAGCCTAAGGTTAGGATATGAAATTACAGACGTCACATGCATTGCAACCTGTTGGTAAAATGTTGATCTTCTGCTTTGTATAATCATGTTCAAGGAGCATTCTCGAAGCAATGCAAACATTGTTACAAGGGTCCAGCTGTTGTTTAGTAGAGGGAATTGAGATTTTAAATGAAAAATGGTTAAAACCATTAAACCAGAATAAATGCACCTTAAACTTATTTATACATTTATATACAAACATGCCAGGTTTACATTATGTTTTAGTAACTGTAGATTCTGTATTGATTCACCTGGTATATATTCATTGGTAGTTGCAGGATCTTTTTATTGGATATGTTTATAAATAAAACAATAGCAGTTTTTAAGATGTGTCTTTTCCAGGCCGGCTTAGCTTCCCGCTCTGATCTTCTTTATTGTCATGGAAACTGCAGCCTCATCTGACAGGCGCCTGCTTTGAAATATCAGGCTCTTCTCGGGGAGATTCAGGTGTAAAGCACTGTTTTTCTACATGTAGGCCTCATACCTGACCTGTCAAAACACAGCCATTTTCTTTGATTAAAACAAATTATGCTGGAAAGTATCTTCAGCCCCGGCTGTACACATCCCTTCAGGAGCTACTTCCAGGAACTGTGTGTAGTAATAAAAAGGATGACTGAGGATTCTCCTGTAATTGCCCTGCTGGGGCTTCACTGAGAACTTTAGGGATATCAGTGGTAATGTATTAGCACAAAGCTTAGATATTATGGAGGTATAAATGACAATGACTGAAACAATATGTTAGCTCTGCCATTTAAAATATAATAGGATATGATCACCTGAATTCATTTGAATTCTACAGACACTGCTTTGTTAATGTCAGAATCTAGTAATGATGCGGTTCCAACCACCATCATTAACTGTATTGCTATGGGGTAATAAGACTCTCTAACCACAGTACGTGCACACTGTATGCCAGCACTTGCAAAGTATTAGTGGTCTATTAAGACAGCTTAAACACTTTGAAATTGATCACTGTTTTTTTTCTATATCACCTCTATCTATTAAGCATGTTGCCATATGTCTTAGGCTGAAACCCTATTCCAGCAGCATCTTCATATGTCATCACACAGCTTTACAAGCCAATTAACTGTGCACTGTGCACGTAAGTCCACATGTGTGTGTTCATGCATACGTGTTGAGTAATGTTGCATGTAAACTTAGACTTCTATACCTGGAAAAATGTGTGCGCTTATGTGCATTACATGTGCATTAGCCTGATGGCTGGTACAATGTTCTTGATAGAATAGCATGATCAACAAAATGATTTATTTGTTCCTAACAACCCAGGCTTTTTATGTTCATAGAGCATGTATAAAAATGAAATGCCCTATAAGAAACAGGTGGTAAGGAACTGCAGAAAAAATGCATCCCTGGGATAATTTTACTTTTTTTTTTCAGCTAGCCTACAGGAATGTCTACTTTGATAGAACTCCATAGAAAAAAATATGTTTACTACTCATATGACTCTTTGGATGATTATTATAGTTTCAAGTAAACTTGAACTATTGGGATCATTGGGCGATTCCTGTAATTCCCTTCAGTGACAGAAGAAGAAATTAAAAATGTGGGAAGTTTTGATAAACATGCTTGATTTGACTAAATGAGCTTACATTTTTTAAAAAATATGTTTTTTTAAGCAACCAAATTATTATTTTCTTCTGAGCTGTCAATGACAGGAGGTCAAAAGGAAACACCTCCTTAGTAATTCACTCAATTCCACAGCGTCATGCACGCCATAATGTTTCTGCTGGTGGTTTCAAATGATGTGTCACTCAGTTTAAATTGCCTAGCACAAGGGAATAATGTTTTACCCTTCTCTAAATTATTAATTTGTTATCTATTATAGGGAAGTTCTTTTTCATCATGTTGGTGAGGGTTGGACAATGAAAGGGAGATTATAACTGGCTGCTAATTACAAAAAGGGAAGCTTTTATGTGTAAGAAATCAAAGTAGCAGAAAATGAGACTGGTTTAAAAAGCTGAGAATGTATGCTTAATTGGTATGTCCAGTCATGTGCAGATCAAATATAAAACATTCATTTTCTTTTAACATGATTGGATAGTTGAAATACGTTTTCTGAGTAAATATTCTTAACTCCTTTAGTAAACCAGCTTCACAGTGTAGCACATATGTTCTTGTAAAATTGGCAAAAACTTGATAAGTTTGAGGCTGTATCTTATCTTTCAGTAGTGTCCTTTAAAATAAAATTTTAACAAAACGTAAAACTTCCACATTAAAGAAATTAGATGGCCAAAACGTTAGAGAGACTTTTAAACTATGTGGCAGGGGGAAGGTAGGGTGGATCAAAGGAAGCAATAACCATTAGTGGGCAAATGTCAGATGGTGCTACTGGGGGGCATTAGTATAACCAGAATACCTAAGCCAAAGGTGAGTAGGTTGGCATTATACAATTGCAGCCTTCAAAACAACTGAGGAGCAAATAATATGTGCCCCTACAAAATTAAGAGGCATGTACACAAATGCTAGAAGCTTAGCTAATAAAAACTGGAGCTGCTGATACATGAGGAGGATTTTGACTTTGTGGGAATTTTGGTTTGACAGCTCACATGGCTAAAAAGAAATGATTAGATACACACCAACATCTGTCCAACATGTTTACATTGTGCTTCTTCAAATGGTTTGAAGAAGCACAATGTTTGTGTGAAACGTTGTCACACTTTGGTCCGTTGTCATAGTCCTGGTGGCAGTTTTTCAATAAACCTGTTGGGCGGGTGTTTGTGTGCAGCTAATCCTTTCTATTTGGTGTACATGTTCATGGTTGCAAGCCAGATCTAACACCCAGCTCTTCCTCTCTGGTGGATTATCATATTACCATACATACCAGCTTACATGACTGGCTGCCAACTGTTCAGGGGTATTCCTTTTATCAAATGGGGGGGGGGAGTAGAAGAGGGACTTGTGTATTTTTCTTCAACCAGATTAACTATGTAACAAATACATCAGTGGTGATTCTAGCATAGGAAAAAAATATATTCGTTTCAGGGTGCTTTAAAAAACATGCAACCACTCATTGAAATTAAAGGAGACGAGATTTAACCTTAAACTGCGTATAGAGGGTTCTTTACTGTCAGCTGCAAGTGTTGATAGTTTAAAAAAAACTATTAGATGGCCATCTTATGGAATGTTATATACAGGGATTTGGGAATTATTATTGATATAAACACAAGCAGACATCCACACAATAAAAAGGGACTTGGCGCTCGTATAGGAAAGGGACCTGGAAGGTTTACACAGTTAAGGAGACAATTAGAAGTAATAGGGTCTCTCGATAAGAGGGACAATGTCCATGGATGAAAATATTTAAAAGTAGGGGAGTCTATGATCTAGAACTAAGGGCAGTGTCAAAGAGCTAGAAGCAGTCTCTGCAATGCACAAAAGGAAGAAAGCACAGCGCCTCTGCAGTATTTTGGAACCATTTAATGGTAAAGAAAGTAAAAAGACTACTCACAAAGGGAATACGGATAAATGCATTGTGATCAGCAATAATCCTGCAGTTCAATCCAGAGGAGGTCTTTCTTTGTGTCCATGGGGTCCAGCTGGCAGGTCGCACAGGTGGTTTCCGACACTTGAAGCCTATTCTGAACAACGGGGAAAGGTGGGGAGATTCAGCAGTGATGTCACATCTGGGTGCAGGGTAAAGGAGCAGACACAAAGAGAGACCTCCTCTGGATTACATTGCAGGATTATTGCTGATCACAATGTGTTTATCTGTATTCCCTTTGTGGGTAGCCTGTTTACCTTCTTTACCATTAAATGGTTCCAAAATACTGCACTTAGAGGCGCTGTGCTTTCTTCCTTTTTAGACACCCACACAGGTTGAACTGGATTGAATGATGTCTTTATTTAACCTTACCAACTATGTAACTTTGAAATATATTATACACACATAAATAGTGGATTTTTAAAGTCTATGGGGTTGATTTACTAAAACTGGAGAGCGCAAAATCTGGTGCACATGTGCATAGTAGCCAATCAGCTTCTAACTTTAGTCTGTTCAATAAGGCTTTTCCAATAAAACCTAGAAGCTGATTGGTTTATATACAGAGGTGCACCAGATTGGTTTCTATGCAGAGATGCACCAGATTTTGCACGCTCCAGTTTTTTAGTAAATCTCCCCCTATGACTGCATACAGACATTCTCTTGTTTGGCAGGCAGCTCCCCCAGGTGTGGGGAAATGCATGAAGGTTTATGCCCAGCATATTTTCAACCTCTCACTGCCTGTTTGCATTAGGGAATTCACCTATTTCCGGAGCAAATTGTGTTTCTTCTGTCTACTGTGCACATACATATTTCTGTTATAACACTTTAGAATTTGTGTTGCTGTTTTTCAGGCCTACACCAGAAATTCGTTGGAATAAAGAAGGAGCCGAACTACCAAGCGACAGAGTGTTCTACGAAAACTTTAATAAAACTTTGAAGATAGTAGATGTGTCAGAAGCTGATGCTGGGAAGTACAGATGTGCAGCTCACAATATTAGGGGCTCAGTTCACCATATCATAACAGTAATTGTAAAAGGTAAGTGGTAACAAAACAACTACTTGTAACACTGCCGCCTGAGAGTCACCAGCCTAAAGCTGAGTATACACATTCAACCCAGTGAGCCGAAAAAATAAATAAATGAAAGATTGTCATACTCACACAACTGATGTTAGTGCAGCAATCTTCCCCACTGTGCCTTTGTGTTCTGATAGGGAAATCACCCCCCCACCAGAATACATTGACCGGGTGCTGATTTTCCAGCTCGACCACTCAATAGAAGCCAGTCATAAGACCAGCTTTTGATGGGCAGGCATCTGTATACACTGTCCAAATGTTGTCTGGTTCCTGCTGACCTGGCCGATATTCAGATGTGTATCCAGCTCTACAATAGTTAACAATCGTGCAGATTTATTACATGTACCCCAGCACAACCCAATTAGGCAATCAGTGTATTCACTCTGGCTGCTACAGTCTAGTTCGTATCAAGTCTTAATAACAACAAAAATGTGACTTATTGTAATTAATAGGTAAAAATATTTAAATGCTGTTAGTCGCATAAATGTTACAAATCTGTAAAAATTGTGCAGATAGCAGAGGGAGGACAGAGCATCCATAAAGCACACTAAGTGCTTTGGCTTAAGGCAATATACACAATAGGGGGATATTTTTTTTTTTTTTTCCCATTGCAAATGTTTACAACTACAATACAAGCTAGGGAAGGTGACTCTGTAACCCAGAGCAATATAATTTACCTGTTTTTTTTTACAACTTTGGGCACCATGGGGTAAAATTCCTATTTTCCATCTATTCAATCTGATGAATTAGCCTGGATGTTTTAATATGACAATAAAAGTTTATTTTTTTTAGTGCAGTTGATAGTAAAGATACCTACAGCCTGTACTGTGATTGACTGTTGCTGAGTCCTACAAAGCAAATTAAAAATTCATGGTCATAATTATTTTTCGAAAACAGAGACACATTTTATTTAAACTTTAAAGTTTAAGTTAACCTAAGGGCTGAATGATCAGAAAAAAGGTAATGCAAAGTGAAATACATGTAGATTTCAAACCTATAATATGTCCATACTGTATAGCTCACTTTTTAATCAGCAGCATTTTCAGATAGTACCAAAAAGCTGATGAGATTTATTAGGAACTCTAAATGGAGCAGAGATTAAAGACTCATATATTTTCTAGCATTTATTATCCTTTTTTCAGAATAATGTTGGAGAAGAAGCTGGTTGCCATGGTAATCAACGGCAATGCTTTCTATTCCTGTCCAAATGATTTACTCTGCAAAAAAAGCACAGTTCTTCCTATGCCATAGGCATTGCCCTTTCTACAGAAGACATTTGCACAGTGCACACTTGACTGATGTGTGCTGTGAATAGAGTCCACAGGTGGAGCAGACATTGCTGAATTTTACTGTGAAACACAAATCTCATCTCTCAGGTTGAGGCTGATAGTGTAATATGGATGTGGTATCAATTACAGGATATGTTATGTAATGGTTTATCTGTAATGCTGTGCATATCTTAACCACTTCCATACAGGGCATTTTCACCCCCTTTCTGCCCAGACCAATTTTTAGTTTTTAGCGCTGTTGCACTTTGAATGACAATTGCGCGGTCATGCGTATCCAGTGTCCCCCCCCCCCCACAAATAGAGCTTTTGTTTGGTGGTATTTGATCAACTCTGCGGTTTTATTTTTTTTGCGCTATAAACAAAACAATTTAAAAAAAAAACACAATATTTTTTACTTTTTGATTTAATAAATATCACAACTTGAAAAAAAAATTCACCGGTTTAGACCGATATGTATTCTTCTACATATTTTTGGTAAAAAAATCGCAATAAACGTATATTGATTGGTTTGCACAAAAGTTATAGCGTCTACAAAATAGTGGATAGATTTATGGCATTTTTATTTATTATTATTTTTTTTTTAAACATCAAAAGTTTATTGTAGAAAAATAAAGCAATACAAATCAAAGCGTATTCACAACATAGATAGCATGTTACAGGACTAACAAAATAGAAAAGTCATATTCAGAAAAAGGACAAAAGTTTACATCATAAAACCGTATGCTAAAGGAAATGTGCCCAGTGAATATACTGTGGATGGGTTCATGGTCACAGGGGCCAGTATAATGACATAGGACCAACAATCATCACTATTCTTGATAAAATATTTTAACGTTTGACAGCTTTGACTGCAATCAGTAGTAGAGAATAGAGGTAGTAGAAATGAACAAAACGGTGTGAAAAAAGTAAAAGGGAAAGTGGGGGGGGAGGGGAAGGGAAAGTGGGGGGGGGGAGGGGAAGGCTCATTAGGGAACTCTCATCAGGTCATAACAAGATGCTGTCCAGGAGACGGAGTTATCATCAGGCGGAGACTTCCGTCCCGGTTATCTATTTGGGTAAACACAGGGTGGAACTACAACTTATCTTCATTTTCTACAAGTCCATTAGTGTTTCATATGCGTTTGAGGATTTGAAAGCAAACCACAGAGACCACATGTCATGGTACTTTTCGGCACCGTCGGTAGTCTGAGCAAGAGTATCCTCCATATAGCAAGTCTCCGATACCTTCCTCAACCAGTCCTGAAGGGATGGGGGTGTAACACTCTTCCAGCGAAGTGGTTTCAGAGACTTGGCGGCATTCAGTAAATGCTTAGTCAGAGATCGTTTGTAACGTCTAAGTGGAAAATTAGTAATGTGGAGCAGACAACAAGCTGCAGACAGGTCAAGTTTGGTCTCCGTGATCTGCCTCACCGCCTCCCTAACCTTGTTCCAAAAGGGGTTCAAAACTTCACACTTCCACCAGATATGTATGAGGGTCCCTGTCTCTTTACCACACCTCCAGCAGAGATCTGAGGAGTTGGGGTACCACCTCCTAAGCTTGTCAGGCGTGGCGTACCAATGCGTTAGAAGCTTATATGAGGTTTCTTGTGTCTTGGTGCTAATTGAATATTATTATTTTTTTACTAGTAATGGCGGCGATCTGCAATTTTTATTGTGACCGCGACATTGCGGTGGACATATTGGACACTGTTGACATGTTTTTGGGACCATTTACATTGATACAGCGATTAGTGCTATAAATATGCACTGATTACTGTGTAAATGTGACTGGCAGGGAAGGGGTTAACACTAGGGGGCGCTGAAGGGGTTAATATGTTCCCTGGGAGTGATTCTTAGTGTAGGGGGAGGGGACTCACAAGGGGAGGAGAACGATGTGTGTTCCTCTGTACTGGGAACACACATCAGTCTCCTCACATTTGACAGGAGGTGGATCTGTGTGTTTACACACACAGATCCACACTCCTGTCATGATCGCCGGCAATCGAGGGTGCTCTGCGGACATCGCGGCCGCCTGGCATGCACACCGGGTCACTAGCGGGGCGGCGCACGCGTACGCCCTAGATTGCCAGGAAGAAATTAAAGTATTTTTTTTTTCCGTTTCAAAATAACAAAAATTTCATACTTACCTGCTCTGTGCAGTGGTTTTGCACAGAGATGCCCAGATCCTCCCCTTCTTGGGTCCCTCTTCTGTGCCCAGTGGCTCAGCTCCTCCCCCTCTCTCTCCTTATTAGCTCACTGACCTTGATTGAGAGCATGGAAAAAATAAGTAGCTAGATAGCCGCACTCACATTTATTAAAAAATTTAAATCAAGGTATCAAAGGTAGATACAGACTAACTGCACAGGAGAGGTAATTACTCTGGAGTGGTGAACTCCCACTCTTGATTGAGAGCAGCGGGAGCCAATGGTTGTCATCACTGCTGTTTTAGCCAATAAGTGAGAGTCCCAGACAGCCAAGACTCTCTTGCAACATTGCTGGGTTGAGATCGGGCTCAGGTAAGTATTAGGTTTTAGAAGGATTAGAAGGTTTTTTATCTTAATGCATAGCATTAAATACCTTTTAACTTTACAATCACTGTAATTTCTTGAATATCACATATTTTCAATGCTTATACAACCTATTTTTGCTAGTTAATGAATCCCTAAACTTTCTGTCCTGAATTTTTTAACTTGTTTTCTTGAATCCTTGGGTTTGTGCTTAATTCCATGTGTAAAGTTTTGATTTAGGTTCACAGCTACACTCCAGGGAGCAGCAGTTGGGGGATTAAGCTTCATGTAAAATAATTCTATATATGCAAACATAAAGTCTGTAAACATTTTGTTATAGCCAATATGCTTATGTGAACTACTTGTTTAGATGGTTTGGGATATCATTTTATTTTTCAAGAAATACCTGTTGATTACTCCTCTGTTGGTCTCTTTTGCAGCTGCACCTTACTGGATCACTGGACCTAAGAATCTTGTATTGTCACCAGGAGAGGATGGCACATTGATTTGTAGAGCCAATGGAAATCCTCCTCCCTCTATTACATGGCTAATAAATGGAGTGGCAATTGATTGTACGTAATACAGAACTCTTGTTTACTACACACCTTGTACGTAATAGAGAACAATAGCATTATTCCATTTCAGGGCTTGAGATACACTATGCATACAATCAGATTACAGAGGCATTACATTTGTAAAACCGTGTAGCAGATTTCCATTGCAAACATGATTGACAGCATTAGGGCAACCTACAAACATCACTTTCATATAAGCATATTTTTAGATAGATATTTTCCTCCAACAAGAAACCACCAAAAATAAACAAAAAGAGAGGGGGACTGCAGCACAGAGAGTGGTATTTTTTGCTCATTAAACAGCATATTAATCAAACAATGTTTAGGCTTTCCTTCCCTGTATCAAGCTCAATAAAGGGCAGAGATACCTGAAATGTTGTTGGATTTATACGCTGTTTAGTGAGCAATGAATATTGCAACCCCTCTCTCTTTTGGTTTATAGGATAAAATAAAAGGGCACCACATAACCTTCCAAGCACACCCTTAACTTGCTGGAATCAGGTGCTGGCTTGGAGTCCATCACTCCTCAATTGATGGGCTTAATTCTAGAGATCCTCTATGGCCATGCCCATTGGGCGAAAGATGCTAGAGGGGTGGTTTTGGGGGATGGGCCATGTGCTGGAGCTTGTCAACTGATTACATTTTTGACTGTAAAGACATCATCAGTGTGTGGCTTTTCCATTGGATAATATGCCCTATTGTTTTGTGTGTGTGTGTGATATATATAAATATATATATATATATATACATATATATATATATATATATATATATATATATATATATATATATGTTTATATACACACACACATATACTGTATACATATTATATACTATACTGTATATAAATACAGTGGTAGATTGTCTTGGTTTAATTATGTTCAAAACCTGGTATAAAGTGGTTATAGCTGTTTGAGATCTAACTATAACTGTCTTTTTACTTTGCCAAATACAAGATTTACTTCTCTCCCAACCAGAACTTGTCTTTGACCTTACAGTCACATTAAAAAGTGACACAATGTTAGCAGTTTATTGAAATAAGGGTGATTCTTATGTGGCTGACAGTTGCAGAATTAACTGTGTGTGACATCTTTAATGGACAACTGTTTGATAGCAAAACTGTAAGGCCGCATACACACGACTGATTTCCTCGTGTGTATATTTTTCATCGAGGAACTCGATGAGCAATAAAGAGAGCAAGTTCTCTTTTTCCTCGACGGGAGTCAAATTGGCTCGTTGTGTTCCTTGTCGGGCTGCTTTTTCCTAACACGCAGTAACATGAGATTAGCAAAAGCAGCCCCTGCCGTTGTATGTGTTGAAGTCACCGCGTTTGAGAACGAGGAGATTTGGTCTTTAACGTGTGTACGCAAAGCAAGCTTGTCAAGTTCCTCGACAAGCCTAACAAGGAACTTGACGAGGAAAATTATGTGTTTCGCCCGACGAGTTCCTCGGTCGTGAGTACGAGGCCTGAGTCACAAGGCTTGCTTTGTCAGTCTAGCTCCTGTTGTCATGAATAATAAGGCCTTGTTAAAAAGTTGTTGAGTAGCCAAATGTCTTTGCATCTTTTGTCTTTTAAAATGATTAAAACATTTTTCTTGTGGCATTCAAAAAAAACCTGATCACAATGCACGTAACCTGTGATATGTTTCTGCAGTGGCTCCTCATGACCCGAGCAGAAGAGTAGAAGGAGATACGGTGATGTTTACAAAAGTGCAAGAACAAGCTAGCGCAGTCTACCAGTGTAATGTTTCCAATATATATGGCTACCAGTTGGCAAATGCATTTGTAAATGTTCTAGGTAAGACAAGTCTTTGTTATTTTGTTTTTAAAGATGGTAACATATATATATATATTTATTTAAATTTCTTATCAGCAAAATGTGCTTATTGTTTTAGCTGAGAAGCCGCGGATCCTTTCATCAAAGAAGGTTTATCAAGTTATTGCTAATAAAGCTGCCTTTCTTGACTGCCCCTTTTTTGGGTCACCTGTTCCACATATAGAATGGTAAGGCAAAAGCTTCTGTATTTTATTAATTTGCTGTTATAATGCATGCAACATTTAAACAAAAATTCCAAAATACAGGCAAAACACAGACATTAACAAAAGCATCGTCTAGTAGAGTGAGGAAGGGTTAGAACCTCCCATTGACAATTGTGCCCTAAATGTCCTATTATGTCATGGGCAAAAAGTAGGCAGAAATTTCCCCGGTTCGCTCAAAACTAGAAAAAAAATTTTTGCTCTGGAGTTAGCCTTTAACCACTACAGATTCGCGCTATAGACAAAAGATGTCAACAGCGCGGACCTGAGGTGCCAGGATCACGTCTTTGGACGTCATGTTGTTGTAATTCCCCGCGCGCACCACCCAGTGCTGTCGCATTGCTAAGGATTTGATGCGTGTACCGGCGGTCGCAGTGTCCGCCAGGTACATGCGATCGGCGGTGTGCAAACACAGAGCTCCACGTGCTGTCAGGGAGAGAAGAGACAGATGCTGTTTCCCTTGTACATAGGGACACAACATCGGTCACCCCCCTCTCCCCACACAGTTAGAACACACCCAGGATACACATTTACCCCCTTCCTCACCCCCTAGTGTTAACCCCTTCAATGGCAGTCACATTTATACAGTAATTAGTGCATATTTATAGCACTGGTCGCTGTATAAATGTGAATGGTCCCTCAAAGGTGTCCGATGTGTCCACCGTAATGTCGCAGTCCCAATAAAAATCGCAGATCGCCACCATTACTAGTAAAAAAAAAAATAGTAAAAAAAAATCATAATTCTGTCCCCTATTTTGTAGGCGCTATAACTTTTGCGTAAAGCAGTAGCTTATTGCGATTTTTTTTTTTTTTTTTACAAAAATAATCGGCCTTAACTGAGAAAAAAATGTTTTGTTTTTTTTTAAATTGGGATATTTATTATAGCAACAAGTAAAACATATATATATTTGTCGCTCTTTTTTTGTTTATAACGCAAAAAAATAAAAACCGCACGGGCGATCAAATACCACCAAAATAAAGCTCTATTTGTGGGGAAAAAAGGATGTCAATTTTGTTTGGGAGCCACGTCGCACGACCGCGCAAATGTCAGTTAAAGCGACGCAGTTGCGGAAGCTGAAATTTCGCCTGGGCACGAAGGGGGTTTATGTGCCCAGTAAGCAAGTGGTTAACCTCCCTGGCGGTCTTCCCGTGTGTGGCACGGGGTGAGATTTTTAAGCTAAGATCGGTAACCCCGTGCCACACACGGACTTGCCTCGCTGGATGCAGAAAAAAGTTTACTTACCTTTTCTCTGCGATCCAGCGATGAATCCCCGCAGTGCACGGCGGCCGGATGTCCGCCTGGTGCTGTGTGTACCGCCGATTCCCTTCCCTGCGAGCGTCGCGACGTAGGGGGGGGAACGGCGCCAAATTCAAAAATGTAAACAAACACTATACATACAGTACACTGTAATCTTATAGATTACAGTACTGTATGTAAAAAATACACACCCCCCATGTCCCTAGTGGTCTGCCCTGTACACTACATGTCATTTTATATAATAAAAACTGTTCTTTCTCCCTGCAAACTGTAGATTGCCCATAGCAACCAAAAGTGTCCCTTTATGTCAAAAATTGTGTTAGAGCAGCTAAAAAACAGCGATAATAAATCAGAATCACTTGCAGAATTTAGCGAGAGCGATTTGTGGGGAAATTCGTCATAAAAAAAAAAAAAATAATGACAGCAAAAATTCTGCAACTGAGCAAATTTCAGTGATTTTGATTTGATTACATTATTGAATAATTTTTACTATAATTATATTATTATTTGTTATAATTTTTTATAATTATTTATTATATTATAATTTTTAATAATAAAAAAAAAAAAAATCATACCCGGGATGCCTATTAGACTCTTGTTTGGATAGATTTCAGTGAGTTATTCCTAAGAATTACAAGCCTACAGTATAAAACGCCAAATTCCCTTGCAAATAATGGTACCGCTTTAAGCACCTAAAATCTGAAAGAATCATACCGCCAGGGAGGTTAAAGTGATCTTAGCTAATGTTTTTGCATAAGACACCTAGTGCAAAATCATATTCCTGACATTTGCACCTTTACTAATAAAGAAATTCAGTATGCATTTTTTTCAGTATACAACGGGTAAAATATGTATTGAACACATCACCGTTTTTATAGGTAAATATATTTTTAAAGGTACTATTGACATGACATTTTCACCACATGTCAGGAGCCACTCATACAATCCATACATACAAATGAAACCAAAACAAATAAGTTCAGAATAAAGTTATGTATAATAAAATTTAATGACACAGGGGAAAAGTATTGAACACGCTAACTGAAATGTATTTAATACTTCGTACAAAATCCTTTGTTGGTAATGACAGCTTCAAGGCTCTAGTCGCATGCATTGCTCAGGTGTGATTTTGGCATATTCTTTCACACAGTCTTCAAATCTTGAAAGTTCCATGGGCCTAACCTATGAACTATGATCTATTGTATTCAAGTCAGGTGATTGGCTGGGCCATTCTAGCAGCTTTATTTTCTTTCTTTGAAACCAATTGAGAGTTTCCTTGGCTTTGTGTTTGGGATCATTGTCTTGCTGAAATGTCCACCCTTGTTTCATCTTCATCATCCTGGTAGATGGCAGAAGATTTTTGTCAAGAATGTCTTTTTCCATTCATCCTTCCTTCAATAATATAAAGTTTGCCAGTACTGTATGCTGAAAAACAGCCCCACATCATGATGCTCCCACCTCCAAACTTCACTGTTGATATGAGGGTGTTTTTGGGGTGACCTCCAAACATGGTTTGTATTATGGCATCCAAAGAGTTCAATTTTGGTCTCATCTGATTACACTATATTCTCCCAATATTTCACAGGCTTGTCTAAATGTTGTGCAGCAAACTTTAAACGAGCTTCAACATACTTTTTCTTCAACAATGGAGTCTTGCGTGGTGAGCGTGCATACGGGCCATGGCGGTTGAGTGAATTACTTATTGTTTTCTTTGAAACAATTGTACCTGCTAATTCCAGGTCTTTCTGAAGCATTCCACAAGTGATCCTTGGCTCTTAGACAACTCTTCTGATGATTCTTTTCACGCCTCTGTCAGATATCTTGTAAGGAGCACCTGGTCGTGGCCAGTTTATGGTGAAATTATGTTTTTTCCACTTCCGGATTATGGCCCAAACAGTGCTCACTGGAACATTCAAAAGTTTAGAAATCCTTCTGTAACCAATGCCATCAGTATGTTTTGCAACAATAAGGTTAGGAAGGTCTTGAGAGGGATCTTTGCTTTTACCCATCATGAGATGTTTCACCTTGATAACGAGACACCTTTTTATAGGCCATCAGTTGAGACTGAACCAGCTGATATTAATTTGCATTAGATTGCTTTCCAATTACTGATGGATTTTAGCTGGCGCCTTGGCTTTAAATGCCTTTTGCATCTCCCTTCCTTCATGGGTTCAATACTTTTTCCCTGTGTCATTCCTGCTTATTACACATAACTTAATTTCTGAATGTATTTGTTTTGATTTCTTTGTATGGATTGCATGGGTTTCTACCGACATGTGGTGAAAATGTCATGTCAAAAGCACCTTTAGAAATATATTTACCTTGAAAAATGGTGATGTGTTCAGTGCCTATTTTACCCGTTGCATATTAATTTGCAGTAACTAATATTTCTCTCTTGTATTCTTCATAAATCTTAATGCATTTATTCTTTGTTGAAGGTTTAAAGCCATGCAAGCCAGTGTTCTGTATGGTAACGGGTATGTTTTCCATGATAATGGGACACTAGAAGTGCCTGTTGCGCAGAAAGACAGCACTGGGACCTACACATGTGTAGCCAGAAATAAATTAGGAACAGACCAAAAAACTGTCAAGCTTGAAGTCAAAGGTAATGAAAGATTCATAGGTTAAACACATCAAATTGGAGACTCAGGATATGTTTAGGAATACACATGTATAATTTATTCCGTTTTGCTTTTTAGATCCAACAATGATTATCTCTCAACCAGAATACAAAGTGGTTCAGAGATATGGTAGTGTATCCTTTGAATGCAAAGTTAAGCATGATCCCACTCTAGCAGCAGAAGTGCTGTGGCTGAAAGACAACAGTGACCTGCCCATTGATGAAAGGTAGTGAAATTTTAACTCAATATATACGGTATGCAATGTAAAATAATTGGACAGATTACTCCATAGAGAAGAGAATAAGACTTTATCATGCTATTAATTACATTTTTACTCTTTCAAACAAAATGCACTTATTCTTTTTGCCCCGTTTTCCCTTTTCAAGGAAATACTCGCAATCTTGCTTGCATCCTTATGAGGTTGTTTGCATCCCTCTGCTGAACTCCTCTGTGCTAACATTTCTAAAATGGCCCACTATAAATCCTTATGAGGTTGTTTGCATCCCTCTGCTGAACTCCTGTGTGCTAACATTTCTAAAATGGCCCACTATAAAGCTATTGGATTAGTATTGGGGGGCAGTTGCCGAAGCCCATGACAACCAAAAAGCATTCCTGACTACAGGAAGCTAAAATTTGGATGTTTTGGATATTTGTTACTTGGTCATTGTACAATCCCATATTAAATCGGCCTAAATATGATTTATTAAAAATCTATAATCCGAAAGCATTAACTACCCTTTACAAATCAAGGGTAAACCAACAATTTTTTATTTTATTTCTAGATTCATTGTTGAAAAGGAGCGTCTGACTATCAAGAACATAACAGACAAGGATAAAGGCACTTACACTTGTGTAGCAAATACTACCTTGGACAGCGCCTCCGCTAGTGCAGTGCTCACTGTTGTTGGTAAGACTTAACTAGCGTTTCCCATTTGGGCTTTCAGTTTGTCTTTACTACATTTAAACCGACCTGGCATTAAAAAATACAATGCTGTGAAAAAGTATTTGCCCCCTTTCTGATCTTTTAATTTTTTTTTTTTGCACATTTGTCACACTTAAATGATTTAGATCATCAAACTTCATCAACAAAATGTTATTACTACACAGAGATAACCCGAATAAATACAAAATGCAGTTTTTATATGATGGTTTCTTAATGCCAAAAAGCTGTCCAAACCTGCCTGGCTTTATGTGAAAAAGTAATTGCCCCCTAAATCTAATAACTGATTGTGCCACCCTTGGCGGCAACAACTGCAATCAAGCATTTGAAATAACTGGCAATGAGTCTTTTACATTGCTGTTGAGCAATTTTGTCCCACTCTTCTTTGCAGATTTGTTTTAATTTGGCCACATTAGAAGGTTTTCCAGTATGAACGGTCTGTGTAAGGTCATGATACAGCATCTCAATTGGATTAAGGTCCGGGCTTTGACTAGGCCACCCCAAAACCTAAAATGTGCTTTGTTTGAACCATTTGGAGGTGGACTTGCTGTTATTGTTTCGGATCATTGTCCTGCTGCATTAAGTGCACTTGAGCTTGAGGCGTCAAACTGATATGGCCAGACATTCTCATTTGGGATTTTCTGGTATAGCTCAGAATTCATGGTTCCATCAATTATGGTAAGTCGTCCAGGTCCTGAAGCTACAAAGCAGCCCCAGATCATCACGCTACCACCACCATGTCTGACTGTTGGTATGATGTTCTTATGAAATGCTGTTTTTATTCTATGCCAGATGTAACGGGACGCACACCTTCCAAATTTTTTTTTGTCTCATCAGTCCACACAATATTTGCCTAAAAGTCTTGGGGGTAATCAAGATCTTTTTTTTGGTGAATGTGAGATGAGTCTTTGTGTTCTTTTTGGTGAGCAGAGGCTTTGGCCTTGGAACTCTCCAGTGGATGCCATTTTTGCCCTGTCAATCTTTCTTATTATTGAATCATGAACACTGACCTCCTGGATGAGTCGTCGTCATGCTCTTGGAGTAATTTATGTAGGCCGGCTACTCCTGGGAAAGTTCACCACTGTTCCAAGTTATCTCCATTTGTGGATAATAGCTCTCCCTGTGGTTCACTGGAGTTCCAAAGCCTTAGAAATGGCTTTGAAATCCTTCCTAGACCGATACATGTACATTACTTTGTTTCTAATCTGTTCTTAATTTTTTGGCTTTTTGTGATCTGTTAGCATGCTTCACTTTGTCAGACAGCTTCTATTTATGTGATTTCTTGATTCAACAGGTGTGGCAGTAATAAGGCCTGGGTGTGGCAAGTAAAACTTAACTCAGCTTTTAAAAAAAATGTGGTTAATCACAGTTCATTCATGATTCAGCATGGGAGGGGGCAATTACTTTTTCACATAGGGCCAGGCAGGTTTGAACATCTTTTTTCCCTTAATAAATGAAACAATAATTAAAAAACTTGGATTTACTCAGGTTATCTGTTTGCAATATTAAAATGTATTTGATGATCTGAAGTGTGGGAAATATGCAAACAAAATCAGGAAGGGCGCAAATACTTTTTCACAGCACTGTATATGTTCAATTAAGCTTATTGTAATTATTACTTAAACCATGTCAACAACTGGTAATATTAAAGGGTGCTAACATGATTTTGGCTGATTCTGTCATTGCAAAGCAAGTACAGGAGAACCTCGGATTATGAGCATAATCGGTTCCAGGAGAATGCTCGTAATCCAGAGTACTCGCATATCAAAGCAAGTTTCCCTATTGAAGTCAATGAAAACAAAAAAAGTTTGTTCCGCATTGACTTCAATGGCATGCAATACCGCATGCAGCCAGAGGTGGGGGGGCGCTGGAGAGACTCGGAAACGTCCGAAAAGGCCTGAGGACACTTAGGCTCACCTCGGAAAAACTTTGTTCCAGAGATTTGTCAAGGTCAGCCAAGCTGTTCCTGGGCCTTTCCGTGCATTTCCAAACGGTACCGACAATCGACTGCTCGGCTCTGGTGCCCCCCCACCTCAGACCAAACGCAGTACTGCACACTGCTTTGGCCTGAATCATGCTCATTTTGTGAGACAAACCGAGTTACGATTTAAAAAAATACAGTGCTCGCATTGCGAAACGCTTGTTAACCACGTTACTCGCAATCCGAGGTTCCACTGTATTGGCTTGCTAATTCGGGTATTCAGCACAGTAAAATCACCAGTGTTAAAAAACCTTGTGTTACATTGTTTGGAGTAAAGTGTTAATATTATGGTATTGAATTACAGGGAATTAACACTATTAGTGTAAACAATCAGCTTTATCCGGTGAAAATACAGAGTTGAACAACTTTTAGGCCCCTTTCATGCGATTAGCCCGCAAAGATCCGCCTGTCCACTTTTCAGGCGGATCTGAGTGGGCCACCTATTGACTTGTTGGGAAGGCAGATGTCACCGAAAATGTGTCCGCTGACACCCACCTGCCATCCGATCCTTTAAGATCCGCTGAAACCAACAAGTCGGATTGGATGAAAACGAACATGCAGTCCGTTTTCATCTGATCTTCCCATAGAGGAGAACAGGGATTTGACAGGTCCATCTCTGCACAGTGAGCAGAGACAGACCTGTCATCTGCCTGCTCAGCGAGGATCATAGGACCGATCCCTCGCAGAGCTAGCGGGGTCCGCTGAGCAGATCAGCCCTGTGTCAAAGGGGCCTTATGAGTGTTAATTTAACTCTGAACATTATATAAGCACCAGGAAAGGTATACTTAAGTTAGGTTTCCAGGTATACTTAAAGGGTCACTAAAGGAATTTTTTTTTTAGCTAAATAGCTTCCTTTACCTAATGCAGTCCTGGTTTCATGTCCTCATTGTTCGTTTTTACTGTAATCCTTCTCTGTTCTGCACACTTCCTGCTTGTCTGTTTCCTTATGAAAAAAGTACTGGGAGCTTCTCTCTGTGGTCTCTAATCAAGAAGGTGTGATTACTGTGTGTCTAAAACCCCTCAGAACCAATCAGTTTCATTTTAAAAACAAACACTGCCCTCTATTGGCTCTGTGTCTCTGTCCTTCACAGAAGCATGAAACTAGATGAAAAACGAAACTGAAACTGCAGGCACATTATATGATTGATTTTTATCTATTTTTAATCATTTATAAAATAAATCAGTTAACTTTTATGTCTTTATACCCTGTAAACAGTCATTTCAGCAAAAAAAATGTTTTCCTTTACAACTCCTTTAACCACTTAAGACCCGGACACATACGCTGCTAAATGACCCAAGGTGTTTTTACAATTCGGCGCTGCGTCGCTTTAACAGACAATTGCGCGGTCGTGCGACGTGGCTCCCAAACACAATTTGCGTCCTTTTCTTCCCACAAATAGAGCTTTCTTTTGGTGGTATTTGATCGCCTCTGCGATTTTTATTTTTTGCGCTATAAACTAAAATAGAGCGACAATTTTGAAAAAAATCACTATTTTTTTACTTTTTGTTATAAAAAAAATCAAATAAACTAAATTTTAGTAAAACATTTAGGCCAAAATTAATTCAGCCACATGTCTTTAGTAAAAAAAAAAATCGCAATAAAAAAAATAGCTACCTAGCGGGAACAGCGACACTAATACAGCGATCAGAAAAATGATCGCTTAGTGATGCTGGCAATAGGGAGTGAAAGGGTTAACTAGGGCAGTGATCAGGGGGTTACAACTTTATTAGGGGGGTGGGGGGGCTATCCTGGACCTAACACTAACTGATTTTACACTGCCTGTCACACTGACACTAAATGCAGTGATTAGATCACTGCATTCAGTGACACTATGACAGGGGGGTGGGGGGGGGCGATCACAAGGGGTTAATGTGCCTATGTGAGTGTGTGTCAGTGTTGTGTTGGTGCACACTTACTGTGGATGTCTTCTCTCATCAGCAGCGGTGGGAAACACCGCTGCGATGAGAGGTGACATCATTTCCTCCTTCCTGTGTAAACACAGGAGGAGGAACTGACACGAAGGGGGAGCGCTCCCATTGGCTGGGAGCGATCGCGGGGGGGGGGCGGAAAACACGGACATCCGCCCGCTCGTCGGCGATCGCTCCCAGAGCCAGGGGGACCCCCGCACGCCGCGGAGGGGGTCCCGATGGGACCCCCGAACCGCACGAAGGCGGGGACGTAAATTTACGCCCTTGTGCCTGTACGAGCCATTCTGTGGCCGTATATGTGCGTGCGGGGGTCCTTAAGTGGTTAAAGCGTTTGTAAACCCACTATTTCATATTCCTGATCTGTACATGCTGTACCGAGTACTTGTATGAAAAAGGTGTCCTCTTATCTTTGTTTTGCTTCCTTTGTGTAAAATCTCTGGTGTTCCTGCTAGTCCCTCTGCTTTCCTATTAGAAACGGACCACACCAAGCAGGAGAGCACAGTGTGGTCAGTTATTTAGCTATGCTGAGAACTCAGGTTTCTCTCCTCCAATGATCAGACTTGTCCTGACATGCTCTCCACCGCACAGCCTTTCGATAGGGAAGATTAGTGTGCTGCAGCTTTTAATGCAGCTTCTCTTCCCCACAGCTCTTATGCTGCTGAGAACACCGGAAATTGATCTATTTTAATCTGAATGGGTTGTTACTCTATTAAACTGAGGATTTACAATCACTTTAAGTTTAAAGCCAATGTTTATTCTGTTTATATTTGTAATACAAAACAACAAACGGTGCAGTGCTAAAATCTCCAACTGTGATCTTTAAATTATACATACTAAACACTTCATCCCAAAATAAATGAACAATATGCACACAAAATATATAAGCCAAGTGGTCCTTTCAATAAAAAAGAAAATGTCTACATAGTCCACAGTCCTCTTTCCATCTGCCTCTATTTTAGCACTTTTATATCATTTCCAAACATATTCTGGGTGCCTTCAAACCATTAAGAGCTCCCACCAGTGTGTTCAGAGCTTTCACCTTTAAGGGATAAGAAAATAATAAATGCACATTTTTTTGCAGGTAAAAAAAATATGCATTTTCTTTTTTATTGGGAGTCTCTAAAGCAGGGGTGTCAAACTGGCGGCCCTCCAGCTGTTCCGAAACTACAAGTCCCATCATGCCTCTGCCTGTGGGAGTCATGCTTGTAACTGTTAGCCTTGCAATGCCTCATGGGACTTGTAGTTTTGCAACAGCTGGAGGGCCGCCAGTTTGACACCCCTGCTCTAAAGCATTGCACCCACGATCAGTAGATCGTGGGTGCTATGCAGGGCTCTTGCAGGCCCTGTGTGTAAGCTGTTTGGCTGTACGACAAAGCAGTTACATTTTAACAGGAACCATCAATGAGCTACCACAGCGCTCAACAGCAGCTTAGTAGTTTATTGAGAACTAAAAGCCAACACCCGCAAAGGCTTCTGGACTTTGCAGTTTTCAATTCACAGAACTCTATTAATTATTGATGTGGCTGGGCGGGTGGAGCCCCACCCAGCCACATTCTTTACAGATTCTGACAGAGAGGGAGGGGAGAACATCCCGCGCCACCTGGGACATCAGGGGAGTCGGGGAGTTGCGGTGGCCAGTGGATCTGTAACATGTTACACTCTACATATGGATGTAACATGTTACAAAGGGTGAACTTATCATTTAAGGAAGGATCTCTAAGTAGGATATACCAGGTGCCGTCAAGATATTCCTTCTTTCAACCTCTCTCTACCTTTACCTCTCCTCCGATGTCCTTATACTCTCAGTGGAATAATAAATAGCCATATAGTGCTCTATGCTGAATCATTTATAAAATCACAAGTAAGATTAAAAACACTCACTTTAGGTTAGTAGCAGTCAGGCACTAATGAATCCTCCATGTGACAGTCTCTAAACTTGTCGTCAATGTGCTGTACATAGCTTCCTGAAAACAACAAAAGCAATCTGTCTCAGTAATTCTGTCAAGAGCTCTCAGCCCTGTTGCAAGCAGTGGTAGACTGCATTTACAGGCAGACTGCCTGAGGTTATATTTGATGCTGGACCTCCATGATTGAAGGAACTGAAATCCAAAGAATGAAAGGGGTGGACCAGTGACAGTAAGGCTAGCGAGGAAAGGACAAGATGTTGCTAGATGTCCTCTAGCCAGGAAATAAGGTGGGCTCTTTCAGACTAGGAATACTCAGTGTGCAGTGAAATCAGAGTAATTCTGATACAGAGGAGGAGCCTGTATAGGTTCGGTTTTACCGTCCTTGATCAAGGAGTTGGGTTCAAGGGTTAGGTATAGATGATGATAATAGTCGCTGTGGAGTCCTGTGCATCTTTGGTCCATTTCAGGTCCGAATTCAGCAAAATATTTGTGCTGAAATATGACCTGAAACAGTGAATAGAGATGCACCGGACTCCTGCTGTGAGCTGCTGCGTCCTCCAGTGTAAACCCGACCTAAGTTAGACCTTATGTACAATACTGTGTCCAATTCTGGAGACTTCACTTGCAAAAAGTTATTGATAAGATTGAACGAGTCCAGAGACAGGTAACAAAAAGTCTGGGGGATAAAACATATCAGGAGACACTTCAGGAAAGAAGGGAAAGGGGAAACACGACTGAAACATTTAAATACATCAAGGGGTAAATAAGGTTCAGGAGGGCCATATTTTTAATATGAAGCCAAGATCAAGATCACCGAGAGATGACTTATAAAACTAGCAGGGGGAAAGTTCAAAACTAATCTTAGAAATTATTATTTTATTGAAAGGGGAGTTGAAGCTTGGAATAGACTTTCAGCAAAGGAAGTGAATCATTCAACAGTAAGTGGATTCAAACCTTCCTGGGGTCAAACACAGTTCCATACTTAGATTTACTTTAAAAAGTTCTATGTTTCTATGATATACTTCCAGGCCCCGATGCTGGCCCTTTGGGTCTTCGATCCTGAAGCTGCATAGTCCTTTGCAGCCACTCTGCCTTCCCCTCCTCTCCTCTTGCCCATTCACAGAAGGCTTTGTATTACGTGAACCCATCCACAAAATCCAAAGCCTTCTGTGAATGGACAGCAAGGGGGAGGGTTGAGCAGAGCAGCTGCTGTGTAGCAGAATTCAGTATATATTTCCTGCTAGTGTGCCCGGAATGTAGCTATACTTGGTAAAAAATGTAAACAGTAAATGAAAGAGAAAAGTCCACAAGATGGCATATACCTTGTTGGACTTAACCCCCTAAACCAGAATATTTTTTAAAGTTCTGCAACTACCAGAGTTCTGCTTTCAGTTATTTGGGAGCATACAAAACCATACCCAGCTGCATTTGTAAATAAAGCAGAAACTTTTCCATATCATAGTTTTTCTTTAAACCCATAGTTCACTCTGCTTTTAGTAATACTGTCTTTTGTGTATACATGCCAGATTTATCTGTATATTATATGCATTTTATTAAGAAGTAGATAATATTAAATATATTATGGTAATTAAACTACAGATCTTGCTATAAATTTTGTCATCCTGGTCATTTATAGCCACCTTAATAAAATGCATACTAGAGGAAACCATGAGTCAGCTTGTCACACAGTAAATCCAATCGTTTCATATTTCATGGTTACTCATTTATAAACTTGTTTTATATTACTTAATAATTATTTGTTTTTAGTATACCAAAACACTTTACAAAAACACATGCAAATCATAGTGCATTCATGACCTTCAGTTTGGAAAGCATGCCGGATAGCAGTCCTTTCGGTCCCAATTGTAATTTCACGGAGTCCATGCCTATCAAAACTCTGAGTCATTCTACTGTAGCGTGACCTCTCCAAAAAGAACTGTTTGGAGTACTAGAGTAATCTGGTCTTGCTTGGAGGGAGTAACAATATGCTGGCTGCAAAGCCATAAACCTCAGATAATCCTATGTATTATCTCTTATTTACTTGATATTTTTTTTATTTTTTATAAAACAACAATTTAAAATAAGTGTATGTCTCTTAAATGATTTGCAATATTTAACTTTTGTATATTTACCCCCAGTCATAAGTGAAGATACAATAGCCACAGGACTTGTATGCTAAACTTTTTTGCCGCGTACACACGCTTGGAATTTCCGACAACAAATGTTCGATGGGAGCTTGTTGTGTGTAGGCTCCATCGGACATTTGCTGTCGGAATTTCCGAGAACAAAAATTTGAGAGCTGGATCTCAAATTTTCCGACAACAAAATTCCATGCATGTTCTGAATCAAGTACGAGATGGAAGCGCTCTGTCTGGTAAAACTAGCGTTCGTAATGGAGATGGCACATTCATCACACTGCAGATTTTTTAATCTTTTAATGTAGCGCATTCTCTTCTTCTTTATAATGCTAGAATAATTAAATTATTTTGCTGCTGATATTCACACAGAGTTCTGACAAACTGATTTCTTTATTATTTCTCGTGATCTACTGAATAATCTTTTTATTCTTTTAAGCCAGATCTCCATAATAATGTTTAGAATTTATTTTTATAGTGATCTTTTTTTCTTTTTTATTAATCAAGATCTCCCTCTTTTTTTTTTAATTCTAGTGATCTCCATAATATTTTTTTTTTTTTTGTTTTGTGTGTCAAGTTACCACAACACCATTATTATCTTTTAACCTCAAGGAGGTTGGTTGTGTTGGTGTCCCTTGTTAATTTGAAATTGTATTTTTGAGGCTGAAAAGCACGAATCTTCTCTCACCAAACTTCTACTAACACAAGATTAGCAGAAGGAGCCCAAAGGGCGGCGCACTTGGTATTGAACTTCCCTTTTATAGTGCCGTCATACGTGTTGTACGTGACTGTGTTCTTGGCGATCGGAATTTCCGACAACATTTGTGAGATCGTGTGTATGCAAGACAAGTTTGAGCCAACAGTTTTGTTGTCGGGATGTCTGATCATGTGTACTCGGCATTTGAATAGACTTTTTAATATTCTATCTGTTTCTAAAGATACTAGTTCAGATTTATGCAAAGTGGGCTTGTTTCAAATTAACCAATCTCATTGTATGTTTTCTTTACCAGTGCAGTTAAAACGTGTTAAAGTCAACATAATTTTCTTCATTAAACAGGTCCAGAATGAAAATGCAATAGCTAAGTTCTTAGCACCCCATCAGGTGTTTATTTCATTTGTAAAGAGAAATAGACTTTGATTGATATGACACCACAACCTTTTGAAAAAGATAATTTTGACAAATTCTTGCTGCAGTGCTTGGTAACCAGAAAATACCAGGGCCAGCAAGGTACATGTGCTAATGGGTTTGTATTTGCAGATGCATCACCCTAGCTGAAGTTCATGCTGCACATACACGCATTCTCATGTATCTACAGTATGCATTAATTATAATGGTAAACATAGGCTCTAATGCATATCCTCTGCAGATTACAGCACAGCAAGTCTCACTGTACAGAAACCACAACAAGGTGTTCTGTAAGATGTGATGTACTGTGCAGTGACCTTTGCAAAGGTGTGATCACAGAGACCCATCTAATATGCCATTTTCAATAAACCTACGCAGACAAATAAATATAAAAATAAAAAATAACATTTTCGTTAACCCTACTAAAATATGGTTAAAATGGTTGGCATGGCCATTGCTTTGTGGCCATTGATTGTTGCTAATACTTTGTTAATATTCCTTGCAGAAGCTACTCTGCCACCACCTGTAAAGAACGGTAAACTGAAACTTCCACTCATGTATATGTTTTTGCTTTAAACATATCACAAGTTCATCATGTCCATTTTTTATGATAATGTTGCATGGCATTTTCTGATTTTTATTTTACTACATGCATAGTTTAAAGGGGAAATATGCATTTTACAATAAGAAATACACATACAAATCTAAACTATTCATTACTGTTACTGCTAAATGCCAGTGTCAGATTTAACAGAAGACCCTCTGCTGCTCACTAGTCTTAGTGTGCATCCGGAATGTTGTTCACATGTCTGGCTCATGTAAATGTTTTTCCTGCTGTCTAAGGCTACCTGTCTTTTTGAAAGGGTGGTCGGGCCTACCTAATTATCAGACCACCCTCAGAGAGCTGTATAAATCTGTTAGGTCCGCTATGTAGATCTACAGAGTTATGTAAATGAAGTGGGGATGAGCAAATTTCCAAAATCAGCCGACTGACAGCAGTTGTCAAGAGTGTTAATCAGGTTTTCTAACCTGCCTGATCAATTGTTTTCCTCAATAAGAGCCAGCCTGCATGGTTGGAAGTCTCCCATAGACATTTTGGTTAAGCCAACAGTCATACTATATCTGTGAGTAACTTAATATCTCAAATTCAATAAGAATTTTACACTAAATGGTGTTTTATGATTTTTGGGGGAATTTTTGCAAACCATTTATGCCCAGTCTGACGCTGCATAATACACTTTTTTAAATGATTATTAATAACTCTAATTAAAAATATTCACCATTTTTAATAATTAAAAGTGCTGTATGATCATGCTGATTATTTGTAATTTGATAGCTGATCAAGCTCTTCATGTATAACTACAGCATTCCAAATGTGTTTTGTTTTACTGACACTGATGCTTCCCCTTTAATTAAAAAAAATTTCTTTGGTAAAAGTAAAGTTTTCATTTTTGCATGGCTTATGCTGCAACAAAATGGTTCATTTGTGTCCACATATCGTTCTGCTGCTAGATATGACAAGGATCTTTAGTTCGTAGTTGTGTTGTGGTACTTATTGTGTTGTACTGTGTGTTGTTGGAAGTCTTGTGTATATAGTATTACTGTGCAAGTGACCCTTCATTTTAACACAGTTAGGTGATTGCTGTCAAGGGGCACATTATGGATTATTATATATGTTGTGCATTATTTTTTAAAGACTGAGGCAACATGAAGCACCCACCATCTCTCATGGAGACTAGAGTGGCAAATATGACAGGGTTGGTGGGTGGATTGTTTAGCTAGTATTCCTAGAGATTAAAAGAACATGGCAAAGATTAAAGTTAAAAGAGGGAAGTTGCTAAATTACCCATTGAAAAACATACAATGTATGGATGAAGGTTTGTGGACAACTGACCAACAGACCTTACTGGACATCCAAATTCAAGACTATGGGCATTAGTTTGGAATTTATCCAGCTAACTTTATGACTATAACCCAATAGTAAACAATTGTGCTTCACGTTTGAAAATTAATTGCTAAGCTATCCCTAGACTTTCCAGGCTTCACAAGTTTGTTGCACAATTGCAGCAAGTCTGCATTGCATGACTCCAGATCAAATTTCTTTGCAAACATTATGCGAGTCTGCTGCAAGTTTTGGTTTAGTTATGTTGTGTAATAGCCATCCCACCACAGGGGTCACTGTGGCTAAATTTGTATGCTGCAGACTTGCAGAGCTCTTGCTGTAGACTCACCAGTGCAACTTTGCTCTTGCTAGAGACTTGCCACACAAATTTGGAAAAGTGTCAACTAGAATTTGTGCTTCAAGTGCTCTGCAAGTGTACAACTTGACAGTGAAAATGTACAGCAAATTACCAGACTTACAAATTCAACACTGCCACAAATTTGTGGCAAGTTATCCTTGCTATCTGGGTAATAGTCTCCACTCTTCTCCGATGGCATTCAGCATGATATTGGAGTGTGTTTCTGGAAGTGTTGCCCATTTATTTTAAAATGATAATTGTCAATTGGAACCTCATCACCTCAGAAGCTGAACCAGAAAACAGTAATGGTTCACTAGGAAGAAACAGAATGATCATCCTGACTAATAGAGGTGTGTTTCTTACACATCCATGGTTAGATGAAGTGTATCTGTTTGAACTGTGTGTTTTATGGTGTATCACTTTGTCATCATGCTTTCTCCTCAAACAGAAATATTGGTTTTGGGTGATCTTATTCTCTGAATTCCTTCTACAGTATGGGTCATATGAATGAGTGCAGGTAAACTGCAAATGCAGGAGCTTTTCTAGTAGAGCAGAGTGCCAGACTCTGTGTTTATGTACTTTGGTACTGAACATACTGTAGAGCACAAGACTAAAAATGTTATAGCTCTGATTAATGGAGTATTTTAACATAACAGAAGTCAATTTTGCACTGAACGCGGCATGGAATTTTGCTTTATTTATGGCTGCACTGAAAGCTTTATGATATTTTCACATTTATTTATCTACAGAAACGTTGTCTTTCTCTTCTGCCGTGTATCTGACCTGCCACTGCTGTCATCTACAGTGCAATGATTGGCTGCATGTGAATGGGCTCACTATTTTTTTTTTCTTTTTGCTTCATATGAATTAGTAGATATGCTTTAATGATTCTTTTCTGCCAGTACAGCTATCCTCTCTGTTATTACAGGATACATCCTATTTACACTATATAATGAAACATTTGACTTTCAGATCGGCCAGATGCACCTTCTGATTTGGAATTGACTGATCCTCTTGAAAAGAGCGTGCAGCTGTCCTGGGTGTCAGGAGATGACAATAACAGTCCTATTACTGGTAAGTTAGAATGGTTCTAAAAAAAATGTTTTTAATTAAAATAATAAACATAGTATACTTACATTGCTATTGGGGCACACCTGCAGACTTGCTTCAAACCTGGGCTGTGTGCATTAACCACTTAAGACCCGGACCTTTAGTCAGCTAAAAGACCGGACAGGTTTTGCGATTCGGCACTGCTTCGCTTTACCAGACAATTGTGCCGTCGTGCGGCGTGGCTCCCAGATAAAATTGGCGTACTTTTTTTCCCACAAATAGAGCTTTCTTTTGGTGGTATTTGATCACCTCTGCGTTTTTTATTTGTTGCGCTATAAACAAAAATAGAGCAAAAATGTACCTATTTTTGGTAAAAAAAAAATTGCAATAAGCATTTATCGGATGGTTTGCGCAAAATTTATAGCGTTTACAAAATAGGGGGATAGTTTTATTGCATTTTTATAAAAAAAAAAATTACTACTAATGGCGGCGATCAGCGATTTTTTTCGTGACTGCGACATTATGGCGGACACATTTCGGATAATTTTGACACATTTTTGGGACAATTTTCACAGCAAAAAATACATTTAGGCACTTCTCTCCTTCATGTAAAAATCACAATTTTTTTGCTAGAAAATTAATCAGAACCCCCAAATATTATATATTTTTTTTAGCAGACACCCTAGGGAATAAAATGGCGGTCATTGCAACTTTTTTTCTTGCATGGTATTTGCGCAATAATTTTTCAAACGCCTTTTTTTAGGGAAAAAACTGCTTCATGAATTAAAAAATAACAAAACAGTAAAGTTAGCCCAATTTTTTTGTATAATGTGAAAGACGATGTTACGCCGAGTAAATGGATACCAAACATGTCACGCTTTAAAATTGCACACACTCATCAAATGGCGCCAAACTTCGGTACTTAAAAATCTCCATAGGCGACGCTTTAAACGTTTCTACAGGTTACTATTTTTGAGTTACAGAGGAGGTCTAGTGCTAGAATTGTTGCACACACTCTAACGCACGATGATACCTCACATGTGGGATTTTAACGGTGTTTACATATGTGGACGGGACTTGCATGCGTTTTCGCTTCTGCACGCGAGCGACCAAGACAGGGGCGTTTTAATTTTTTTTTATTATTATTTTTTTTTTTTTACTTAATTTTTTTATTTTTACACTTTAAAAAAAAAAAAAATTTTGATCACTTTTATTCCTATTACAAGGAATGTAAACATCCCTTGTAATAGGAATCACGGTGACAGGTCCTCTTTATGGCGAGATATGGGGTCAGTAAGACCCCACATCTCTCCTCCAGGCTGGAAAGCATTAGATCGTGAAAAATCTAATGCTTTCAGCCGCGATTGCAGCTGTGTTTACATTCCGGGTACCGGGTGTGACGTCATAACGTCGCGCCCGATCCTCTGACGGTCATAGAGATGACTGTGACCGTCTGGTCACCAGTCATCTCTATGGTTCTGCAGGGAACGCCAGCCGATTCGCTCTCCGGGCCCCCGGTGGCACGGGAGAGCCCAGAGAAGCACCGGATGGCGGTGGGAGCGCCCCCTCCCACCGCCTATAAGAACGATCAAGCGGCCGCTTTGACCATTCTTATGGTGCACAGAATCGCCGGCTGAAGACGGCGATATCTGAATGATGCCTGTGGCTGCAGGCATCATTGAGATATCACCACACAAAGTGGAGGACGTCCATGGACGTCCTAAGATGAGCAAGTGGTTAAAATGCATTGTTTATTGTGAAAATTACATTTGCAGTTTGGGAGTTAACCACAAGGGGGCGCTGAAGGGGTTATGTGTGACCTAATGTGTGTTTACAACTGTAGGGGGGTGTGGCTTTAGGTGTGACGTCATCAATTGTGTATCCCTATAAAAGGGATCACACGATCAATGACGCAGCCACAGTGAAGAACGGGGAAGCGGCGATCGGGTCCACGAGACCCCCGGTCCCGGAGCATCGCACCGGGTCGCGGGAGTGCGCCGCGGGGCGCGCGCCAGCGACCCACGGCTGGGTACTAGCACAGGACGTACCTGTACTTGCATGTGCCCAGCCGTGCCATTCTGCCGACGTATATGTGCAGGAGGCGGTCCTTAAGTGGTTAATAGACCACAGCTCAGCCCTGCCCCTGCTCTCTCCTCACAGGATTTGATTGACGGCAGCAGGAGCCAATGGCTACCGCTGCCACATGTGTGTTCTTTGAGGAAAGGGGCACAGACCCACACAACTGCAGGTGGGCACAGCGCTGAATTGAGATAGGACTCGGGTAAGTATATGGGGAGGTGAGGGGTAATACAATTACTGTGATATGTTTTACTTTCATGCAGGGAGTGCATTAGGGTAAACAAAAAATCCTGTCTTTAGAACCACTTTAAAACTAGCTGGGAATCACCCACTTTCTACATTACAGGCTGCATTTCACTGAACTTAATGTATTGCCGCTACATTGAACCATTAAAAATAGATGCATAAAATATGTAATTTTTCTATTTTTGATTTATCCCACTAAATAATATTTTTATCTTGCTGAACATGTTTCTCTATAGAATTTATATTTTTACCTTCCTGAACATTTTTTTCTCTATAGAATTTATCATTGAATATGAAGATGCCATGCGTGAACCAGGCATGTGGCACCTCCAGACCAAAGTTAGCGGTACACAGACTACAGCATCCCTGAGTCTTTCTCCTTATGTTAACTACTCCTTCCGTGTTATTGCTGTTAATGAAATTGGCAGAAGTGTCCCCAGTGTACCTTCTGAACGCTATATGACAAAGGCAGCAGGTTTGTAAAATATGTCTAATTTGTCTAATCTCACCTCAGTGATGCTAAAATGATTATATTTAGTTGTAATGTTTTTGTGTCTTCTAACATGTTAGTACTATGTTGACCACTTTGCATCCGACTGCAACCAAAAAATACTTTTTGTTTTAAATAGACTTGTGAAGTACTGGCCATAGATAGACAGACAGAATTATGAACAAAAAGTCTAAGGAAAATTTGTACGAAAAATCTCAGAAAATGTATTTGTTGTTTGAAAGATTTTCTTTTAGCATATGATTTTGAAATGAATGAACTTTACCAAAACAAAAACCACATACACTGATAGATATTAATTTGTTTGGGAAGAATTTTCCATCCTGCTTCTTCTAATTTTCTTATCACGGCGGTGAAAAATTAATGTCTATTTGACCCCACTAATGATTAGAAAAATTAACACACTTTCTAAGAATATTCTTTTCCTTAGAATTTTCATTTGGAATTCTGCCCATCTTAGCCAGCTTAAGTACTACTGTCAAGTTTGTATTGCTATCTGTGATACTGTTAAGATTTCACCATAATTCCTGTCCCTGTGAAATGAGTGGGATAGCCATAAGCAGAAGTCTCCCCACTGTCATAATACAAAGGCTCAGCAGGGAGGATTCAATGTGGATGGGGAAATGTAGTCATTTTTATTCCATTTAAACCGCTAGTTGAACAAAAAAGAATCATCTATGTGCTGCCTTAAAGGTTTTACCCTTTCGCACTATTCAAAACTAGTAAACATTTGCCTAGAGTTGTGCTATGAGAAATGCAAAAAATAAAAAGCAATAGCAAAGTAGTTCCCATCTTTTCTTTCTTAGTCACTGTTGCCTGATTGTCCTTTTAATGGCTCTAAAAACATTTATTTTTTCATAAGAGAAATAAATAGCTTCTCTGAAGTATGTTGATGTACCAGTAGCACTATTCTTCATTTTTTAGGTTTCTTTTGTTCACCCAAAAAAAACCTACACAATGTTTATATTTAATTTTGGGTTCAGTCATTTCTTTTTCATTGTAATTTTAAATACATTTTTGCAATTGAATAAATGTATGACTCAATTTCAGTTATGTACAGAAGGAACATTGTTGTTATTAAATAGTTTTTTTAATTTTACATAATGCATTTAGGAGGTAATTACCATAACTTGCTAAACATATAAAAAGTACATAACTAAATTAATACTATTATAAAATTTTCAGAGCCTGATACAAACCCGTCTGGTATTAGAGGAGTTGGTACAGAGCCTGATAATTTGGTAATCACTTGGAACGTAAGTATATTCAGCTTTCTTTTCAAACTGAATTTATAACAAATTTGTTAAAAAAAAGCACATCTAGAGCTGGAGGAGGGTGTCAAAGTTGAGGGTACTAGGATATTTGCCACACTGTGAAAAAATGCATACTAGCCTAACTCATATAATTATACCCTGATTCTTTTTGTGACAAGATATATAAATATGTATTTCTATGTGTTCATAAATACATTGGGAGGTACACATTGGTTATTTTTGTTTAGGTTAGCTAGCCAGGCTCTGGAAATATGTTTTATTACTTTACAGAAAGAGCAGATTGTTGAATTATCTCTAAATAACTGTTGCTTTATCCTCTCCCATGCAGCCTATAAGAGGTTTTGATTCCAATGGACCTGGTCTCCAGTACAAAGTCAGCTGGAGGCAGAAAGATTTTGATGAAGACTGGACAGATGTCACAGTTGCAAACGTTTCCAAATACATAGTGTCTGGCACACCTACCTTTGTTCCTTATGAAATAAAGGTTCAAGCATTAAATGACCTTGGGTATGCTCCTGAGCCACCTGTTGTAATTGGACATTCCGGAGAAGATCGTAAGTCTCCGAGGTCTTTAGAATGACCTAAAATATAACTTTAAAAATAGAAGTAAATGAGCCTAATATGCACCACAATGACCACTTGTTACAATCTTTTCTTATATTTTTAGTTCCCATGGTTGCTCCTGGTAATGTTGAAGTAGAAGTCATTAATGCCACTTTAGCAAAAGTTCAGTGGGACTCTGTCCTTCTGACATCGGTCAGGGGTCACTTGCAGGGATACCGGGTGGGTATTTATTTTTGTTTCATACTAATAGTGTTATGTTGCAAATATGTAGGTACTCAATACTCTGTATTTATGAAAATATTTGCTGCTATGCCAGCTATTATTCTGGTCATTAAAAAAAACAGCAAATAATGTTATACTTTAAAATCTCCAAAATCACCTACAGTATATATATATTTTTATGAGTTTTTATTATGCACAACCTTCAACCTACTTAGTCTTTTACATATGTTATCCAAGCTTTCTTATATTTTGTAATATGTTTTCAAATAATAAATATTGGTGGTAAATTATACATGAAGTCCCAATTCAAAATATGATAAACATAGTTACACATAGTTAAGTTGAAAAAAGTCCATCTAGTTCAAGCAATAGAAAAAAAAAACTCCCCATTTACAATCCTATATCCACATTTGATCCAGAGGATAGAAAAAAAACTATGGCCCAATTTGCTTCAGTGGGGAAAAATCTCTTCCTGACCCCTTAGGAGGCAATTGGCTATTCTCTGGATCAACAATCTCTGATATTATTACCTATAAATCCTAATTTGCTGTTATATTTTGTACATTTAAGAATCTAACGCTTTTTTTAAACAACCTGACAAGCTGGCCAGAACTGGTTTATGAGGGAGTCTATACCACATTTTCTTACTGCAAAGAAGCCTTTCCTTTTGTAGAACTAAATCTATTTTCCTCTAAAATGTGCCTCCTTGTCCTCTGTAATGACCTTAAAGTAAATAAGTCTGCTTCAAGTTCACTATATGAATCACCTCTAAATTTATACAAGGTGATCGTATTCCCCCTTAATCCTCTCTTCGCAAGAGAGAATATATTCAGCTTGTCTAATATCTCCTTACAGCTGAGATCCTCTATGCCTATTATCAGCTTGATTGCCCTTCTCTGCATTCTCTTCAGTGCTCCAATAACCTTTTTGAGAATTGGTGCCCAAAACTGAACTGCATACTCCAGATGAGGTCTTGTACAGGAGCAAAATGATGTCTTCCTCTTTGGAGTTTATACCTCTTTGAATAAAAGAAAGTCTTTTGCAAGCTGTAAAATCTGCATCTTGGCATTGCATGCTGTCATTACCACCCCTTCTTTACCACTGATAACCTAAATATTTTAAAAAGTAAGTGTCCCAACACTGAAACTTGTGGTACACCATTAGTACCCTTAGCCCTCGTACACACGATAGGTTAGCCAGATTACAACGGTCTGATGGACCGTTTTCATCAGTCAAAACCCATCGTGTGTGGGCCCCATAGGTTGTTTAACCTTAGGTTAAAAAAAAGCCAACTTGCTTTAAAATTAACCTATGGACTCGTAACTGATAGGTCAAAAACGATCGTTAGTAGGCACGACCATCGGTTAAAAACCTGCGCATGCTCAGAATCAAGTCGACGCATGCTTGGAAGCATTGAACTTCATTTTTTTCAGCACGTCTTTGTGTTTTACGTCACCACATTCTGATACGATTGTTTTTTTAACTGATGGTGTGTAGGCACATCAGACCATCAGTCAGCTTCATCAGTTAACCTAAGACGACTGTCCTTCAGACTGTTCTCACCGGATGGATTGATCGTGTGTACAAGGCCTTAGACCATGTAGCTTAAGAATCATTGAAGCAGAGTTCCAGCCTGGGGATTTTTTTTTTAAAGTGGCTACAAATATTGTAGCTGCTGACTTTTAATATAACGATCACTTACCTGTCCAGGGAGCCCGCAATGTTGGCACCCCAAGCCGATCCATCCATTGACTCCGGGTGCAGGCTCTGGCATCCTTACTAAGGGAAGCAGGAAGTGAAGCCTTGTGGCTTCACAGCCTGTTTCCTACTGCGCATGCGCGAGTCGTGCTGCGCTTTCTGAATGGTCCCGCTGTCTTCTGGTACTTATGGGTCTCCCAGAAGACAGTGGTGGGGGGGAGGAGGAGGGTCTGGAATTTGCTTTTGACAGGTATCCGCTCCCCCGAAAGGTGCCATATGTGGCAGCGGAGGAAGGGAGGAAGCAAACAAGCAGAGCTTTCCCTTTTGGGTGGAGCTCCACTTTAATCACTAATCTCTGAATGCAATACTTTAGCTATTTTTTTTATCCATTTACAAACTGAATTTTCCAAGCCTGTAGACTTTAACATGTACATTAGCTTTGTGTGGGGAACTGTATCAAATGCCTTTGAAAAATGCACGTATGCTGCTATATCCAGAGCCACTACTTTGTTCAAGTTTTTTGCTTACTTCCTCATAAAGAAGAAATCAGATTTATTTAACATAATTTAGCTGTCTTTTGCTTAAAATATTGTTCACATCCTCATTAACACTGGGTGCTAGGCAGCTGTTGTTCCAACAGAATTGTGCTTTTAACAGTTTATTTTGTGCATGTTGGCATTCTTGCTTTCTCCTGTGGGCCTGATGTTTACCTGTATTGTTGCCTACCTCTCGTTTATTGCTTGGTGGCATCCCATGGTCTATGAATCTATTCCTATGTCCTTTACTGTATGATAAAGGTCAGAGGAATGTTCATGTAATTTCTGTATCTTGGAGTACAGTATGGAACATAGGTCACTTCTCTGTGGTCTCTTTTTTCCTTGCTAACAAAACTGGGGTCTAACGGAGTGAGCAGGGTTATATGGGGACACTAATGAGTGTGCCCAGGGAAGCTTTTCTCAATTGTGCAATCAGCTTAAGGTAATGGTATTTAATCCATTGTCAACTAATTAACTTGTGAGTCCTAAACTGTACTTCAAGATAAAGAATTTACAGGCACAGCAGAATTCATTTTATTTTCTATGATACATTCAGTATGGATAACCAATAATGATTTAATTAACATTTTCATTGTTCTTTGTGTCCTTCTTTTGCACATTGCAGGTCTACTACTGGAAAGCACTAAATCGAACAAACAGAAATAGAAGACACATTGAAAAATGGATGCTAACATTTTCTGGAAACAGGACCCATGGGATGCTTCCTGGATTACAGCCAGACACCAACTATATCCTTAATGTGAGAGTTGTGAATGGCAAAGGAGAAGGCCCTTCCAGCAAGGATAAATACTTTGAGACACCTGAAGGAGGTAATTAATACTAATCTAAACCTATGCAGGCATCTGGACGAATCCTGACATTATTGTCAGGATCCATGCAGAGCCTGGACCAGCTCTGTGATTACTGCCAACAGCAGGCTTTACCCCACTGACAGAAATTCACTCCTGTGACCCACAAGAGAAGTATGGCCAAAACACTTGCTACTGTGTTTACTAGTTTACAAACTATTGTAATTGACCTGGCAGAGAGTAGAAATATAGAAGACCACACTCCAAGTGCTACATTTTATTTCTGTGAGCTTCATCTACCCTGAGAGAAGAAAACACAGATGATCTTTATTATTCCATATTTATTCCTAAAGGGTCTTTTCAGTAAGAAGGAGGCCTGCCATTGGACTAGAAAAGTAGAGTCCCTGCAAACTATTTTTATTTCTAATGACATTTATTTAATTTTTTTACTTGTGTCATAGTGAAGAAGTAAGGTACAGTAGGTGACTGGGATATTGTGTCAATCTCGCTCCCTTTCTCGGCGACATTGAGCACTTGCGAGCCCCATCGCGGGAGCCAGCGCCGAGCTGGCTTGCCGCGATGGAGACAAAGCCGTCATAGAAGCGACGGGGATCCGACGCGGATTCCCGCCAATTCTACACGTGGGCGGAGTTTGTTATGAATCCTGAAGGAGAAATCCCCGCCGGATTTAAAAAAAAATCCGGCATGGGTTCCCCCCTCAGGAGCATAACGGGCCCTTAGGTCTGTTATGGGTTGTAAGGAGACCCCCCCCTACGCCGAAAAAACGGCGTGGGGGTCCCCCACAATCCATAACAGACCCGTATCCAAAGCACGCCGGCCGGCCGGTCAGGAAGGGAGTGGGGGCGAGCGAGCGCCCCCCCCTCCTGAGCCGTACCGGGCAGCATGCCCTCAACATGGGGGGGTTAGGTGCTCTGGGGCAGGGGGGCGCACTGCGGCCCCCCACCCCAGAGCACCCTGTCCCCATGTTGATGAGGACAGGGCCCCTTCCCGACAACCCTGGCCGTTGGTTGTCGGGGTATGCGGGCGGGAGGCTTATCGGAATCTGGAAGCCCCCTTTAATAAGGGGGCCCCCAGATACCGGCCCCCCACCCTAAGTGAATGAGTATGGGGTACATCGTACCCCTACCCATTCACCTGCAAATACAAAGTGTAAACACAAATAAACCACACAGGGTATTGAAATATTTTATTAGTTGGCCGCCGGGGGGGGTGTGTATGATCGCTTTTATAAAAGCGCCCCCCTCCGGCGGGCTTCTGTGGGGGGTGGGTGCCGCCGTCTGGTTCTCTTCCGCCGCCGGGGGGGGCGCTTTGATAAAAGCGCCCACCACCCGGCGGGCTTCTTTCGACGTCTTCGGCGGCGGGGGGGTCTTCTCCCACTCTCCGGGGTCTTCTCCCGCTCTCCGGGGGTCTTCTCCCACTCTCCGGGGTCTTCTCCCGCTCTCCGGGGGTCTTCTCCGCTCTCCGGGGGTCTTCTTCTTCTTCAGGACTCGCCGCCACTATCTTCGTGTGTTAGCTCAATTACTAGCGGCGGCGGCCCCCTCTTCTGCGACGTCGGCGTCTTCTTCTTCTTCTGCTCTCCAGATGTTGACGCGACGCATCCTTCCGCTGTTATGCCGGGCGCGCGGCTCGCAGCGAAATATATAGGCCTGTCTTGTGACGTCGCAGTCCCATCATGCTCCGGTAGGTATCACGTGGGTAGGTAGCACGTGATACCTACCGGAGCATGATGGGACTGCGACGTCACAAGACAGGCCTATATATTTCGCTGCGAGCCGCGCGCCCGGCATAACAGCGGAAGGATGCGTCGCGTCAACATCTGGAGAGCAGAAGAAGAAGAAGAAGACGCCGACGTCGCAGAAGAGGGGGCCGCCGCCGCTAGTAATTGAGCTAACACACGAAGATAGCGGCGGCGAGTCCTGAAGAAGAAGAAGACCCCCGGAGAGCGGAGAAGACCCCGGAGAGTGGGAGAAGACCCCCGGAGAGCGGGAGAAGACCCCGGAGAGTGGGAGAAGACCCCCCCGCCGCCGAAGACGTCGAAAGAAGCCCGCCGGGTGGTGGGCGCTTTTATCAAAGCGCCCCCCCGGCGGCGGAAGAGAACCAGACGGCGGCACCCACCCCCCACAGAAGCCCGCCGGAGGGGGGCGCTTTTATAAAAGCGATCATACACACCCCCCCCCGGCGGCCAACTAATAAAATATTTCAATACCCTGTGTGGTTTATTTGTGTTTACACTTTGTATTTGCAGGTGAATGGGTAGGGGTACGATGTACCCCATACTCATTCACTTAGGGTGGGGGGCCGGTATCTGGGGGCCCCCTTATTAAAGGGGGCTTCCAGATTCCGATAAGCCTCCCGCCCGCATACCCCGACAACCAACGGCCAGGGTTGTCGGGAAGGGGCCCTGTCCTCATCAACATGGGGACAGGGTGCTCTGGGGTGGGGGGCCGCAGTGCGCCCCCTGCCCCAGAGCACCTAACCCCCCCATGTTGAGGGCATGCTGCCCGGTACGGCTCAGGAGGGGGGGGGCGCTCGCTCGCCCCCACTCCCTTCCTGACCGGCCGGCCAGCGTGCTTTGGATACGGGTCTGTTATGGATTGTGGGGGACCCCCACGCCGTTTTTTCGGCCTAGGGGGGGGTCTCCTTACAACCCATAACAGATCTAAGGGCCCGTTATGCTCCTGAGGGGGGAACCCATGCCGGATTTTTTTTTTAAATCCGGCTGGGATTTCTCCTTCAGGATTCATAACAAACTCCGCCCACGTGTAGAATTGGCGGGAATCCGCGTCGGATCCCTGTCGCTTCTATGACGCGCTCGCTGGAATGTGCTTTTACTATTCCAGCGAGTGCGAGATATCGGCAGCCTGTCGCCGAGATTCAGCGCGATGCTGGCGTGCTAAAAACACATTCTCGGCGGCAGGCACTGTATCAGAGATACTCCTCCAACAGTCTCCAGCACAGAAGGCAATGCCTACACAGTGGGTTACATAGATTTCCTGTAATTTCCCTTCGTTCTCCAGTACCAAAAAGACATGGGTCAAGGTATACAATAGTTAAAGCGGAGTTCCAGCCATTAATTGTTTATTAAAAGTCAGCAGCTACAAAAAATATAGCTGCTGACTTTTAATAAACAGACACTTACCTGTTCCACGGTCTAGCGATGGGGCCCGCATGGAGCGTCGCTCCCCTCCTTGGTGCCTCCATTCATATTCTGGGCACCCGGCCGCGTCAGCTTTCGCCTTCACGGTCCTGGCACGCACTGCGCATATGCGAGTCACGCCGTGCTCCCCGAATGGACAGGCGATCTCCTACAACCTGTCACGTGTCTCATGAGATCGCCTAGAGGGAGGGGCCGCCTAGGGGCAGAGGAGAAGTCGCATAGGCAGTCCCTAGGTGGAAGTAGGAAGTGGGACAGGAAATCCCACTTTTACCGAAGCACCCACTTCCCCCCCCCCAAAAAAATTGGCATGTAAGGGGGCGAGGAGTGCTTAAAGTGGAAGTTCCACTTTTGGGTAGAACACCGCTTTAACAATGCAGCATGAATGTTTTTTTCAAAGCATTTTGGAAGAAGTTGCAGTGAACACCATTACACAGCCAATTATAAACAGCGCACTCTTTTTTTTATTGTTCCTACATTGCTCAAGGGACTAAAGCTCTTTCCTGCAAGTAATACATACCTTGTAGCCAATTAGTCTTTATGAGCTAGATCTTACTGGCAAATGATGTGCAAAGGAAATGAAAAATTGCAACTGCTGGTACTTTTCCAAGAAATATTATTGATTTAGCATTAAAGACCCACTATGTAAAATCTGAAAATTCTCCTTTGCACTGGGGCTACTCCAGGGGAGAGTAAAACCATTTACTTACCTGATCCTCTGTTCCCACGACAGATGTTGCTCCCCCATACATGATGGTGGTATTTTCTTGGAGTCCTGTCCTCAGAAGGCTTGATGATGTCAGAACCTTAGATCGCTGGAGCATGGAAGAGTAGAGGATATGGGGACTGGTCTCGCAGCACAGAGGATTGGCTAAATAAATCTACTTTTTCCTGCCCCTAGATGTAAATGAGCAGTTAGCCCCACTCCAAGGGAGAATTTTCAAGTTTAGCTTTACCTTAGTATGTATTTTATCATTTATAAGATATACCTGTTGTTTTCACAGTTCCTAGTATGGCAGTTCTACAAATTCATCATCGAACTTCTGATTCATTGACTTTGACATGGAGTCCACCACTCCATCCAAATGGAGTCCTGACACAATACACTCTGAAGTATCAGTCAAGTAAGTCCAGAAACCTGCTTCTGTTTTTATGTAATTTATATAGATCTTCATATATTTATGGAAAGCTTTCATGAACCTAAAGCCCTGTACACACGATCGGAATTTCCGATGGAAAAAAGTCAGATGGACTTTTTCCATCAGAAATTCCGACCGTGTGTATGCCCCATCGGAAATTCTGATGAATTCCATCGGAGTTTAAATATAGAGCATGTTCTATTTAACTCTGATGGAATTCTGTCAGAATTCCGATGTGCTTTTGGCTGGGCAAAAGCCTGATCGTGTGTATGCAGCATTACATTTGTCCATCATGTTTTATACAAGCCATGCTTCTACTTTTACAGTTGTGCTCATAAGTTTACATACCCCAGCAGAATTTATTATTTCTTTGGCCAAAGATTTGAATGATAACACCAAAGCATTTTACTTTGGTTAGTGTTTGGCTGAAGCTATTTATTATCAGTCAACTATGTTTACTATTTTTAAATCATAATCACAACAGAAACTACCCATATGACACTGATCAAAAGTTTACATATCCTGGTGATTTTGGCCTAATAACACGCGCACAAGTTGACACAAAGGGGTTTAAATAGCTATTAAAGGTAACCATCCTCACCTCTGATATGTTTTCTTGTAATTAGTGTGTGTGTATAAAAGGTCAATGAGTTTCTGGATTCCTGACAAAGCCTTGCATCTTTCATCCAGTGCTGCACTGACATTTCTGGATTCTGAGTCATGGGGAAAGCAAGAAAATTGTCAAAGGAACTGCGGGAAAAGTTAATTGAACTGTATAAAACAGGAAAGGGATATAAAAAGATATTCAAGGAATTAAGAATGCCAATCAGCAGTGTTCAAACACTATTTAAAAAGTGGAAAATAAGGGATTCTGTTGAAACCAAACCACGATTAGGTAGACCAACTAAAATTTCAGCCACAACGGCTAGGAATATTGTTCGGATGTAAAGCAAAACCCACAAATAACTTCAGGTGAAATACAGGACTCTCTAAAAACATGTGGTGTGGCTGTTTCAAGATGCACAATAAGGAGGCACTTGAAGAAAGGATGGTCAAGTCGCCAAAAGAAAGCCATTACTATGCAAATGCCACAAAGTAGCCCACTTACAATACGCCAAACAGCACAGAGACAAGCCTCAAACCTTCTGGCACAAAGTCATTTGGAGTGATGAGATCAAAATTGAGCTTTTTGGCCACAACCATAAACACTAGATTTGGAGAGGATTCAACAAGGCCTATGATGAAAGGTACACCATTCCTACTTTGAAACACAGAGGTGGACCGCTGATGTTTTGGGGATGTGCGAGCTACAAAGGCACAGAAAGTTTGGTCAAAATTGATGGCAAGATGAATGCAGTATGTTATCAAAAAATACTGGAGAAACATTTGCATTCATCAGCCAGGAAGCTGCGCATAGGACTTACTTGGACTTTCCAAGATGACAATGATCCAAAACACAAGTTGACCTGTCATTGGCTACAGCAGAATAAAGTGAAGACGGAGACGTCTCCTGGCTTTAAAAATCATTAAGCCACTCTGGAGAGATCTGAAATGTGCAGTTCATGCAAGACAGCCCACGAATTTACAGCAACTGAAGGCTTTTTGCTTAGAGGCAGCTTTATCATCTGAAAAGATAAAGAGCCTCATCCACAAATCTCACAAAAGACTGTCATTGATGTTAAAGAAGGCAATACACGGTATTAAAAACGGTGATATGTAAACTTTTGATCAGGGTCATTTGGGTAGTTTCTGTTGTGATTATGATTTAAAAAGAGTAAACACAGTTGATTGATAATAAATGGCTTCAACCAAACACTAACCATGAGTGTGTTATCATTCATATTCTCTGATAAATGGCCAATAAATCCTAAATTCTGCCAGGGTATGTAAACTTATGGGCACAACTGTAAAAGCACTGGCCATGTTCATTAGAATCTAGACCAGTGGTCTCCAAACTGTGGTCTGTGGGCCAGATGCAGCTATTTTCTTACCTGTATGTGGCCCTTGTGGCACTGTTCCTTCCACTGATAAGAGGCACTCTTCTTCCCACCAACAATGACTTTCCATTCCTCCCAGAGATACAAACAATGGGGCACTATTCTTCCTACTAACACCAATGATGGGGCACTATTCCTTTCACTGACACCAGCAATGGGGCATCAATCATTTCACTGATATATATGATTGGGCATGATTACTCCCACTGACACCAACAATGGGGCATTAATTCTCCAACTAATACCAATGGTGGGGCACTAGTCTCTATCCTGCTGACCACAGGCACTGTGTCTTTTTTTATTCCTACTGGTCACCAAGCCTGAGACATTGTTTTCTCTCACCGGCCACAGGTCGGCCCTACTAAAGTCTGAAGGAGAGTAAACTGGCCCTTTGTTTAGAAAGTCTGGAGACCCCCGATCTAAACTGTGATATTTCTTTAATACTGCTGCTCTTTATAATCTTGTATATGAAGATATACAGTTGTAGGAGGTTATGAACTAGGAAAATGTTATAGGTAATAACTATTGTAAGGGCACATATAGATGGACATTCTTTATCTAAGTTTGACATACAGAATGTGATATGAAATTCACATCAAATGCAAGCAAGCTGATTTTTACCTCAATGGTGTAGTGTGGTTACAGGCACATCAGTCTACAAGAGCCCTAAAAAGAGGACAATTGAAGTTGGCTATTATAGGCAATACGTCAGACATTTTAGTCCATTCCCGTATGTGTTAACCTTCCCTACTACATTAAAATACAACACAAAAATACAATGGTTGTAAATGGACTTCTTTCTGAACAAAGACCAGTCACTAGTGGTTTAGCACAAGGCTCTGTACTAGGTCCTATTGTATTTCATCTTTTTGTAAGTGAAACAACTAACGTTTTGGTGGATAAAGTGTGCCTTTTTTGCTGATGACTCAAAGGTGTGCAATAAGGTTGATATTCCTGGATGTGTCTGTAACATGGAACAGTGAGAACTGTATTTTAATGTTTCTAAATGTAAAATAAAGAAATTAGGGAAAAATAATCCCTTGACAAAGTACATTATTGGGGGTACAGTGTTGGCCAGCACTATAGGAATATAGGAAAAATATTTGGAAATACATATTTCAGATGATTGCAAAATAAGTAAACCACATGGCCAGGCAGTCAGGTTTCTGAAGTTTATATTTTTTACCTGTCTCTGGACTCTTTCTATCTTATCAATATCTTTTGATAATTTAGGTCTCCTGAACTGAACACAGTATTCTAAATGAGGTCTTACTAAAAATCTATATAGTGAAATGAGAACCTCCTTCCTCCTTCTGATGATCCCTCTAGTAATACACCCTTTCTGTGTTATTTCTGTACCCACATATACAACACTTCATAAATAGAGTAACCTGCATTTACAAATGTTGAGCCCATTTAGTGCTATATTACAATCAATTACTACAATTCAATTACTGATTGCTTTATTTTTATTCTAGTAAATGCTACACATGAGCTAGGGCCACCTGTGGAAGTTATAATCCCAGCAAATGAATCAAGTCATATTCTTAAAAATTTAAACCAGAACACGAGGTACAAGTTTTACTTTTATGCACACACTGCTGTGGGACCTGGAATCCAAAGTACACAAGAAGCAGTAACTGCTATGGATGAAGGTAAGATGGGTATGTACCTAGAAATGGTTCTATTCTATATGCAAATGTTGAATTTTCACTGTACTTGAAGTTTTGTAGATGATAAAAAAGTCAAAATAGAAACTTTATTAATGAGCTACTCCAGTTTATTATCCCTTCATGCAAAATTGCACCAAATATTTTCACAGTTCATTAATATTGTCTGACAGTCTCTGGCTTCAGTACTTTGAGACACATGCCTAGAACAAGCCCAGACATTAAAAAAAGCAAAGTAAAAGCTCCTAATATGCATACTTGTTCTAAAGCCTACAAATCACATACCAGTCAGGGAGCTAGCATTTTCAGAAAGAGAGAACAGTAATAGCAGCCTCCATACTTTCTTACCACAGGACTTTTTCACAGCTTGTGGACAAACAGTGTATATAAAAAGTCTACACACCCCGGTTAAAATGTCAGGTTTCGGTGATGTAAAAAAATGAGACAAAGATAAATCGTTTTTAGAAATTTTTACAGCTTTAATGTGACCTATAAACTGTGCAGCAAACTGAAATATATTTTTTGGGGGGGAGTAAAAATAATGTGGTTGCATAAGTGTGCTCACCCTGTTATAATTCAGGATGTAGCTGTGTTCATAGTTAAGCAATTACATTAAATCTCATGTTAAATCGGAGTCAGTACACACCTGCCATCATTTAAAGTGCCTCTGATTAACCCGAAATAAAGTTCAGCTGTTCTAGTAGGTCTTTCCTGATATTTTCTTAGTCATATCCTACAGCAAAAGCCATGGTCTGAAGAGAGCTTCCAATGCATTAGAGAGTTCCATTGTTAAAAGATAGCAGTCAGGAGAAGGATACAAAAGAATTTCCAATGTATTAGATATATCATGGAACACAGTAAAGACAGTCATCAAGTGCAGAAAATATGGCACAACAGTGACATTACCAAGAACTGCACGTCCCTCCTAAATTGATGAAAAGACGAGAAGAACACTGGTTAGGGAGGCTGTCAAGACGCCTACAGCAAAATTAAAGGAATTGCAGAAATATCTGGCAAGTACTGGCTGTATGGTACATGTGACAACAATCTCCCGTATTCTTCATATATCTGGGCTATGGGTTACAGTGGCAAGAAAGAAGCCTTTTTTTTACGAAGAAAACATCCAAGCCCGGTTAAATTTTGGAAAAACACATCTGAAGTCTCCTAAAAGCATGTGGAAAAATGTGTTATGGTCTGATGAAACCAAGGTTGAACTTTTTGGCCATAGTTCCAAAGGATATGTTTGGCGCAAAAACAACACTGCACATCACCAAAAGAACACCATGCCCACTGTGAAGCATGGTGGTGGCAGCATCATGCTTAAGGGATGTTTTTCTTCAGCTGGAACAGGGGCCTTATTCAAGGTAAATAATGAACAGTTCCAAATACCAGTAAATATTGTCACAAAACCTTCAGGCTTTTCTGCTAGAAAGCTGAACATGAAGAGAAAATTCACCTTTCAGTATGACAACGACTCAACGCATACGTCTAAATCAGGGATCTCCAAACTATGGCCCTCCAGCTGCTGTGGAACTACACTTCCCATGAGGCATTGTAAAACTCTGACATTCGTAGACATGAATAGGCATGATGGGAATTGTAGTTCCTGAACACCTGGAGGGCCGTAGTTTGGAGACTCCTGGTCTAAATCAACAAAGGAATGGCTTCAGCAGAAGATTCAAGTTTTGTAATGGCCCAGCCAGAGCCCGGACCTGAATCTGATTGTGGGGTGATCTGAAGAGGGCTGTGCACAGGAGGTACCCTCGCTATCTGACAGATTTGGAGTGTTTTTCCATAGAAGAGTGGGCAAATATTGTCAAATCGAGATGTGCCATGCTGAATCAAGAGGTGCTTCATTGAAGTATTAGTTTAACCTCCCTGGCGGTATGATTATTTCAAATTATAGGTGCTGAAACCGGTACAATTATTTGCAAGGAAATTTGGCGTTTTATACTGTAGGCATGTAATTCTTAGGAATAACTCACTTAAATCTGACCAAACAAGAGTCTAGTAGGCATCCCGGGTATGACATATTTTTAAAAACAGAATTATAAATTATAATATAATAACCAATTATAAATAATTATAACAAATAATATAATTATAATAAAAAATATTCGATAATGTAATCAACTCAAAAACACTGAAATTTGCTCAGTTGCAGAATTGTCGCTGTCATTACTTTATTTTTTTTATTACGAATTTCCCCACAAATCGCTATCGCTCAATTCTGCAAGTGATTATAATTTATTATCGCTGTTTTCTAGTTGCTCTAAAACCATTTTTGACATAAAGGGACACTTTTGGTTGCTATGGACAATCTACAGTTTGCAGGCAGAAAGAACAGTTTTTATTATATAAAAGTACATGCAGGGCACTGGGCAGACCACTAGGGACAAGGGGGAGTGTATTTTTTACATACAGTACAGTAATCTATAAGATTACAGTATTCTGTATGTAATGTGTTTGTTTACTTTTTCGAATTTGGTGCCATTCTCCGCCCCCGTGCGTCGTAACCTCACAGGGAACGGAGATCGGTGGCACTCGGGGACACTGTGTGAATCGAGCGAGGACCCGCTCGCTCGCACAGTGGGGATACATCGCTGGATCTAGGGACAAGGTAAGTAAACCCTGCCTATGGATGCTGCGTGGCGAGCCCGAGTCTGACTCAGGGTTACCGATCTCAGCACAAAAATGTAACCCTGAGTCTGACTTGGGAATACCGCCAGCGGAGTTAAGGGTGTGCACACTTTTGTAAACATATTATTTATTTTTTTACTTCTTTTTTTACCTCCACCTAAAAGATTTCAGTTTGTTGTTCAATTGAGTTGTACAGTTTATAGGTCACATTAAAGGTGGGAAAAGTTCTGAAATGATTTATTTTTGTCTCATTTTTTTTACTTTACAGAAACCTGATATTTTAACAGGGGAGTGTAGACTTTTTATATCCACTGTACATATTTTGGTGCTCCAAGTAACACACACTGCTTGGATTGCCTCAAAACATTTACTGGTTTTACTGGTCTTAACCTGAGTTAGAATATTGTGATAATGTGTAAAAACCTTACATGAGATCCCTGTTCCTAATAATGAAAAAAAAATTGTGGCCATAATTATACAAAAGTCATCTCTTTAACTGTGCCGCCTATAGCCACATGGGTATTGTGTCTAATGGTAAATCCAGTAATATGGTAACCTTGGGAGCACACTGGGAATATATGATCAACTTATTTTTGTGGTAAATATGAATAATTCTAAAAATATAACAAATTGTTTTGAATTTAACATTCAAAAGATAAATCTTCCACATAGGTATTTGTATTTATTCAAATTCTTTCAAAATGTATTGAGTATCCTTCTGTTTTCATTTAAAGCTGTTTTTCCCCAACCTGCTCTGGGTGCAGGCAAAGGTAAAATGAAGCATTGCATGTTTTGCTTAGCTTGCAAAAGTTTGACTCAAAATGTTATAATTACAAGGTTATAAAACGTTTTTTTTAGGATGTTCTGCATGAGTTGAAGAATTTGTAAAATTGCTGCTGGCTTGATGCATGTCATATTTTGAGGTGCTTGGTATTCTTGTTTCTCTTTCCCTAATGTATGTCTTCCCTGCTGTCATAAGAAGTATTTTCCTCTATTTTCTCTTAATTTTAAATAGTAGATATATCTACTCTTCTTACTCATTGCCCCGTTAACCCTAAATAGGCTGAACCATGGCACTACAACTGTGTGCACATGGTTGCAGGGCAGTTGTGGCGTGGCCCCATACACGTAAATTGGTTGCATGCAGCAGGAGAGGTGCAAGGGCCACATGAAATGGCTTGACAGGCGGGATTCTGTCTGCGGGCCTTGTGTTTGACCCATGTGATGTAACAATTTAGCATCAATTAAAGCCATGACTATTTAAAAACGGGGCGCTTTTTTATCTTCAAAATAAACTCTGGAAACTTTCCTCATACAGATTGTATTTATACTGTTACAAAGTCTGTACAATTACACATTCTGATATAAAACATAGTCCTTTTATATATGATACTCAAAATCAAATATTTTTTATATAGCATACTATAGCTGGCTTGGGTGGGCATCAAGAAATCAAAAAGGTATAAATTCACAGCCTTTTTCCTTTTCTTCTCGCCATTAGCTATGAACAAATTGCTGCCCTAGCTAATGGTGAGGAGAAGCTTTTTCCCCTGATGATTTCATGTGCACACAAAAATCAAAGTGAAAAAATTATGCAGCAAGCTAGTCCATTTTGCTGAAATTTCAATGCAGCAACTCAAAAACTTGTATGGCTCCTGCGTAATTGTATGCATGCCTGACAATGTTGAGGTATGCGCCTAATGAGACGACAGATGGTGTCCTGGGGTAGCTCCTCCAAGATCTGGACCAGAGCATCACTGAGCTCCTGAACAGACGTATGTGCAACCTGACGGCATCAGATGGACCAAAACATAATGTTCCAGAGATGTTCTTTTGGATTTAGGTCAGGCGAACGTGGGGGCCATTCAGTGGTATTAATTCCTTCATTTTCCACGAACTGGCTGCATGCTGTCACCTCATGAGGCCGGGCAATGTTGTGCACCAGGAGGAACCCAGGACCCACTGCACCAGCGTAGGGTCTGATAATGGGTCTAAGGATTTCATCTTGATACCTAACAGCAGTCAGGGTACCATTGTCTAGCCTGTAGAAGTCTGTGTGTCCCTCCATGGATATGCCTCCCCAGACCATCACTGGCCCACCACCAAACCGGTCATGCCAAACGATGTTACAGCCAGCATAATGTTTTCCTCGGCTTCTCCAGACCCTTTCACGTTTGTCACGTGCTCAATGTGAACCTGCTCTCATCTGTGAAAATCATGGGGCACCAGTGGCCAACCTGCCAATTCTGATGTTCAGTGGCAAATGCCAATCAAGCTCCATGGCGCTGGGCAGTGTGCACAGGGCCCACTAAAAGATGTCGGGCCCTTTGGCCACCCTCATTAAGTCTGTTTCTAGTTGTTTGGAGACATTCACACAAGTGGCTTGCTGGAGATCATTTTATAGGGCTCTGGCAGTGCTCACCCTGTCCCTCCTTTCACAAATGAGCAAATACTGATCCTGCTAATGGGTTAAGGACCTTCTACAGCCCAGTCCAGCTCTCTTAGAGTAACTGCCTGTCTCCTGGAATTTCCTTTGTGCTCTTAAGACTAGCTGTGCTAGGAAACCTGGCATATTGATGTGCCATCCTGGAGGAGTTGGGCTGCCTGTGCAACCTCTATAGGCTCCAGGTATCTCCCCCTGCTACCAGTAGTTACACTGACCCTAGCCATATGCAAAACTAGTGAAAAACAGTCAGAAAAGATGAGTAGGGAAAAAAAAGGCAATGGCCTCCACCCTGTAAAACCATTCCTGTTTTGGAGATCATCTCATTGTTGCCCATCTAGTGCACCTGATGTTAATTTCAATAACACCATAAGAGCTGAAACTGATTACCAACCCCCTCTGCTACTTAAATGACCAGATCAATATCCCAGGAGTTGAATTGACTTGATGCTATACTCTGATTAAAAAGTGTTCCTTTAATTTTTTTGTGTGTATATGTGTATTATATATATATATATATATATATATATATATATATATATATATATATATATATATATATATATATATATATATATATATATATATATATATATATATACTATTTTTGGCACATGAAAGAGGCAAGGCTGTTGCAGGTTTGTAAACAAATGAATATATATATATAAAAGTGCTACAGATTGCTTATACATTAGTTGTAATCACATGTAAGTCACAATTCAGTCTCAGTATCTGGACAGCAATCAGATTTTTTTTCTCCTGAGGAATGCTTTCTTCATCTGACATGCCATTTTGGGAATGAAATCCCCAGGTCCTGTTCTTTGTCAGCGAGTATGAAAGTAAAAGACAACTTTTTTTTGCAGCCAGACAACTCACCTAATAATTTCCATTTATGTGAAGACATACTGAACACGGCCTAGTTGTCAATAGCTAACACCAATATTTGTATCATAAGACAATCGGTTATTGCACATGGCCACCTTTACAGGAAACCTCATCCTGTTTTAACTTTTCCACAGTAGTGTATATACACATATACTTCAGTTGATTTATTGTTATTTTACCACTTTGTCTTTGGATTGTGGGAGGACACATGAATACCTGTAGAATGTCCCAGCAAGAGGACACACTAGAGTTACCAAAGAGACGGCAGTCTTGGTGCTCATTGGGCACAGATTTCTAGCCATGCAAGGGTTATACATTTTAAAGCAGACCTTCAGTCATTTTTTCAACTTTCCATTTATTAAATCCTCTGCTCTTGTTATTTTAACTTTGGATAGTAAAAAAAAAAATTCTGCCAGTAAATACCTTACAGCCAACTTCCTGTTTCTTGTCTGGTAAAAAAAAAGGCCTAGGCTTATGACATCATGCACAGCTCTCTCTCTCTCACTCTCTCTTGAGAGTTTGCCAGGAAGGACACAGGGATGAATCATAAGAGGGCCAATGAAAGCTGCAGGGCTGCAGAACTGAAGGTGTGTAAATCCAGGAAGTGAACAGGCAGAAGCTTCAGCTGCCCCCCAATTAAAATGATTGCAGCCAGACTCAGTGGAGGGAGATTCCTGTAGCATATTTGGCAAGTCCAGAATCACAGTATATATAAAATATTATGCACAGTTGTTGTAGGGAAGCTTCAGAATGGCAAATATTGAAAATTATGTGAGCAGACTGCAGTTCCTCTTTAAGCCACTCTTTTATGTTTGTTGTGCTTTATACATTTTTATTTTATTTTTGTTATTTGTTATTATGTCCTAATTTGTATGTGTCTCTCTTTAAAAATATATATATATATATTCAGGAAGCATAGGTTATTTTTGGAGTTGGGTTCCTGTCTCTAATAATTATCATAATGTACTTTTTGAATAGGAGCAATGAATAGCCTATATTTTTATTTTCAGTTTCACCCTTTCAGACATACTTTTAAATCGCTGTAGTCCCTCCTTTACTCCACTTTTGGAACAAACACATTGCTATACAGAAATAGATTGTAATATTCTGGCAAGACATGCTCTCATTTTCATATTCCAAACTTTGTTTTGTTCTGTACTACAGTGGTTATGTGAAAATATAGAAAATTTTTGCCTAGGAACAGCCTTTTTTCACCTATGGTTTTGTTTTTGCGCATTACTTTTTTTTTTTTTTGCACAATCTTTTGGTTTATGTATTAATTATTTAAAATATTTATAACAATGTATTTTAAGATTCAGGGAGCATCATTTCTTAAAATCTGTCATGTATCATTATCCTCTGCATGTCATAAAATTAACACTGGGAGATAGTCTGGTTTTATTGTATTATGTAGTGCTCCCAGTCTAAGATGTTTCTTGTATATAGCTCGCTCTCTCTCTCTCTCTCTCTCTCTCTCTCTCTCTCTCTCTCTCTCTCTCTCTCTCTCTTTCTCTATATAGATAAATAGATAGAAAGATCTATGTATCTATCTATATCTATCTATCTATCTATCTATGTATCTATCTATCTATCTATCTATCTATCTATCTATCTATCTATCTATCTACATTATGCATTATGGGATAGTCAACAAGCTAACAGTGAAGGAAATTATGAAAATAAGTCTAAGATGTTTCTTTTATACAGCTCTATCTAGATAGATAGATAGATAGATAGATAGATAGATAGATAGATAGATAGATAGATAGATAGATAGATAGATAGATAGATAGATAGATAGATCTATTTATCTATCTATCTATCTATCTATCTATCTATCTATCTATCTATCTATCTATCTATCTATCTATAGATAGAGCTGTATAAAAGAAACATCTTAGACTTATTTTCATAATTTCCTTCACTGTTAGCTTGTTGACTATCCCATAATGCATAATGTAGATAGATAGATAGATAGAGGTATATATATATATATATATATATATATATATATATATATATATATATTAAGCATTATGGGATAGTCAACAAGCTAACAGTGAAGGAAATGATGAAAATACAGGTAAGTATTGATGTAGCAGGAGTTGCAATGCTAAACCTTTAAGGACCATGGACAGTGCCGTGAGTTATTTCCATCTTGCATAGCATCCCAGCACTGAATCATTGTCAACTGAAATGTGCAAGTTGCAGTGTTTATTGGTATTTTGGAAAGTAGACTCCTTCATCTGAATAATATGTGAAATGTCAAAAAAATCTAAATAAATGTGTACAGACCTACTAGTTTAACATCTTCCACTAGATGGCATCGGTGACTCAAGCCTAATTTGTTTTTTTGTTTTTTTCTAAACCTTTAAAAATAAGGTATATTTGTCTGATGAAAATCCTGAAGGATACAGTATGTAGGAACAATTATGTTTTATGCAGGGTACTGTGTAGCACAGGTGCCAAATCATCTGTGGTTAATTAGACTTAGCTTGTATAGTGGGATGTAGGCCACATTAATGAAGCACTGCATGGGAAATAACCAGTAGTATTTAATAGTTAATGCTTATTGCATTGCTTTTGTAAGAGAATCTGCTCATTAGAGGTACACAATTTAAAATTTTCCTATACAGACTTTTCTTGGGTTAGTGGTATCAGCAGCCTAGTATGTAATATTAAGTAGTTACTTGAAATGAAAAAATGACAGACTCCTGCAATATGACCATCATACACATCAGAACTACATGTAAAATTAATATTATTAAACCTAATTGGCAATTTAGGAATTGGCATGGCGTTTTTAAAAACAAAATAATTCTTTGTTTTATGAAAAAAAAAATATCATTACTTAAAAAAATAAAAAAATCAAGACTTAGCTGTATATTGTATTCGATTTATTTAATGTATATTGAAAATAAAGAGCCAAAACGTGTCAAGTGGTTGTTTCTCTGTAAAAATTTGGTGGTGTTATTCTTATAAAAAAAAATCTGCCGAGTTCCCTTGTTGAAGACAGAACATTCTGAAAATGTCACGGCAAGCAGTGATCAGAATGTCATAGCGTTTTTGGTCGTGTGCCATATTGATATTCTGTTCCTGCTACAGTAGAGCCCTTAACCACTTAAGCCCCGGACCAATATGCTGCTAAATGACCCAAGGGGTTTTTACAATTCGGCACTGCGTCGCTTTAACAGACAATTGCGCGGCCGTGCGACATTGCTCTCAAACAAAATTTGCGTCCTTTTCTTTCCACAAATAGAGCTTTCTTTTGGTGGTATTTGATCGCCTCTGCGATTTTTATTTTTTGCGCTATATACAAAAATAGAGCGACATTTTTGAAAAAAAAATCTATATTTTTTACTTTTTGTTATCAGAAAAATCAAATAAACTAAATTTTAATCAAACATTTAGGCCAAAATTAATTCAGCCACATGTCTTTAGTAAAAAAAAATTGCAATAAAAAAAAAAACAGCTACCTAGCGGGAACAGCAACACTAATACAGCGATCAGAAAAATGATCCCTTAGTGACACTGGCAATAGGGAGTGAAAGGGTTAACTAGGGCGGTGATCAAGGGGTTAAAACTTTATTAGGGGAGGTACGGGGGCTACCCTGAACCTAACACTAACTGCCTGTCACACTGACACTAAATGCAGTGATCAGTACATATATGATCACTGCATTCAGTGACACTGTGACAGGGGGTGGGGGGGTGATCGGGGGGGTTAATGTGCCTATGTGTAGTGTGTGTCAGTGTAGTGTTAGTGCAGACTCACTGTGTGAGTCTTCTCTCCTCAGCGGCGGTTGAAAATACCGATGAGAGGAGAGATTACATCACTTCCCCTTCCTGTGTTTACACAGAAGGAGGAAGTGACAGGCAGGGGGAGCGCGCGGATTGGCTGGGAGCGATCCGGAGGGGGCGGACAAAAACGAACAGCCGCCCCCTCATCCCAGATCGCACCTGAAGCCACAGGAACCGCCGCAGGTACCGGGGGGGTCCGATTGGACCCACGTCTAGGCAGGGACGTACATGTACGCCAATGTGCCTGTACGTGCCATTCTGCCGACGTATATGTACATGCGGCGGTCCACAAGTGGTTAAAGTAAACCTGTCACAAAGCTGGACACTTCAAACAAAGACTATGGTGAAAAACAAAACGGGTTACTGTCAGTGAAATCCACGTCAATACAATCAGTAGATCTAGAGACATAGGGGTTTATTTACTAAAGGCAAACAGGCTCTCTACTTTACAGGAGAATTTTCACTTGGCAATGCAGTGTTCCCTTAGCTTAGTGAATGAGGTAACACTTTGCTGACTTCCATCATCCAGTACCAATATTTTTTTTTCTTTACTCATTATCATTATGTATTCTTTGCAACGTTGATTTTCACCACATTAATTAAGCCAAGGGAAAAATCCCTTGCAAAATGAATAGCCTATTTGCCTTTAGTAAATCTGATCCTTAGGCAGCTGAATTCATGCACTAACCTAAAAAGGTGATCTTGGCCTAACCAGCTCCCTAACCTCTCTGTTAATGTAATACAAGGATTTACTAACCAGTCAAGAGTCTTGGAGGTTGGGCTTGTCCATGCTAAACCCTTACAGAAAAGTCAAGATTTTAAATATTTGCAGCTGCTTATGTGGTTGAATCTACTGATGATTGCTGTATGCAGTACTCACTAATGGAATCTTTTTATCATAGGCTCCATCCAAATTTTCCTAGCATTGTGACAAATATAGTCTAAGTTTCATAATAACTTGAGATACACTCACCAGCCACTTTATTTGGTACGCCTGCTTAACAATTGGCTTTATTTAATAAGCTTATGCATGTATGCTTGCATATGGTTGTGTTTTCTTAACCAAATTGTATTCTCACAGTATTTACTATGCACCTGTAATACAAGGAATCCTTAGCTCTTTTTTTTCTCTTTTTAGTAAGTATGTGTTTGACCTACTAGTACTCCTTACAGATCATCACTTTTTTTGGATGCATGAATAAATGTATTCCTAGATTGTAAATGCTACTTTACAGTTTTCTAAAGCTAATTGTACTAATTTAATGTAATATGCAAGGATTGCATGCATTTATTTTTAACAGGTAAGCATGTATTGCCTTAATAACAGGTTATAAAAAATATCTACTTTTCTCTGTCTTTCTCTCACTTTCTATCATGTTATTGGAAAATGGCAGAGCACATCTTTGCCACTTCTGCTGTCTTTCACACTGTGCATCCAACATATTACATGGGTATTGTTCTTTATCATTATTACTATTTATTAGAGGCTCGAGCTGTGTGTTAATTCCCAGTAGATTTCCTGCTGTTGCATGCAGTATGTAAATATTTAGAATTATAGGTTAGGGGATTATGTAAAAAGAATCAATGCAAGCTCCTGGAGTATTCTTTACACATACAGATTTGTGTAACTTGCAAAATGTAATTGGCATAATAAAATATAAAAAAACGTTTTTTTTTTTTTTTTTATTTATTAAATACCAATGTTCCCCTACAACTAAGAGGGTATTGGCTGCATTCTGATTGTCCTTATGTTTTCCTAGAAAACTGTGGCCAGCATTGTGCTGTGCTTCTAACAGACAAAGATTCTACAAGTTTTCTGTTTAAAACTTTTTACCCAAAAAATAAAATAAACTTTTAAGTGAACCCTACATTTTGACATATGCCCCTCCCCATGTATATAATATTTATATACAAAAATTATTGGGGGGGGGGGAATTCAAGTTTAGATTATCTTGTCTCTGACATCCCAACAAGTTGTAAGAAGAGTCAGAAAGCCTATGACAATACCTATATTTTGTATATTATTTTTCGATTTGCCAGTCTTTTAAGATGTGCATGTCATTTAGAAGAAGTATTGATGGCTGCTAATCGTGATTTTTAAATGTGCATATTTCCATTTACCAGTATGACATCAAATAAAATATTTGTAAACTGCAGTTCCTATAGATCAGTATGCTTGCCCGCTAATTCAACAGATTTGGGCATTAAGTTCACATTTGTGGATACCTGCAGACTGCACTAATCACCACATTATTAAGGAAAGTGATCCCACCTTCCTCCTCTATTGGCCTAAACAGCAAGCTAAAGCAGTGAAATAGTGCATATTTCTTCCTCTTTTTCAGTTCTTTCATCTGACTGCTCTTAAATATTTATGTCAAGTTTAAAATGGCCTGTTTTTCCAGATTTGTGTGGCCCAGGTAGAAGGCAAATAAATGACAGTTCAAGAATTTATACTATTCTTCAACAGTCAAATCCTGGCCAAAACACTTCAGAGCAAATTGGAAAAAAGTTAGTGTTACCCCTAAAATAAGCCTTCACTTGTCATATAATGCATTGATATGAGCACATTCAATTCTTCTTATAGCTCTGGGTAAGGGTAGATTTGATTTTTTTTTCCTCAACCTGATTGTGTGCAATAAACACAAATATACTAGTATCTGAATTTAAGGGGCATTTATATAAAAATGCATCTACAATTTGTTAAAGTACAACTCCAATTCCAAACAAATTGGGACGCTGTGTAAAATCTACATACAAACTGAATGGAATGATTTGCAAATCTCCTAAACCCACATTTTTTTTTCACAATAGAAAATAGAAAACTATGTGCCATTTTAAGAAATAAAAGTAATTTTTATAATTGATTGCAGCAACACACCTCGAAAAATTTGGACAGGGCAACAAAAAGCTGGCAAAGTAAGTGGTATTAACAAAGAAGGGCTGGAAGAACATTTTCTCAACATAAAATTACAAAGACATTAAATGTGTCATCATCTACAGTACTTCATCTTATCAAAAGATTTCAAGGAACAAGTCCAAAATGCAATATTGAATGTCTGTGATCTTCAGACTCTCAGATGGCACTTCATTTAATATAGGCATGATTTTGTGAAGGACATAACCGCATAGGCTTAGTAACTCTACTTATACGTTTTCCATTCCATCCAAAAATGCAAGTTAAAGCTCCATCATGCAAAGAAGAAGCCATATTTGAACATGATCCAGAATCGCCGCTATCTTCTCTAGATCAAAGCTCATTTAAAATGCAAAGTGAAAAACGTATTTTTGGAAACCATGAGTGCCATGTCCTCCAGACTAAAGAGGAGAGAGAGCTTCTGGCTTGTTATCAGCACCAGTTCAAAACCCTGCATTTCTGATGGTATAAGGGTGCATTTGTGCATATGGAATAGGCAGATTGCACATCTGGAAAGCTATAAATATATACAGATTTTGGAGCAGCATATACTCCCGTCCAGACAGCGTTTTTTTCAGGGAAGGCATTGCATATTTCAGCAGGACAATGCTAAACTGAATACTGAATCTATGACAAAAGCATGACTTTGTGGTAGAAGCGTCCTGGTGCTTAACTGGTCTGTCTGCAGTCCAGACCTTTCTCCAACTGAAAATATTTGGTGCATTTTAAAACAGAAAATGTAACAAAGACCAAGGACTGTTGAGCAGTTGAAATTTTATATCAGGCAAGAATGGGACAACATTTCTCTCCCAATACTCCAGCAACTGGTCTCCTCAGTTCCCAGACATTTAAGAGGGGATGCTACACTGTGGTAAACATAGCCCTGTCACAACTATTTTAACCTCCCTGGTGGTATGATTATGTCGGATTTTTAAATCTCAAAGCGGTACACTGTTTTGCATGGAAATTTGGCCTTTTATATTGTAGGCCTGTAACTCTTAGGCTGCGTACACACAATCGGTCCAAACCGATGAAAACAGACCGTGTGTATGGCCCATCAGTCTTTTGTCGTTCAGTCCAAAGTTTTAAAACTTGCTTTAAAATCGGACTGATGGACGCCTGACCATCGGTCCAAACCGATGGTTAGTACGCAAAAGCATCGGTTCAAAACCCTCGCATGCTCAGAATCAATTTGACGCATGCTTGGAAGCATTGAACTTCTTTTTTTTCAGCACGTCGTTGTCTTTTACGTCACCACTTTCTGACATGATCGGTTTTTGAACTGATGGTGTGTACGCACATCAGACCATCAGTCTGTGAACCGATGAAAATTAACTTCAGTCCGTTTTTATCGGTTTGGACCAGTTTCAGTGGACAGATTCGATCGTGTGTACGGGCTAGCAGACAGGTTTGCAGCAGACAAAAGTTTTAAAGCATGCTTTAAAACTTGTCTGCTGCAAACCCGTCTGTCCGGCCAAAAATCCCCCGCATGCGTCGAATGGATTCGGCGCATGCGTGGAAGTATTTTACTTCCTGGTTCGGTGACGTTGCGGCGTCAACATCACCGCCACGTCACCGCCCTGTCTGTCCTGCAGGGATTTTGGTTTGATCATGTGTACACAGATCAAACCAAAATAGCCCAGCAGACAAGTCCGATGAAAACGGTCCGTCGGACCGTTTTCATCGGATAAATCTCCTCGTGTGTACGCGGCCCTAGGAATAACTCACCTAAATTTGTCCAAACAAGAGTCTAGTAAACATCCCAGGTATGATAACGTTTGAAACACAAAATCCTAAATTATACTATAATAAATAACTATAAATAATTATAAAAAAAAAATAAGAATAATATATTTTATTCAATAATGTATCAAATCAAAAACACTGAAATTTGCTCAGTCACAGAATCGTCGCTGTTGTCACTTTCAGTGTCAGATGACTAATTTCCCCACGATCAATACTGCAAGTGATTCTAATTAACTATCGCTATTTTCTAGCTGGTCTAAAACCACTTTTCAGGTAGAGGGGCACTTTTTGGATGCCATGGACATTCTTAAGTTTCCAGGCAGAAAGAGTGGCATGTATATTATAAAAGTGCATGCAGGGCACTGGACAAAGCACTAGGAACAAAAGGGAGGTGAAATGATTTGATACAGTAATGTAATCTTACAGATTACAGTGTATTGTATGTGTTCTGTTTTGTGTACTTTTTTTATTTTGCCACTGGGCTCCGCCCCCATTTGTTGCGACGTTTGCAGGGAATGGAGCCCGGAACATTGATGAATTGGAAGATCTGGTGAGACACAGCGGGGGAACATCGCATGATCCTAGGGACAAGATATGTAACCTCTACCAGGATATTACAATGTAATCCCGAGTGTGACTCGGGGTTACTGCTCTTGGTACTGAAAGTTAACCTCGAGCCTTACTTTGGATTACCACTAGGAAGGTTAAGATGTGTTGCTGCCATCAATTTCAAAATGACCTTATTTTTTTCTTATGTGAATAAAATATGGGTATATGAGAATTGCAAATCATTGCATTCTGTTTTTACATAGATTTTACAAAGCTTCCCAACTTGCAGGAAATATCTTAATCAGATAGCAATGCTAGTAACTGTGGCATGTAATGATATTAAGCTGAAATGGAATATTATTACTGTGTTTTTATGTGACCATTTTGTAAGGTCTGCTTTTACACAGTTGGCACCATATAGGGTATGCTTTCTCATACAAGGAAATTAAAACTAAAATGTAAAACCTTTGTTCAGTGACTAAATGGCTGGATATACAGTATTTCCTACCATACAAACCCATTAAAGCATTGTAGATTATAAACATATTGATTTATAGGCTATTATTTTAAACATTGTTTTTGATCTTTTTAAGCGTTGACATTTTGAAGTCATATTACAAAAAAGTTAACATATACAAAGACAGCATGGAGTAAAGTAAAACTGCATTCATAAAAAGCTTTGTGACAATTGACTAAGAAATATAAACTTTGCGCAAGTAGAATCATTAGGAACTGCTGTCTTAGAATAAGGCAACTTGGGGTATACAAAGTCATTGGTTGGTAGGGTGTATGTCTGGTTATTGCCTGCTTCCATTGCCTGGTTGTTAATGTCTCTGGGCTCCACTGGCCGATCGTTTCCAAGTTTTTAGTTCTGTTCCTACATTTTTCCCACCAAAGCTGCCTAAGCAGCATAATAATTCTTTACTGATTTTTGATGCATCTTTTTATTTTTAGAAATGCATATATTTTAAATCTACTCAAGAGCTCATTTTGATCTAGAGCAGGCATATCCAAACTACGGCCCTCCAGCTGTTGCGAAACTACACGTCCCATGAGGCATTGTAAAACTGACATTCACAAACATGACTAGGCAAGATGGGAATTGTAGTTCCTAAAAAACTGGAGGGCCATAGTTTTGGAGAGCCCTGATCTAGAGCATTTCTAGTTTTGATAGCAGGAAGGTAGAATTCTCTAAAGCCTTGAACTGATCTCACAGTTGTCTCAAATGATTAAACACTTCTTCAGCTCTTTTCTGAAGAGCAGAATTACCCTAGGTCAGTGATGGCGAACCTTGGCACCCCAAATGTATTGGAAATACATTTCCCTTGATGCTAAACTACACTGCAAAATGTATGGGCATCATGGGAAATGGCGAACCTTGGCACCCCAGATGTTTTGGAACTACATTTCCCTTGATGCTAAACTACACTGCAAAATGTATGGGCATCATGGGAAATGTAGTTCCAAAACATCTGGGGTGCCAAGGTTCACCATCACTGCCCTAGGTGTTACTCCAAAGAATAGAAAAAAAGGTTCAACAACTATATTCCAGTTCAGCTTCCATGGCAGCAACATATAGATCTGGCATGATATTTGCATGTAGTCCTAGATACATAGCTTATTTTTTGGAGATAATGGCAAACTTTCTGCTAAATTTGATACATTTGTTAATTATTGTCTGGTCACATCAACTCATTTAACAAGTTCATGTACATTCATTTGCTTTGTTGGACAAATAAATATTGGCTCTTTAAATTGTTAACGTGAACTCTTCCAAATTTGTAGAAACAAATGGTTTTAATCCATTTGACTATGGCTTTTCTCCAAAAATTCAGCACTGAGTAGGTGTGCATGCGTCCAATGTAGAAGTTAGTATACATTTTAATTTTTTCTCTCACTTGATGCTCAGCCCAGCCAGTCAGGATCAAGAATATCACTGCTGCGGAAACATCTGCTACTATTGTGTGGAATGTTGAGAATCCAGAATTGAAGGTCTTTGTTAAATATGTAGAACTGAGTAAGGTCCAGTTTTCTTAAAAAATAAATAAAAATTGCATGTTTTTAGGTTTACATCAGTAAGGGGGTGGGCTTTAAAGAGAATCTGTCATCTACAATGGAAGCCTATATGTTGTGTTAAATAATTCTCTTCATCATCCAGGCACAGAGCAGCTAAGAGATCCACTCCATGCATTTTCTATCAGGTTGAGACACTGTCATCTGCTAAGAAATTTACATAAAATGTGGAAAAATTTATTACTCAGTAATGACAACTTTTTAAAAAGAAACCAACTATCTCTAATCTTGCCTCTCATTTGACAGATTCACTATAAAGCTAGTACAGGCATACCCCACTTTTAAGTACACATTTGGGTTTATTTACTAAAGCTGGAAAGCGCAAAATCAGGCTCCCTTCTGCATATAAACCAATGAACTTCTAACCCCAGCTTGTTCAGTTAAGCCTGGTAATAAAACCTGGAAGCTCATTGGTTTTAATGCAGAAGTGAGCCTGATTTTTTGCTTTCCAGTGATAGTAAATAAACCCAATTGTGTACTTAAAACCGGGGTATGCCTGTACTTATAATTATGTGTGTACCTTTTAAAAAAACAAAACCAGCTATATATATATATATATATATATATATATATACTGTTAAATCAGAGATGTTAATAGACACACGGTGGAGGTTACTTTAATGACTGGGCACCCTTATCACAATATAATATAAAATTATTTATGTAGTGTGTGGTCTCATGCATTAATAAATTCCCCAAATCAAAAAAATAATAGAGCCCACTGTAAACATAACCTCTCTGGTAAGGAGGGAAAATGTAATCAGTACTCTCAAATTTATAGCAGTTTAAGACGATGACTGTGAACAGAATGAAACTTCCAAAGAGTTGTGATTTAATTAAAAGTGTAACCAAACTTGACATTGAGGTCTTTGGTATGTTGTTAGGGCCACTGGGACACATTATGCCTTTCACATATGTGGGCTAATATTGTCCTTCGAGAAATTATACGTTTTCCAAGTTTTTACAAGATAGGCATTCTAAATAACACACAGATCAATGCTCTTAATTCACGTCCCCCACACACACACACCTTTATAGTTGTACGCCTCTTTTCCAAGATTCCACAAAATAATAATCATAAATTATGTAGTGAAATTTAAATGATATGTTTTCTAATTCATATGTTTAATCAATTTCTTATCATTGGAAGTGCTTCTATGTTTAGCAGTTCTATCTGCCCAGGGTAGATAGGACAAATAAAATTGTGCCCTGCATTTCACTCCTTTGTTCCCAATTTACTGCTAAATTGTAAGGGAGTTGTCTTCATATTAAATGTCTTTCAGCATCAATTCTCTCAGAGATTATACATTATGTACCCCCTGCACATTACTGACTGAACATCAGAAGATGCAGAATAGGCCATGCTCATCCCATGGATCAGGACAATTTGTTTCTATTAACAGATGTAAAGACATCACAGTTTGGTGCTTGCTACTTTTCTCCTCAGAACACTGACTACAATCACTATTATTGATTGTGGCTATAGGTTACTAAGTGACCTGTAGTTTGTTATGATGAAAGATGTATACCAGTTTTTATTCAGCTCTCTTCAGAACATATTTAGGGATTTTACGCTCAATTCACAAAGCTTCGCAACAAACATCTTTATTTTATCCATTTTACTATAATTTTCAAATCTCAAAGGACTTAGCGGAAAATAACAAATTGTTGAAAATTACTGTTCTTATCCTAATGTTTTAGCTTTGTGAATTGAGCATTTATGTTGATGACCAAGCAGCAATTCTTTCCCCCCATATTTTTAAACAAATAAAACATATACAACTATACATTATCTTTCAATAAATCAATGCATCAAAGCAACATATCAAAGTTCAATACACAAAGTAGGTCTCAGTATAACCTATATTCACATACAGACCCTGTAAATCTGCACATTGCATAGATTGATCCAGTTCCCCTGCTGTATGTTGATGTAGGTATCCTCTTACTTTAAATAGGGTATATACAAATCATTATAAAGCCCTTGTAGATCTGAAAATTTCTGTAACACTTCACTTAATAAGTGATATCTATATTGCAATCAGTAAATGTATTGTTTTGTTCTAGCTATTTGGAAACTAAAATGCTTATAATTACACCCCTTTGTTTTTAAAGAAGGTGTACAGTCGTCTTCTTCCTCCTCAACTGATATGTTGTTGAGTTCACAACCATTGATCTGCTCACTCTACATGTAAATCCATATTTCTTTGATAGACCTACACAGGCCACCGTTAATGATCTGTGTTATTATTCTCAAATCATTGTGATTTGGGATGTACTAATGTTTGAGTCTGAACTGAGTTCATCTCGAACCCAGAGTAAACTGTCACAATAGACCACCTACCAAACATCTGTGGCTCCATCACACAGCCACACATAACAAAGGGCCAGAAATGCTGGTGACATCATTGACCTAAAATGGCCACTTGGCTCTATTTAGACAATGTCATTGAGCAGATATGGCCATATTAGGTCAATAATGTTGCCTGCACGTTTTAAACAATATATAAATGTATTTAATTATATAATTGCAATACTTAATTTGTACAAAAGACAGGAAATTGCATGCTGACAATTATATAAGCATGTGGCCATATTAGGTCAGTGATGTTATCGGCACCCCTGCCCCTTTAGTACGTTTGACTATGGGGTGGGGAATTGTAAGACCACAGCTGATTGGGACAGTGGCCTGATGTCATATGACAGTCTTCTGCGGACTTGCGCCAAACAACGTTTGATGATTCAAGGATCCAGTCTGACATTCTGTAATGTAAAAATCTGGGCCTGCAGGCATAAATTGGTCCTGCCCCTTTTTAATTTTTCAGGAATAAACTATATGTCTACATTTACCTTAGTGCAAGAATGTACAGAACATCCTTTTAATACTGTTAACATTTTCAAAACTGCAGAATCAGGATTTGTTACATGGTGCGCTAGCTAGACATTGCATGCTTTCTATACAAAATCCTGTACAGCCTTGGTATGCATGTTACTCTAGTATAGTCAGAAGCATCTAGACTTTACATATGGACAGTTCAATGAGTGTTTCCTGTGTTGTCCTGAAACTCTTCTAGGCAAAGAAGACTGGAAAGAGGAATCGGTAAATAGTACTCGGAGTGCTTTGGTAATAAAAGGTTTATCTCCTGGAACATCATATAAAGTGCAAGTTTATTCTGATGATCACAATGAATTGTATGCAGAAGAAACATTTCAGACAGGTCCAGGTGAGGCATATCTGCAGTGACTCCTGTGCCTCACATTAACGTATCAATATTCCTGCATGCTTCCAAGAAAAAAAATAGGCAGTATCAATTCAAACATTTCACAAGCAACAGGAGATAAATGTCATCAGCCAATCAGTCTGAGCAATAAGTAAAAGTGTCCTTCCAACAAATGTATTGTCTGAGAGAAATATGTGTGATTCTTTTCCTGTTGACATAAGAATTTGATATTTGCGTGTTTGTGTGTTTAAAACAGAAGACGCATAAAGTGTGTATTTTGTTTAGGTAAAGTGAATGCATGCTAAGGGATAATATTTTAGGTATGGTGGCGTCGAATAGTTGGAGCCAAGTAATGCTTTTTTCAGTGGAAGCAACCTGTGACACAGCTCAATGAGCTTACGTTTCCTTTTTTGTTCCTGCGGTACCTGTTAGTTAAGTGATCTACATACTTTTGCAAGTGCTTGCCACATTGTGGGTGATTAGCTTCATGAAAAGATTGATCACTGCTAGTAAGGGCTTTCTGTATTATGAAAATCCCAAGCTCCTAAAATATACACAGAACAATGCCAAAATGTATTGAACTAATGCTATCAAGTACTGAAAATTATGAAAGTGGATGCACACATGTATTGTGTGAGCTCATCAGATTATTTTCTAATGGAAATCTAGGCATGCAGAAGGGTTATTCATATGTTGGAACATGGGCAGAAAGTTCCAGTTTCATGGATCTGTCTGGTGGTGACACAGGCGTGTTGCTAGGATTGCGTTACTAAAACCATGGTGACTTTCCTAAAATAAACACTAGTATGTACAGGCAGTCCCCGAGTTACGAACGACTCCTACTTACGAACGGCCTCAAATGTCAGCCACTTGTGCTCAACGCTGGTCCTTGATACCTCCAAGCACCTCCGAAAACATCCCAAACTACAGTACTACATGGCCAGAAGAGCCCCAGATAACATAACAGTGCCTGGAACATCCCACATCCATGCACAGGCGAAAGTTACACATACAAATGCAGTGTTGCGACTTACAAACAACTTTCGACTTCCGAACAAACCTACAGTTCTTATTGTGTTCGTAACTCAGGGACTGCCTGTATATACTGTCTTGCTTTTTGCCTTACCTATATAACACGTTCATGACTGTCTAAGCATTTGAATAAATCATATTGCAAATTACCATCAGTACTTGCAGCACACAGTATTGATGTTTTGCTTGATTACACAAAAGATTAGTTGGTTTTATTTCTCAGAATGCAGTATTTATGCAAACACATAATAATAAATGTGGAAGGATACTAGTACATTGTGGTATACATATTCATCGGAATAATATTTTAATATGAAAGATATGACTCTTTTTGAGCTCATGAACATGGTCATCTTCTTCTTCACAGCATAAACTCACTGATATATTTGGTGCCCCTGGTGTAAGTAGCTGTGTGAAGGTACACATACAGAGGCAAATGCATCCAGGCGAAAGGTCCTGAATGCAGAAAGTGCATATGCCGTGTGCGTGAGCCCATATAGTAATGAGCAATCTTGGAAAACAGATTGAACTTTTCCTTTTTAGGATTACTAGACACTAAATCAGTTGTGTATGTTCAATATTGTTGTGAAATAAACTGATATATTCATGATTTGAAATATGTTATCCTCTGAAACATCCACATACTTACCTATGAATGTTTTTAATAACGCATGTACTTAGGCTTAATGCTTCAAGAAATCTAACTTTATCCCATGTGCATTGTTTGCAATTTATTGCAGTATTCAGGTACTTATAATTACAGGAACTGCCCTAAAACTTCATTCACTTAATTTAATAATTTAAGCCAGTCAGTATATGACCTACTTTGTGCATGCACAAATTACACGATAAGTGGTCTGTTATGTCTGCTACGTAGAGTATTTTTTCTTTTGCAAGTGCATCTTACAAGTTGGACCACTTAGTTTGTAAAAATAATAATTTTTCATTCTCTTCTTGTTTATAATTTAGAAGGTTTAGAACAATACTGTACTATTCTGAGAACAAATTGAAAATTTGAAAGGGATATGTATAGGTTTGAGTTATATAGCAATGTAAAGGGCCATGCAGCACATTGTCTGTACTTTGAATAGATTTGTAATGCATGAAACATATCGACAGAAATCAAATGACCTCAGGTGTTAGAGGACTTTTCCCATGTGTGCTGTGTTTTGGGGATTTTTTGATGCTGCAGTTTGACTGTGTTTTTTATGTTTCTCTCTAATATTGATTGTGAAATATGCCTCTAATTCCTGTACCTTTTCATATCTCTTTATATTCTGCAGCCATGGCAAGTCGGCAAGTTGACATTGCAACTCAGGGATGGTTTATTGGCCTCATGTGTGCGGTAGCCCTCTTGATATTAGTTTTATTGATTGTTTGTTTTATTCGAAGAAACAAAGGAGGAAAGTACCCAGGTAAGGCTTGCACATTTCTGTTTGTTAAAATGGAACCTCAAACAGATGTAAAAAAAAAAACAATAAATGTAGTTGTGTATTTATTTTAAAACTGTAATGTACTGTATTTTTAAGGCAATTCATATGAATTAGAGGCTGACATCAATTCAAATTATCACCTTTACTGCAGCACTAAGTATAGGTAGTAGTTGGGTCTGTACTCAGTTGTTCTGTTGTCATATGTGCTGAAAAAGAACATGCTGACAGGGTGAGTTCACTGTTCAACCACAGGCAGGTGTGGGAAATAAATAGCCTGTGTCACTAATCCACAGTAGGGAAATATCAGGTCACTGATCTGTGTAGTAGAGCTGTGTAAATATCAGGACTGTATGAACAAAAGTTATATAAGTCCTCTAATGGAGTTGGTTTTAAGAAAGCAGCATGAAGATGAAGCCATGGCAGATTTAGCAGTGAGAGTTTGCGTGTCTTTCACTGTAGTCAATATCCTTTGCATTATGATGCTTGTGTGATCACTGCTCCCATAGAAAATAATTGACACTGTATCTGAGGTCAGTTTAGCTTTTAAAAATTGTTTTACAAGAACTAACGGCATTTTTTTATGTTAAAATAGCATCTATCCATTATGCCCTGTACACACGATCGGACCTTTGTCCGACCAAATTCACATCGGAATTCCGATTGAGCATACACACGGTTGGAATTTCCGATGGTAAAAGTCAGTCGGACTTTTTCCATAAGAAATTCCGGTCATGTGTACGAGGCCTTAGGTTAACCAGTTACTACCAGGTCTATCTAAGATTCTCAATGTTCTTATGTTTTTATAAATGCACAGACCTTTTTATGGCAGATTCTTAGTTTGAGCTTGACTTTTCAAGTATCTAAGGTCCTCTGAAGTTCAATAGTTGCTATACTGTCAGTTGCCTAATTTCACACACTGGCCCCATTTACTAAAGCATAAAGTGAGATAAAGTAAACCATGTTTTATATTAAAAATCCAGTCTTAGATGCTAGACCTAAACACTTAAGTTTTAAAAATGCCCTTAAGGCCTGTAAAATGTGATCCTTATTCTAACAAGCTTAATCCTCACCTTCAATGTTAACCCTTAAAGAGAGCTCTTGGCACTTAACGTGGATGTAAACCCTCCATATACCCAGTGAAGTGAACAGCCTCAGATGATACACAGAAATTAACCACTTAAGGACCGGACCAATATGCTGCTAAATGCCCAGAGGCATTTTTACAATTCGGCACTGCGTCGGTTTAACAGACAATTGCGCGGTCGTGCGACGTGGCTCCCAAACAAAATTTGCGTCCTTTTCTTCCCACAAATAGAGCTTTCTTTTGATTGTAATTTGATCACCTCTGCGATTTTTATTTTTTGCGCTATATACAAAAATAGAGCGAATTTTTTTTAAAAAAAAAACTATATTTTTTACTTTTTGTTATAAGAAAAATCGAATAAACTAAATTGTAGTCAAACATTTAGGCCAAAATGTATTCAGCCACATGTCTTTAGTAAAAAAAAAATCGCAATAAAAAAAAAACTAGCTACCTAGCGGCAACAGTGACACTAATACACCGATCAGTCAAATTATCGCTTAGTGACTCTGTCAATAGGGGGTGAAAGGGTTAACTAGGGCGCTGATCAAGGGGTTAAAACTTTAATAGGGGGGGTACGGGGGCTACCCTGAACCTAACACTAACTGCCTGTCACACTGACACTAAATGCAGTGATCAGTAAATATATGATCACTGCATTCAGTGACACTGTGACAGGGGGGTGGGGGGGCGATCGGGGGGATTAATGTGCCTATGTGTCACTGGTGTCAGTGTAGTGTTGGTGCAGACTCACTTGTGATGTCTTCTCTCCTCAGCGGCGGTTGAAAATACCGCGGAGAGGAGAGATTACATCACTTCCCCCTTCCTGTGTTTACACAGGCAGAGGAAGTGACACATGCGGGGGAGGACGCGCATTGGCTGGGAGCGATCCGGAGGGGGCGGACAAAAACGAACAGCCGCCCCCTCATCCCGGATCGCTCGGACAGCCACGGGGACAGCCGCAAGTACCGGGGGGGGGGTCCCGATCGTCTAGGCAGGGACGTACAGGTACGCCAATGTGCCTGTACGTGCCATTCTGCCGACGTATATGTACATGCGGCGGTCCTTAAGGGGTTAAACAAATCTTGCTACATAAGTCTTACATGTATATCTTCTGTCTTCACCTTGATATACTGTTTAGAAAGTGCACGTTCTGTTAGAATTTTCACTTTCTGATTCCCCTGTAGGAGGAGATCATTGCTAGATACTGTAAGGCGGCGTACACACGAGGGGATATATCCGCTGAAAACGGTCCGATGGACCGTTTCAGCAGACATCTCCGCTCGTGTGTATGGGCTAGCGGACAGATTTGTCCACCCGACAGATTTCAAAGCATGCTTTGAAATCTATCCGGTGGGAATCTGTCCGCCCGACATGTCTGCTGGTTAGTACACTTACCAGCAGACATGTCGGCCCCCACCGCCGCCGCGCCGCTGCCGAATGGATTCGGCGCAAGCGCGGAAGTGTTTTACTTCCTGGTGCGGTGACGTTGCGGTGACGCGGCGGCGTCAACGTCACCGCCGCGTCACCGCCACGTCACCGCGCCTTCCGGCGGCGGGGAATTTGATCCGATGGTGTGTACACGCCATCGGATCAAACTCCCGATCGGACATATCCGATGGAAATGGTCCGCGGACCGTTTTCATCGGATATATCCGATCGTGTGTACGCCGCCTAAGAGTCTGAGACAGCTGATTAGAGGAAAGGCACTCTCCCTCCCCACACATGCAGAGGTTGCCTGTGTATAGTTTAGCAGTGTGCTAATCTATTTATAGCAACCTCATCGACACACGGTTCAGGCTCCCGTCTCAGAGAGCTTGTCAAAAGTTCTCAGGCTGATAACAGACAAATGGAGCAGGACAAAGCTATGAGACACAGGGATTTGAAGAGCAATGACACAACACTACAGATCTATGTGCCCAGCTCAAATTTCTTAGCTTAAAAAACAATTATACATCTCAGTCCCTGGCATGTGTTGAAATAAAGAATGCAGCTCTGGCTGCTAATACTTACCCCCTCTTCAGTACTGTACCCCACAGACTCACCCGGTACTGCAATCCAGAGCCACTCCTCTTGGAGTGAACATTGCAAAGTTTTATTTAACCCACTTCTTCTGAGCCCAAAGCATACACAACCAATCATCAGGCCTCCATGGACTCACAGGAGAATGCTGCAGAGAGCAGCACCATCTCATATGTGGCACAGCTCCCTGCAACATTCAAAATCTACCCAATACCAGAGGAAGTAGAGGATAGATGGACTCTTCTGTAGAAAAGTTATGTATAAAGATTTTTTTTAAAAGGTTCTCTAACTTTTCCAGTGAAGGGGGGGGGGGGGGTTTGAGTTAGATTGTATTCCCCCCTTACTTTCCCCGAAAACTAGCTATACCACAACACCTAATTTTCAACCCCTAGGTCTTCAGCCTTAAACATACTTAAGCTAACCTCTACACTAAGCCTGACACTTGACCAATTATTAATTTGATCTTCTCAACTTATCCTGCAACTGGAGCTTCTAAACTGAATCCTCATATTTGAATGGATAAGCTAACAACTAAACCTAATGGTTTGAATGAGCATAATTTCCTATAAGTGTGGTCAAAAGCATAAGCTGTGACATCTGCTCCAGATTGGTCAATACAGTATGTAGGGGCAGATCTAGGCTCCTTCCCAACCTCAACAGCAACCTAATAGGGAAAAAGAGAAATGGCACACTGTATTAACCAACAACTAATGTCCTTTGTTCCAACTTAACATAGAATTACAAGATAAAACTGTTATGCTCTTTTACACGGCAGGAGTACAACTGAAAACTCAACAGAACTTTATCTTGCATCGTGTGCCAATTTGGAACAAAGGAAAGACGTTTTTTTTACTTTATGTGGTATGCAATCTTTTCTTTTCTTAATTTGGATGTGGTCAAAAGCAGCTTCCTGTGCAAGAAGGAAACCTGTCCAAGTAGGCTACAGGCTGTAGTGTCACAAACGTGCTGATATCTGCAAGGAAAGTAAATACTGTCATTTGTAGATTCTATAGGGACACGGCTAATAAAAGGATCTGCACCTTTATTTAACTACCACTTGCTCTAAAAAGAGTCACTCCCTTGTAAGCTGAAATGCAAGGAAGCAGTGATAGAGGCACACTCTGCTGGTTTGACTCCATAGGAGAAGATGAGTTGAGTCCTAGTGTGACATAGACCTTAAGATAGTTATCATTTTAAAGAATACATCTTTATATAGTGAATTCTCTTTTGTGGTAAAATATCAGTGTCCCTCCATTCATTCGATCTTATTGTGTTTTTGTGTTAAGTTAAAGAAAAAGAGGATGCTCATGCAGATCCTGAAATCCAGCCTATGAAAGAAGATGATGGAACATTTGGTGAATACAGGTACAAGTCTACAACTGTAAACTCTACATTTTTGGTTAAATTTCTGAAATAAAAAAAAAAAATCCTGCTTTTGAAGATGCCTTTAACAATCAGACTGGTTTTTATTTTATTTTCCAAAGTGTCTTAGAAAAATGACAGCGTGTCTTTCAATGACAACACTTCCACTTGTAAGTAAAACAATCTGCACCCTGACTAGTATAGGCAGTTGTCTGTTAGCAGAGGCAACATTTTCAAGTGATTTTGTTGCAAATGCTAATTAGAGAATGAAAACAGGATTTACACGTATTGATGCACTTTGAATGAATCGGTTTTATAAATCAGCAGCTGGACTATATACTGTATGTATGTCCAGCCTCCTGTAGTGCCTATGGCCAGGCATATTATATGGGCACATTATAGGATCAGGAGCACAGAAGTATCTTCCAAACATAACCCTTGTCACACAACTGATGAAGATGTATTTCAGATAAGGCATGTCTTACCAGTTCCTTTGTACCTGAAATGTATATACCATCCCTAAATTCTCTCTGTAACTGAAAGAGAGATGAATTTAACTTAAAAATAATACATACAGTTTTTTATCAGAATGTCGGATGCTTTCCGTTTCACTCACTTTATCAAGGGCCGCCTCAAACATGTTAGGAGGCTTTTTATAAAGGTAATGTGTTCAGTTAAAATACCTAGTTATGCGCTGAGGAATATGCAAACATCTGAATTTTTCTTGCCATAACTGGATGTTAGATTCACTTCATCCTTCACTTCACTTAGCATGTTAGGCTTGAGTCTCACCAGAATGTGCATACGTATGTAGGTTGTTAATGATTTGAATCACAGAACAAAATGTAGATCAGCATACCCAAAATGCAGTTTATATGAGTTCTCCACAACCCTTTGATGTGAACAGTGGGGATGGGAAAATCAGGTGACGAGAGAGCCTTTTTCAATTACATAAATAGATCTATAGAATATGCAATTCTAATTTACTTGAATGTAATTAGTATTATATTTTAGTATCACATAGTAAGTCGGGCCCTGTATCCCCTCACTTTACACTCTAGTAAATCAGACACCATGGGGTTGATTTACTAAGGGCAAATAGGCTGTTCCATTTGCAAGGGAGTTGTCCTTTAGCTTAGTGAATGAGGTGAAGCTCTGCTGACTTCCATCATCCAATCATGTGCAAGCAAAAACATTTTTTTTCCCTTGTTTGTGATTGGGTATTTGTTGCTAAGTGAATTTTCAGCACATTCATTAAGCTTTAGGGAAAATTCCCTTGAAGAACGCAAATTCACTGTCTATTTTGTCTTTAGAAAATCAACCCCCATAACTTTATGGCCCCATACAGATGAGCAGACAGATTTGTTTCAAAACGGTCGGACAGACCGATTTGAACAAATCTGTCTGCTGGGGACGTATTGGTTTGATCGTGTACACACAATCAAACCAAAATCCCCGCCGCCAGACGGCGCGCTGACGTGGCGGTGACGTTGATGCCGCCACGTCACCGCACCAGAAAGTAAAACACTTCTGCGCATGCGTCGAAACCATTCGACGCCGGTGCGAGAAGACATGTCTGCTGGTTAGCGTACTAACCAGCAGACATGTCGTGCGGACGGGTTCCCAGCCGACAGATTTAAAAGCATGCTTTCAAATCTGTCGGCTGGCCAAATCCGTCGGCTCACCCGTACACACGATCGAATCTGTCTGCTGGGACGGTCTAGCAGACCGTTTCCAGCAGACAGATTTGGTCGTGTGTGCGCGGCCTATAACATAAATTGTTTATTATGATGTTTGGGTAATATTTCGAGTTTTTTCAGACTATTGTGCTTTAAATAAATGCCTAAATCATCATATAAAAATTGTTTGCAATCAGGCTTTCAAATTTCACGTGCAAATAATGATTTATATACCTTAGGTGATTTGTATTTATTTTCTTTATTTTTTGCTATGCATATATAGGTTAATTGAAAGGTAGGAGTTGTTTGCAAAAATGTATACAAAGCTTGAATTTATCCTATGACTTTCCTTGTTTAGAGTGATAAACGTTTGATATAGCATTTGCAAATTTTTATTATGCTCTGAAAATCTTACATGTTTACAATGTCAGTGAGATGCATGGACTGTACATCTGAGTATTAAAGTACATTAAGTAATAGTTGTCTTTCCTTTATCTCTCCTACTATGACCATGTTTATATAAGAAAGTATATAGATGACTACTATACCGCACTGACAAGAATCACAAATATGCTGTAGTCAATAGAAAATCATGTGTTTTTTAAATGTTGCTATAGTTTAAAAAAAAGGATTATGTGCAACAAGCTACTGCAAGTTTCTGCCATTTTTGTATTACTAATAAGTGTCATGTTATATTATCATATGTTCATGCTTTCTCAAGTTATGCTTCTTTTCTCTATCAGCGATGCTGAAGACCACAAACCGCTTAAAAAGGGAAGCCGGACTCCGTCAGATAGAACGGTGAAAAAAGATGACAGCGATGACAGTTTAGTTGACTACGGTGAAGGAGTAAATGGTCAGTTCAATGAAGATGGCTCCTTTATAGGACAATACAGTGGTAAAAAAGAAAAAGAGCCTGTAGAAGGCAATGAAAGTTCAGAAGCTCCATCTCCGGTGAACGCTATGAACTCCTTTGTGTAGACATTTCCACCTGGTCACATTCTCTTTTGCAGACTGCCATGTTTCATTCAGTGCACTCAGTTATCATTCAGTGGTTATATGGAAACACTATGTAGAGGCATATTCATACATTGAACAATACAATCAAAACACAAACTGTTGTAAGTGATACTGGATGTCAGTGTGACAGTAAAATGTCATCATCTTGTTCAAAGCGTAATTGTTTTCTACAGTGTGCAGGAACTGACACAGAATCTACAATGTAGCAAGATGAAAGAAGCCTAAAATCATCTTTCCTTTATGAAAACTGTAAATGCATGAAATGGTACACATTTCAAATACAAACTAGTGTATGTATGCCATGGTATGGTCCTTTGTTATGCAGTCCTTGCTCTGATACCTGGGTTTAGAGTCCGTTTCCTTTGTCAGTATTATAGTAGTGTTACAGTGTGTAAAACTTCAATGTCTATATAGACATTGCTAGTGAAATTGGTGAATTTATTGTATAATATATATACCATGTCTTTATAAAAGACTAGAACATATATATATGATGGCTAAATAATTTAAGTATGACACTTGCATTTGCTGATGCTTACTCCAACCCAAATATAATCTTTCTGCTCCCATTATTTTATCGCCTTTAACGTATAAAGTATTACACATTGTATTTTGTACACCATGTATCAATCAGGTTATTTAGAATGAACAAGTGATATGCTTTGCAATGCATACTGGGATTTGTATTTTTCAGTCACTGATGGGACATTGGAATGCCATGATTAGCATTACGAACCTGCAAGCATACTGTTCAGTGCCTTTATTTGAGATGCATTCCATGATGCACTGCTTGGCTGGATAAAAGAGCAAAGTTTGACTAGTGAACTACAGTATTTTGATTGCCAAAAATGTAAATTGTGTAAATTATAAAAAAAAATATGATAAATGTTATACTGAAATGGAGAGTAATCTTCTGTATTGTAAATTGCTGCTGCAGATCCACTGTTTACTGGTATTTCTATGAATGGCAAAGAGTGCATAGCACAAACACTAATCACACTTAGAACTGAAAGCACAGCATACACCGAAATCCCTACACTCTTTACACATAAAACTGGAGGACACATCCACCAGTTCCTTAGAAGGTGTTTCAGAAAACCTTCAGCTTGCAGAAAAAAATGATTAAGATTCCAGCAGAACTAAATAAATGATAAGAAAATGAAATGCAATAGAGAAAGCTGCTAACAAAGATTAGTAGAGGCGGATATTGGGCATCCGCTATGAAACCGTTACTTTGAGTAAGTCAACTTTTCCAATACTGTGGTTTAGCTTCATAAAACATTATATAACAGCCTATGGTTGAAGCAATGCTCAGTTTCATTTGCCAATAAATTGCTTTTTCATAACTTGCATCAAGTTTAATTTTAAGTAAGCTTTTGTATGTAGATATTTTGTTCAATTTGTAAATATACAGAAAGATTAGATGCTTTATGCTTCTAGATGTTACAAAGATATAAAGCAGAGGTATGTTGTACTGGGTAAGATAAGAAAAAAAATATAGCTTATGGAGTGCATGGTATTTTTAAGACATCTACTCAAATGCATTTATTTTGCTGTGAAAACAACATAGTGAACTATTGTACTTACTGCAGACTTCTTGAACTTGTGCCCGTATGTTATATATTGTCATTCCTTCTTTTAGTAATGATAGGAATAAAGCACAAGTTTGGCAGCTGTGTACCCACACTCCTAGTTTTTCCTTCACTCATTCATGTACATTCTGTAACCCATCCACCTCTACAGCACAACATGTTATTGTGTGTTGATCGGACCTGAAGAATTAAAAAGAATTTATACAGATCAAACATTAAAGCACAATGGCACAGAATCTTGGGATAGAAAAGCTTACCAGTGGCTGTGATGGTCGTTTATCAAGGGAAAAATCACTGTGACATAATTCTGTGTTGTGTCAATTTATATTGCAAAAAAAAAAAAAAAAATGCTTCAACTTAGACACGGTAATTTGTCTACATTCATGAAGGAAGTATTTGTCTTCATATTGTGACCCCATTGTGCTTTATAATTGACACAAGAGAGCATGAGAATTGTGCCTTAGTCCTTGATCAATGACCTCCAGACAAGTAACACATGCTAACACAAAATATGCATGTTATGTTTCATCCACAGACTCTCTTGTGTAAAAATAAAAATTTTGTATGATAATAAATGTGTTCCAATTTATTAACTGTATGTGTCAGTAATTTCAATGTGCATTTCTTAAACATATGTGGGGCATTACAGAATGGGCGCTAAGTAATGCACAACAAATTTATCATATTTCACTTTTTTTTTTTCGTGTAGCAGACAGACCAATAATAAAATGACACTGGATTCCTGCATTTGCATTTTTCTACCGTACATGCTTTGAATACATGCATTAATTTAATTTATTTACATTGCATTAGTCCAGTGTTTCTCAACTCCAGTCCTCAAGCCCCCCCAACAGGTCATGTTTTCAGGATTTCCTTCAGATGAAAAGTCTGTGGGAATTACTAAGGCAGTGAAACTGATCAAATCACCTGTGCAAAATAATGGAAATCCTGAAAACCTGACCTGTTGGGGGCCTTGAGGACTGGAGTTGAGAAACACTGCATTAGTCCATCCTTTTATTAGCTAAAAAATTAAAACTTTATTGTGAACGTCTTGCTGCCATTGCTGTTTTTCTTCTACATTTACAGTTGATCTAAAGGCAAAACGTTTATCATTTTGATAGCATAAGGGAGAGTTATAACCCCTACCATCTGCGCTATTTAAAAAGTGAGGGAATATCTGGTTGTGACAATTTCATCAGAACTAGTTTCCATTTTGAAAGATGTCCCCTCTGTTCTTGTTCTCGTGACAACACAGAATTTGGGATGGCACATTCAATTTTGGAAACAGTATACAGGACAAATAGAGAGGGTGAATCTCCCTAACGAGGGTACAGACCTCAGATACAACATGGCAGGTGTTCTAATCCATCGCCATTCTAAAATAAAGTTTTGCTTATAATTATACTTTCATTTTGCAAATAAGATAAAACTACAGATTTATTACTGTAGTTGTTAATTTTATAGTACAGATGTATCAATACATGTGTAACAGCAGTGTATTTATAAGCATTGTTTTCAGTTCCTGAATATCAGTTAAGGAAAAGTTCTTTTGACCAGGAATGTATCATTCGTCCGAAACAAAATTCATAAAAATTAAGTAGCGCAGTATATTTTGTCTCAGATACTACAAAAGTGGTATGTCAGGATAGTGAATATTAAACCGCTTAACCACCGCCGCATGTAGATATACGTCCACAGAACGGCACGTACAGGCAGATGGATGTGTTGGCACGTCCCTGCCTTCCCGCGGGTTGGGGATCCGATCGGGACCCCCCCCCCCGGTACATCCGGCGGTCGGTAAGCCTCTGGGAGCGATCCGGAATGAGGGGGCAGCTGTTCGTTTCTGTCAGCCCCCTCGCGATCGCTCCCAGCAAATCTGTTTTCCCCTCTGCCTGTGTAATGTAAACACAGGCAGAGGAAGTGATGTCATTCTCCTCTCGGCGATCTTTTCATTCCGGTGAGAGGAGAGAAGACATCACAAAGTGAGTTGCACCTAACACTACACTGAAACCAGTACACATAGGCACACTTAACCCCCTCAGATCACCCCCCCAGCCCCCTGTCACAGTGTCACTGATTGCAGTGATCATATATTTACTGATGACTGCATTTAGTGTCAGTGTGACAGTTGCAGGGCAGTTAGTCTTAGGCCCCTTTAGGTCTGGGGTAGCCCCCTACCCCCCCTAATAAAGGTTTAACCCCTTGATCACCGCCCTAGTTAACCCTTTCACCCCCTATTGCCAGTGTCACTAAGCGTTCGGTTTTCTGCAATTTTTTTTTTTACTAAAGACATGTGGCTGAATACATTTTGGCCTAAATGTTTGACTAAAATTTAGTTTATTCGATTTTTTTCTTATAACAAATAGTAGAACATTTTAAAAAAAAATCAAAATTTTCGGTCTTTTTCTGTTTATATCGCAAAAAAAAAAAAATCGCAGAGGCAATCAAATACCATCAAAAGAAAGCTCTATTTGTTGGTAGAAAAGGATGCAAATTTTGTTTCGGTACAACATTGCATGACCGCGCAATTACCAGTTAAAGCAGCGCAGTGCCAAATTGTAAAAACATTTACAAAAAGCATTTAGCAGCATATTGGTCCGGGGCTTAAGTGGTAAATCTATGATTTGTATTGCTTTTTCATTTTTTTTTTCCTTTATTGATTTATTTTTTTAGCATAGATAATATAGAAGCATGCAACATAAAGTATAAGTAAGGGAAACAAACAAACAGAATAGAACATATCCAATTTTTTGGAAACAGCATGAATCAGCAAAAAAAATATATATATATATATATATATATATATATATATATATATATATATATATATATTTTTTTTTTTTTTATTCTGAGTAGTAGGGTTCACTGCATTCCTTATAGTACAAGCACTGTGGTTTCTCCAAGTGGACCACTGTGCCCAAAAGGACTGTTGCTTACCATTTTTGATGGCAAACTTTAATTCAAATTCTGTTTGCATGTTTAAATTAAACACGAAGGGCATGCACTCAGGAGGATCCTTCTGTTTGCAAGCTGCTGCCACCAACCTTCTGGCAGCGATTATACAATGAGTAATAAAGGACCTGTCTTGTGAAGGCCGCTGCTTGTTGTTTAGCAACAGTCATAGTTGGGTTTATTGGGGGCTGTATTAGGTCAGAAATAGAGATGACAGTGTCCCAGAATTTTGAAACTTTAAAATAGGCCCACCAAACACGTAGAAGGGTACCAGTGTCCCCGTAATCTCCCCAACATGTACTGTATGTGAAGCAGCGGGGAAGATTTTGGCTAGGTGAGCAGAGGTATAGTACCATCAGTGTGGTAATTTAGGGAAAGTTTCTCAGTCAGTGACACAACTTTTTAAGAGGCAATTGTATAGCCTGTGCCCATTGGACTGGCTAAAAGGACTGAGATAAGTTCACTTCCCTATGTAGCATAGACCGTGTTTGTTTAGCAAGGAGTCGTCGTGAATAATAATGCAGTACATGTAAGAGATGCCTTTTCTAAGTGTAGTTTGATCTTTGTAGAATGTGAGGATTGCTGAAGGAATCAATCTGTCTGTCCCATGGCAGGCAATTCAAAATGTGTCTGAGATGCAGATCTTCAAAAAAGTCCCTGGTAGGGAGGCCAAAATGATTTTTGTTGCTTTTATTAAAGCATTACTAAAGTCTAATAGTCTATACAAATTAATATAGAACAGAGGTTTAAACCATGTTTTGCCATACAGTGCAGAAAGACTCATATTTCTACTTGTGTACAGCCACGTCATATATCCATGCCACTTAAAAGAACTTCTGGTCAAGGGCCACTCATTGCACAGCTACCTTCATTCACCTGATTACAGTATTTAGGATTTCAAGACCCATTAGTTATAAGATTAGTCAAACCGCCCATACTCCTTTGTTAATTAAATATACTCCACATGAGGATGCTGACTGAACTTGGGAACCGCTTTCAATTATTTTGGAGGTGTGTCTTCATCTCAGGCTGCCTGTGCATGTAGGAGCAAGCAGCGTCCACACATAAAAATGTAGTCCTGTTATTAAGAGCATGCATGCAAGGTTAGCACAGTAGGACAAGGTGTGGGTAAGAAACACCCTACAACCAGTGGCGGCCCGTCCATATTGGGCACTGCCCCCCTCCCCCCAGCCAGTAAAAAAAATGAAACGAAAAAAAAGTCCTTATGTGCACTGTGTCCGGGCACAGGGCGCCGGGCACAGTGAAGTGCCGCCACGATTGCAGACGTGGCGGCGGCACTACATTAGCAAATAAAATACGCCTATGTGGCGCAGACCGTCGCGCCACTGTTTTTGGCCTGTATTATGGCCGGGCGGGTGCAGTGAGTGCACACAGAGTATTGAACTATTTCACCGCCCCAGTGGGCGGTGCTTTCTTTCACAGAGTCCAACACATTCAGGAAGTGACCTCAGACCTGCAGCTCCGGAGAACGCACCGCCGGAGAGGATCTGCTGCAGAGGTAGAGAACAAACTGAAGCCATGCCTTCCCCCCCCTGCCCCGGTTATTAGCTGAAATGTGTTTCCTCCAGTTTATTAACATTTCTGTTAATAAAAAAAGGTAGAAGCCATGCCTTCCCCGGGAAGGCATGGCTTCTACTTTTTTTATTAACAGAAATGTTACTAAACTGGGGGAAACAAACTTTATCTAATAACCAGGGGGGGGGGGGGGCGCTTTTTACCAAGAAATGTACATATAAAAAAAATATAATGATGGGGAAGGCTTCGCCATCTTTATCTTTTTTTTTATATGTATAGTGCTTGGTGAAAAGCGTCCCCCCCCCCCCCTGATTATTAGATAAAATGTGTTTTTCCCCAGTCCCCCCTGTGAGAAATATACAGCCATCAGAAATCCCCATTGCAATCCCCCCACGCTTATTGAAGGGGGGGGGGTGTCCATCCCGGGTGGAAAGGCTGCCGTCACGGATGGTTTCTAATGTTCAATGAACATTATGGGTGAAATGGCGTCAGCTGCAACCCCCCCTCCCCTGTTTTTTAAATGCATATTGTGTCTGAAATGGTGGCCGTCACATCCCACCCCCCTTTATGAAAACGTTTTTGAAATGCATATTGTGGCTGAAATGTCTGCCGTCAGGTAGCAAACTCCCCCCTCCCCCTTATTGTTTTTTTTTAAATGCACATTCTGTGCCTGATCCCCACCCATCCACCTCGGAGCCTGTTATTGTAGTTAGACTGCTGGGACTTGTTCTCCATCTTCTCCTGGGGCTGATGGAGATTGGAGAACTACAAGTCCCAGCAGGTTATACATACAATAAGGCTCTGAGGTGGATGGGTGTGGATGGCATGCACCTGAGCCCAGGAGACGATGGAGAACTTACAAGTCCCAGCAGGTTATAATATAAAGCTCTGAGGTGGATGGATGTCTGGACAGTGACACAGTGGGGACAATTGGCACAGCGGCATGGATGGGCACAGTGGTGACAATTGGCAAAGTGGCTGCGTTTGATGGCATGGCGCTGTTTATGCGTTTGATGGCATGGCACAGTAGCTGCGTTTGATGGCATGGCATTGTTTCTGCATTTGATGGCATGGCACTGTTTTTGCATTTGATGGCATGGCACTGTTTCCGCGTTTGATGGCATGGCACTGTTTCTGCGTTTGATAGCATGGCAATGTGGCTGTGTTTGATGGCATAGCACTGTGGCTGTGTTTGATGGCATGGCACAGTGACTGCGTTTGATGCCATGGCACAGTGACTGCGTTTGATGGCACAGTGACTGCGTTTGATGGCACAGTGGTGATAATTGATGGCACAGTGGCTGCGTTTGATGGCATGGCACAGTGACTGCGTTTGATGGCATGGCGCAGTGACTGCGTTTGATGGCATAGCGGCTGCGTTTGATGGCATGGCACAGTGGTGACAATTGATGGCACAGTAGGCTGCGTTTGATGGCATGGCACAGTGGCTGCGTTTGATGGCATGGCACAGTGGCTGCGTTTGATGGCATGGCACAGTGACTGCGTTTGATGGCATGGCACAGTGACTGCGTTTGATGGCACAGCGGCTGCATTTGATGGCACAGTGGTGACAATTGATGGCAAAGGGGCTGCGTTTGACGGCATGGCACAGGGGCTGCGTTTGATGGCATGGCACAGTGGCTGCATTTGATGGGCACAGTGAGGCTGCGATTTAAAAAAAATGTTGCACCCCCCCAAAAATTTGGAGCACCAGCCGCCACTGCCTACAACCGAAAGACATAGCCAACAATGAGGGGAGATCATAGAAGTGCAGGAAAGGTAAGATTAGATACAGAAAGAAGCTTCCTGGTCATCAGGTCCTGGGGCCATGATGTTGCCTCTTCAGTATAAAACAGTTGCAGAACAGTGCTTACACTGTAGGATGTTCAGAGTGCTGTTGAAAATAGCCAATGCTTTCAGTGACTGGGGAAGAGACTGCAATTGTTACATGAATGCAACCCTACAGCTACTTTTAAAATAAGGAAAAAATATTGATAATTATTTATTCAGGATATTTATCCAAATCCACAGTTTTTTATCCATATCCTGTAATCAGATGACAATGCTGTTCCTTCTGAAGTGAAAATCGCAGAGCAACCTCGCGCTGATCTTAGCTGAACATATAGTTTAAACTTGCTTTAATTAAAACACAAATGAAAGCCTATCTCTAGATAATAAATTGTATGCAGTTTGTGCAACATTATTATAGGTACTTAGATATCACTGTCAATGTATGCAGTGCTTTGCTTATACTTTTGCGGGACAGTTTGTCATGAATCTGCAGTAAGGTTCACGTCTGTCTGTCTGCTTACCTCTCTGCAATGTTCAACTTAGAGACCGATCGCAGTTCATCTGTGTGCTTAAGTAGTCTTTCCCAAAGCATGGCTCCAACCCAGCCTCTTACAGGAAACACTATATTAACCTGTGCACTGCAAACCAAGCCTTGCCGATCAACATTTGTGATGGGCGTTCCTGTGTCATTCGTGCCGTGCATGCTTTGTTTGTTCCGTGTACCGATTTGGCTTTCTCCTGACCATCTCTGCCTGCCTGTTATCCCAAGCTTCGGCTTGTCCTGACCATCCCTGTCTGCTTGTCCTGCCTACCGTCCATTCCTCGTTGCCTTGTGCTGGTGCTTCCTCTCCATCTTCCAGAGCCAGCCATGAGGTGAGTGTGAGCTGGGAGACCCTAGGGGCCATGACCTGGAGTCAGCTGCAGCGTAGTCCATCCTCATCAGAGGTTTTGGTGAAAACCTGCTGGCTCTTAGACCCTGTGCCCTGGGGAATCTTACACTCCAACTCCCTGTTCAGGACCGTAGCTGCGTCCCAGAACCCTCAATCCTTGGGTCAACAACCTTCACAGGGTGTTCCTAGTCCCTTGGACCGCAAGGGGCCTGACACAGTTGCCTTTTTACAGGAACTGTGAAAAAAAAATACTTAAATCATTTTTGATACTTTTGGATGGGAACACATGTTTAGGTCCATGGACTCAAATTTGGTGACAGTTTTTGAAAGTTTGTGAAATAAGGAGATGTATGTGATTTTAATGTAGCAATCCATTGTCTTTTTATTAGGGTGGATTCACACTTTTCCCTTGTGGAAACAACGCCATGCAGTAATACTTCTGTAAATGTACAGGTACATCTCCAAACATTTGAATATCATCAAAAAGTTAATTTATTTTAGTAATTCAATTCAGAATGTTAAACTCATATAATATATAAATTCATTACACTCAGAGTAATATATTTCAAGCATGTACTTATTTTCATTTTGATGATTATGGCTTACAGTTAGGGATGAGCCGAACACCCCCCGTTCGATGTGCACCAGAACCTTCAAACGGACCGAATGTTCGCACGAACATTTAGAACCCCATTGACGTCTATGGGATTTGAACGTTCGAATTCAAAAGTGCTCATTTTAAAGCCTAATATGCAAGTTATTGTCGGAAAACGGGTTTGAAAACCCGAGTCTTGCCCCAGGGAACATGTATCAATGGAAAAAAAGTTTTAAAAACAGTTGTTTTTTCTAGAGCAGTGATTTTAATGATGTTTTAAGTGAAAAACAAAAAATTCCTATAAATATCGTACCTGCTGGGTGTCTATAGTATGCCTGTGAAGTGGCACGTGTTTAGAACTGTCCCTGCACAAAATTAGATTGCTATAAGAAAAAAGTAATTTACACCTGCTAGCGGCTTAAATGTAATGTCTGGTCCCTGCAATATGGATGAAAATCATTGAGAAAAATAGCACGGGTTTCCCCCAACTCCCCCCAGGTCATTACAAGCCCCTTTGGCCCTATATACTTCGAACAGCAGTATATAGGCAGTGCAAACAAGCTTTGGGCCCTAGGTGTTGGTGTTGCCACAACACTGTAAGCCTTCACAGTTAGTCTTGGTGGACGCTGGAACGCCCGCTGTGTGAACTATTATATCAAGAACTGTAATTACATGCCATTGTTAAACAATGGTAGAAAAATTGGGCCTTTGGTGCCCAAGTCCTCAGTCCTCAGTTACTCTTGGTGGGCACAGGAATGGGCCCTGCTGTGAAATATTAGATCAAGAATTGTAATAACATGCCCCTGTTGAACAGGGGCAGAAAAATTGGGCCTTGGTGGTGCTGGTGCCACAACTCTGTAAGCCCTCACAGTTACTCTTGGTGGGCACAGGAATGGGCCCTGCTGTGAAATATTAGATCAAGAATTGTAATTACATGCCCCTGTTGAACATGGGCAAAAAAATGGGCCTTTGTTGGTGGTGGTGATGGTGCAACAACACTGCAACCCCTCACATATACTCTAGTTTGAGCGCAGGAATGAGCCCGCTGCAAAGTATTGCATCAAAAATTGTAATTACACGCCCCTGTTAAACAGGGGCAGACAAATTGGGCCTTGGGCACTGGTGCTGGTGCCACAACACAGCAACCCCTCACAGATACTCTAGTTGGAGCGCAGGAATGAGCCCGCTGCCAAGTATTGCATCACAAATTGTGATTACACGCCCCTGTTAAAATGGGGCAGAAAATTGGGCCTTAGGCACTGGTGCTGGTGCCCAGAACCAAAAATGTTCTTACAAGCTATCAGCATGATCATTGAGGAGAAAAGGATAGTCACTCAGCATCAGCATATGCAGTCTTGCAGGGATCTGACATTTAAAAATCAAAAAATGATTCAGTTACATCAGCATTAGGTAGCTGGTGGTGATCCAAGCCTGATTCATTTTTATGAAGGTCAGTCGATCGACCGAGTCGGTGGAGAGGCACACCCTGTGATCGGTTACAAAGCCTCCAGCAGCACTGAATGTGCGTTCTGAAAGAATGCTGGATGCAGGAAAAGCCAGTAGCTCAATTGCGTACTGTGCAAGCTCTGGCCAGTGATCCATCCTCAAGACCCACTAAGCCAGAGGATTTTCGGTGGGAAAGGTGTCCAAGTCTGATCTTGCCCCTAGGTATTCCCGCACCATGTAAAACAGATGCTGGCGATGGTTCTTCTCCTTCTGTGACTGACTGAAGCCTCAGCAACACGTTGTCCAGGACCAGGATTTTGTAACCTCCCAGTTTCTGGGAACGCGTTGCACAGACCTTTCTGCAAGGCCTCCCGAAGATGTTTCATCTTCTGCTACCTCTGTGCTGGCAAGATAAGGTCCGCAACCTTTCTCTTGTAACGTGGATCAAGGAGGGTTGCCAGCCAGTAATGATCCCTCTCCTTGATAGCACGAATACGAGGATCATTCCACAGGCTTTGCAGGATCAGGAAAGCCATACAACGTAGGTTTGCTGAGGCATTCGGTGCGGAGTACTCTGGGTTACTGAGGACGACATGATCCGCAGCCACCTCGTCCCAGCCACATACAAGTCCATGGGTTCCTTAGGACTGTAATTGATCCCTTGAAGACTGCTGTTGATGCTAAGCTACACCTCCATGCTGACACAATCCTCCTCCTCTTCCTGTGTGATAGGTGGGCAAGCAGGAACACTGTCTGCATAAAGGGGGCCTTAAGAGGTAAGGAAGTCCTCCTCTTCCTCCCTCTGTTCTGTCTAAAGAGCCCTGTCCATTATTCCACGCAGCGTGTGCTCCAACAGGTAAATAAGAGGGACAGTCTCACTGATGCATGCACTGTCACTGCTCACCATCCTCGTGGCCTCCTCAAATGGTGACAGAACAGTGCATGCATCCCTGATCATGGCCCACTGGCGTGGGGGAAAAAACCCAAGCTCCCCTGACCCTGTCCTGCTGCCATATTGGCACAGATACTAATTGATGGCCCTCTGCTGCGTGTGCAGCCGCTGCAGCATGGCCAACATAGAGTTCCACCTGGTGGGCATGTCACAGATTAGGCGGTTCTTGGGCAGGTTGCATTCCTTTTGGAGGTCTGCTAGCCGAGCACTGGCATTTTATGACTGTCGGAAATGCACACAGACTTTCCTGGCCTGCTTCAGGACATCTGGAACCTTGATTTCCAAATTAAATGCAAAATTTACTTTCATCCGAAAAGAGGACTTTGGATGCATCTGACATAGTCTTGGGTTCAGGAGTGGCTTGACACAAGGAATGCGACAGTTGTAGCCCATGTCCTAGATACATCTGTGGTGGCTCTTGAAGCACTGACCCCAGCCATAGTCCACTACTTGTGAATCCTCCCCAAATTCTTGAATGGCCTTTGCTTTACAATCCTCTCAAGGCTGCGGTTATCCCTTTTTGCTTGTGCATCTTTTTCGACTTGGATACAGCACTCTGTTAACAGCTAACTTTAGCAACTACCTTTTCTTACGTTTTCTGACTTAGCCTCCTTGTGGCGGGGGGGGGGGGCAGTGACTGTCTTTTGGACAACTGCCAAGTCAGCAGTCTTCCCCATGATTGTGTAACCTTCTGAACCAGACTGGGAGACCATTTAAAGGCTCAGGAAACATTTACAGGTGTTTTGAGCTAATTCACTGATTAGAGTGTGAGAGTGTGTCTACAAAAGTAAACTTTTTCACAATACTCTAAGTTTTTTGAGGTACAGAATTTTGGGGTTTCACTAGCTGTGAGCAATAATCATCAAAATTAACCACTTGCTTACTGGGCACATATACCCCATTCCTGCCAAGGCCACAGCTTTCAGCACTGTCATGCTTTGACAATTAGGCGGTAGTGCGACGTTCCTCCCAAACAAAACTGTCCTTTTTTCCCACAAATAGAGCTTTCTTATGGTGGTATTTGATCACCTCTGCAGTTTTTATTTTTTGCGCTATAAACAAAAAACTGTCAATTTTGAAAAAAACACAATGGGCTAGATTCAGATAGAATTGCCTATTTTTAGGCGGGCGTAGCGTATCCCAGATACACTACGCCGCCGTAACTTTGAGCGGCAGGTACGGTATTCAGAAAGAACCTGCTCCCTAAGTTACGGCGGTGTAGCGTATCTGGTCCGGCGTAAGCCCGCGTAATTGAAAATAGGAAGGAGGTGAGCGTGTAGTATTCAAGTGAGCCGTGACCCCACGTAAATGACGCGTCTGTGGACGTATCCTAGTGCGCATGCGCGAAAATCACGTCGGAAATACTCATTGATAACGACGTGAACGTAACTTACGCCCAGCCCCATTCTCGAACGATTTACATAAACGACATAAAATTCGACGCTGTCCCGACGTCCATACTTAACATTGCCTGAGCCTCATATAGCAGGGGTAACTTTACGCCGGAAAAAGCCTTACGCAAACAACGCAAATAGATACGCCAGGCACAACTACGTTCGTGAACCGGCGTATCTACCTTATTTGCATATTGAACACGTAAATCGACGGAAGCGCCACCTAGCGGCCAGCGTAAATATGCAACTAAGATACGACGGCGTAAGAGACTTACACCACTCGTATCTTAGCTAAATTTCTGGCGTATCTTGTTTTCTGAATACAGAAAAAAGATACGCCGGCGCATTTTTAAAAGTTACGCGGCATATCTCGAGATACGCCGACGTATCTTCTTTCTGAATCTAGCCCAATATTTTTTACTTTTTGCTATAATAAATAAATACTCAATTCTTCTACATATTTTTGGTAAAAAAAATCGCAATATGCGTATAGTGATTGTTTTGCGCAAAAGTTATAGCGCCTACAAAATAGAGGATAGAATTATGAATTTTTTTAAAAAAAAATTAAACTAGTAATATCCGTTATCTGCGATTTTTTTGAGGACTGCGATAATAGGACGGACACATTTCTACAGCGAACAGTGCTATAAAACTGCACTGATTACTGTATAAATGTGGCAGGGAAGGGGTTAACACTAGGGGGCGATCAAGGGGTTAAATGTGTTTCCTTGGAGTGATACTGACTGGGGGAGGTGACCGATCGGTGTCGCTATGTACAAGGGACACACCATCGGTTTCCTCTCCCTGACAGGATGTGGATCTCTGTGTTTACACCGCGTTTGCCATTTACACTCTGTAAATGGCAAACGCGGTAAATGGCGGACATTGCGGACGCCAGGCATGCGCACCGGCACCTGAGTGACTTCCTCGGACCTCCCGCCATTGTAGAGGCACCTTGTGGCTGTCATTCTACAATAGCTGGGGTTTAGTTTACCACACAGACATGGAATGATTATTATTATTTTTTTTTTAAGTGGCATATTTTATTTACTTAAACGAAGAATACAGTACTTATAAAAGGATTGTCACAAAAGCCTCTTAATGTTACTATAAATAATGAAACGTAAATCTTCTGACAAAAGTCTGAATAGGCTACCCATTGGTAAACTGGATTATTTGATAAGTCCCATGTAAAAGAGAGAATGCAATGATACTTTTTTAAATAGTGTTTTTTGAGTGGAAGATATCCAAACTTACCTAAATCTGAGATAACAAACCCTTTAAATGTATAGAATATTAAAACTTCTGGTTATACATGCAACAAGGAAATCTCAATAGATTGATAACTAATTTCATTTCAAATGATTTATTGAATGAAAAGCTTAATTCCAGAGATGGATTTTATTACATAGTTACATTGGTCCAACCTGGTATGCATATTCCATACCTGTGGGATCAAATCAAAGAATATCTTTGTCTGTTCATTGAGCATAAATCAAGGCTGTGAATGACGTCTGTGCAGAGTGAGCAATCTCCTGTGGCTACTATGCAGCTGCTCAGCACAAGACCCAAAAGACAGCGGCAATCACTGTAGTAGTGGTGAATACTACAGTGTTTTTCTGCTTACACAGACATCCCACTGGTATGGAATATACATACCTATTTTGGTCCAAGCTGTAACTATGCAGTAAAATCCATACCTGGAATTCGGCTTTCAACGCAGAAGAAGGGAGATCTATTTAGTCATATTTAGTCAGATTTTTCTCTAGGGCCAGTTGTTTCTTTACAGTGAAAATGAACATCTATTCACGCAATCAACTATTTATTGAGCATAGCATAATTTAATAATGAAAATGTATTATATGAATAGAGCCAACACTGTAGAAGAGTAGATGGGTTAAGGCTGTTAAGTGCACAACAATGGTATATCCTCCATGAGTGCAATAAGTGTGGGGCACATGGGCTTTTCCAAGGGGGATGCGGCCCACTATCCCCCCACACATTGTACAACAATACATTTAGGAAAAGGCTGTTTAGTCTTTGCTGCAGCTGCAACAAAGCACCATCCAGCACTTGTGTATAGAAAGAAGAGTCCTGCTATAATCCTGGGGCAGGGGGGCAGATTCCTGTTTACAGACAAAAGATGACTGTGATTGACCACTGCTGAGGCCAATCAGAGTCCTGCTAGTCCCACCCACTGGTTCCAGGAAAAAGAGGAGGCGCGCCTGTACTGTTAACTCGTTAATCCATTTTCACAAGGTACTGAAGACTCCTTTACTTTCCAATGTATATGGATAAGGGGCGTGTGCTATCTACTACTAACCATCTGATCAGCCCACCCTGACTTGTTGCTGCTTATTTAAATATGGACTGTTATTCTGTTTCTTTAATATTTAATTGTTTTCCTCCTTGTTCAGATGATCCTTATGCTTTCTCAGTTGCTATTTATTATTTAATCTATCTTGTACATGATATCTGCTACGCCTATTTTGAATGTCAGTATGTGTATTTGGTCTGTCTAGCGCTTAGGTGAAATTCTTGAACCGTATTTGGCGCATAACAAATAATAAAAATCAAATCAAATAAAACCTTGATGCTGATTGGTTTCTATGCAGAGTTGCACTAGATTTTGCACTTGACATGTGCATTTCGTTTCGTTACGAATTCGAATTCGGACGAATTTTTCATTATTCGGAAATTCGGGATGCATCCGAATTTACTAATTACAAAATTAACGAATTTAAACAAATTCGAAAAACGCGAACGAAGTTCGAATTCAAAACGAAAACAAATTCTATTCGAATCGAATTCGAATCGAAAACAAATTTGAATGAAAATTAAAAGCAAATTTGAATCAAAATCTAAAAAATATAAATCGATTTCTAAAAAAGATTACGATAAAATAGACTATAAAATAATAAAACAATAGAATGAAAATCAAAGAATAGTAAAGAACAGAATAGAATTTAATAGAATGTAATCAAATGCAATATTACAAATACATACAATCAAATTCGGTTAAAATAATTTCCAATCCGGTGGAAATAATTTCAAATTCGGTTGAAATAATTTCAAATCCGGTTGAAATCATTTTAAATTCGGTTGAAATAATTTCCAATCCGGTTGAAATAATTTCCAATCCGGTTGAAATAATTTCCAATCCGGTTGAAATAATTTTCAATCCGGTTGAAATATCATCGAATTTGGTTGAAATATTAACGCTAGCGGATGAAATATTATTGAATTCTGTTGAAATATTTTCGAATCCGATCAAAATATGATCGAATTCTAATCCGGAAGAAATATTATCGAATCCGGTAGAAATGTTTTCGAATTCAACCATGTTTTTCGAATTTGGTCAAAAACAATCAAATTCGACCGGGTTTTTTGAATTCGGTCGAAAACGATCGAATTCCGAAAACAAATTTAACAAATTTAACTAATCTAACATAACGAAATTAATTAAATAACGAATTAAAACGAAATGAAACAAAACTATTTTTTTCCTTTTGCACATGTCTACTACTGACCCCTGAACTCTGTGTCACTTACTCCTAACTTCTGAACTCTGCCTCATTTACTCCTGTCAAATGAAACTGTGCGTCACTTACTACTGACCTCTGAACTCTGTGTAGCGTATTACTGAACCTTTGGGTCAATTACTACTAAAACACTAAGACTGGTGTGGTAACAATCAAGGAAACTGTTGCTGGCTTACACTGGTCTGGTAACACTGAGTCTGGTGTGGTGGTGATAAGGTACACTGTTGCTGGCTGCACTGGTCTGAGGTGGTGGCAATCAGCAACACTTATTCTACCTATGCTGGTCTAGTGTCACTGTCTGGTGTGGTGGTGATCACAGACACTGTGACTGTCTTTATTTCACATGTGAGGTTGGGGTGCAGTAAAACCTTGCAGTTGAGCCATGGTTTTACCACCCCTCACACTCTACTCTCCTTAGCTGCAAATGCAGTGGCTGGGGGTGTATACATACCCAGGCTGTAATGCTTTGCCATGGCAGAAATTGTGCCCCCTGTATGCCCATCAAACACAACCTGTTCAAGTGAATGGGGAGCTTGTGCGGGGACCAAGGGGTTAAAGCAGGTGGTAAGGAGGCAACCCATCTATCAAATGCTTCTCTCGAATACAGATCACTTTTCATGGAACACTGAATATGTGAAAAAGTCCTTATGGTGACATTATGACTGGTGTGGCGTTGGATCAGAGACACTGTGACTGGTGTGGTGGTGATCAGGGACACTGTGACTGGTGTTGTTGTGATCAGGGTCACTGGTACTAGTGTGGCGGAGATCAGGGACACTGCAACTGATATGATGGTGATCAGGGACGCTAACTGGTAAAGTCTCGGTTAAAAAAAAATATATATATCTCCCTGCAAGATCAGGCATATTGAGCTAGTTCGCCTCCTCCTGTCGCTGCCATCTCTCCCGGAGGGACTTCCGGGTATTGCAGCGCTGTGACTGGTCGTAGCCGAGATGACATCACTCCCACACATGCGCACGGGAGGTGCCACTAACGGCATGATCCCATTCCCCTACGGCGCACTCAGTGCGTCTGCGCCGTTGTCTACGGCGCGCATTCGCCATAGACATCGGTGCAGTCTTTTTTGCAAATATCTCCTAAACTGTGTAGGTTTAGGAGATATTTGTGGCACCTACAGGTAAGCCTTAATCTAGGCTTATCTGTAGGTAAAAGTGGTCTGTTAGGGTTTACAACCACTTTAAGTGGCACTTAAGTGCAAGCGAAAGCCTGCGTTGTCCCCGCTGGTTGCCACATCCATCTTCGCCCCTCTTCCTTCAGGGGATGCGGATTCTGGCTCTGTGACTGGCCGTGGGAGCTGTCAGTCACAGCACTTTCTAGTGAAGAAATGGCACAGAGGCCCGTTTCTTCACAGCGCATTTGCCGATGATGTTGGCACAAGAGTATATGGTAAATATCTCCTAAACCGTGCAGGTTTAGGAGATATTTACAGTACCTACAGGTAAGCCTTATTATAGGCTTACCTGTAGGTATAAGTAGTGTAACTAGGTTTACAATCACTTTATCTCTCATAGTATTTTCTATGCTCTTTTCTGACAATAGTTCAGCTGCTTCGTACCCCTGGAAGGTGGTACCATCTTGGTTCAGGCACCATTTAGGGTCAGCATCTGCTTCCTGGACTGATATAATCATGTAAATCCTGGTGTATGTGCTGTGTTAGGCTGTGTTCACAATTGTCCGACACAGATTCTTCCCCCTAATTGCAGCCTCTCAACTTTTGAGTTGCCACATAATTACAGTATTGTGGTCTGATCCATGGGGTAAAGGAGACTGAGGAAATCCTTAGAGTCGGTTCACACTGGGGCGACTTGGGATCAGACTTGAAGTCGTCCCAAGTCGCGCTGTCCAGAAAAGCAATGTAAGTGAATGGGAGCGGTGTTAATACACACTACTCATGTCGCTCCACTTCAGAAGAGGTTCCTGTACTCTTCAATCAGACTTCTAGGCGATTTGTACCCATTGATTTCAATGGAAGCCTCAAGTCTGATCACTGTTTTAATTGAGCTACTTCCCAGCAAGATAACATACATTTCTCCAGCAAACCCCTCCCTCCCCCTCCCTCTCTCAGAGCCATTGTTGTTTTATTGCCACTGAATGTCTCTGACCTGAAAAGGACTTCATGGGTTGTAAATCGCCCCAGATCGCCCTGTGGTTCATGCTCAAGTTGTGTTGAGTTGCTTCTGAAAGTCGTGCTGGAAGTCGTGTCGCCCCAGTGTGAACCGACCTGCATGCAGCTGTGATGACATTATGTCAGCCTAAGCAAAATCTCTAGCACAAAAATTATACTGTCACTATATTTTGACATGTTAGCAATGTACAATGTATTCTTGCTGTGAGAACTGGTTTCTAATGGTAACACATTAACATGGTTCTAAAGTCAGAAGGTTTTTATCTTAATACATTCTATGCATTAAGATAAAAAAAACTTTTGTGTACAGCAGCCTCCCTCAGCCCCCCTAATATTTACCTGAGCCCCATTTCGATCCAGCTTTGTTGCCCTAAGTTAGACGCTGATTGGTTACTATGCAAAGCCGGACCAGATTCTGCGTGCACCAGCTTTAATAAATCTCCCCCAATGGCTGCCTGCAGTTCCATCTTATTTTGTAAGAGGGTTATCCAGCTTCTACATCTTATTGGCTGCTCTAAGGCTCTAAAAACGTGTCAAAGGTAGCACAATCATATAATGGCCAGTGCACACAAATATGAATTGAATTTAAACCCTAAAAATGTTCTTCAATCCGAATCCAGATCTTATCCCTAATTATTATGGATTCATACGATAAAGGGTATTGATGGGGCCCTATAGATGTTACATGGTCTTTTATAGCTAAACCTGTGTCTGTATTCCAATGTTGTGTCTACATTGTTAGCAGTCAAAGTTGTTAGTTCTCATTTTTACATTATCCAAACAAAATTACCATATGAATAATTTAGGTGTCACAAAGTTTTATATTTTGGGTATCATCTTAATATACAACTCTTTTTATTCTAGACACATGTGCAAGTATTTGATAGACCTAAAAAAACACAAATTATATAGAAGAAATATGTTTTAGTGGAGAGCATTGACAGTTGAAGAAAGATAGTGACAGGACATTACCATTTAGATAAATACAATCCTTTCAGTGTGTGTCTGTAGACATTTATGGAAATACGCAAGCTGCTAAGAACAGACTAATGGTGCATTAACAAACAGAAAAGGAAGGACAACAGACAGAAGTTAAAGGTGACTGATGCAAATTGTAGATTAAATAATACAGCCAAAACTTTTTTTCTTTTTTTAGTTTTTTTTTTTTTAGAGAGAGTGTAAAAGGGCTAGACCCTATGTCCGGTTTTCGTCCCTGTCTGGGAACCCTCCCTATTTTTCCAGGTGACCACTGTCGGTAAGACAGATCCAATGGGGACACCTGTTCTACAGGTAACTGTGAAAGGGGAGTTTCCAATCACTTTGGAAAGTTGACCCACACCTCCTTTTGCGTCTTCAGGACAGGAATCGACCTCCCCAACAGGATACAGATAGCAACAAATAAACTGACAAGGGTTTTACCCTTAAACAGGAGAAAAATGCGCAAATCTAAACAAAATAAGTGGACAAATATTGAGCAGCGTCTCAAAGGTGTTATACAACACCAAACAATATATAGAAAAAATGAAGTCGCGCTACAAATGGCATACAGTGAAAAAAATAAAATAAATGAAAAGTGTCATTATGCAAACTGAAATACATGAGCAAACTTTTCAAGACCACAATAATGGTGAACAGTGAAAGATTTCAAGTCCATATGGTAATTAAACGGTCCACAAGGGATATATTAAATAAACAGAAAGAATTTCCCAGTGCTGGTCCACGAACAGGTGTGTGTAATGACAAGACAAAGACCTCCACCGCACAGAAAACACTGACCCTTACAGAGTCTATGATCTCACCGGATCAATATCAGCAAATTGTAACATTCATATTTCACAGGGACAGAAGGGGACATCCATTTATTGTAGCCGGTAGTATTCAGTCAAACAGCGATCAAATATCAACTGTCCCATAAAAAAAATCAAGAGAATCCACATAGTGTAAAACCGTAATTGTAAGAAAAAAAGATTGTGCGATTAATCCGTATAAAAACAGCAATACAGCATAAAATTCAAAAGCCGGCCGGCGTTTGGAGCGTTTACCCGTTTCCGGGTCTCACACGTTGCGGTGACGTCAGCGCGTCGCCTCCCGACGTTTTCACAAAAGGGACTTTCACGGGATGAGGCGGCGCTCCGAGTCACCGCATTAAGTAAGCAAGAAAGGCGGAGCTATCCCCAGATACATCCCGGTTGATCTTACTTCCGCCATCTTAACCATTGGAAACACAATAGGTATACCAAAGGGTATTTAAACCTATTGGTATACCTATATACTTGATCACGGGATGAGGCGGCGCTCCGAGTCACCGCATATAAGTAAGCAAGAAAGGCGGAGCTTCAGGATACATCCCGGTTGATCTTCTCCGCCATCTTAACCATTGGAAAACAATAGGTATACCAATAGGTGTATTTAAACCTATTGGTATACCTATTTTTCCAATGGTTAAGATGGCGGAAGTAAGACCGGGATGTATCCTGGGGATGTCGCCTTTCTTGCTTACTTATATGCGGTGACTCGGAGCGCCGCCTCATTCCGTGATCAAGTCCCTTTTGTGACGAAACGTCGGGAGGCGACGCGGGTCACCGACGTGTGAGGACGGAAGACTAACACGTCCAAACGCCGGCCGGCTCTTTTTGAATTTTATGCTGCAGGTTTTTAACGGATTGATGTGTGCACAATCTTTTTTTCTTATCCATTAAATGTAGTTTTACACTATGGGATTCTCTTGATTTTTTTTTGGGACCCGGGTTGATATTTGATCTGTTTGACTTACACCTGGCTACAATAAATGGATGTCCCCTTCTGTTCCCTGCTGAAATATGAATGATTTGCTGATATTGATCCGGTGAGACATAGACTGGTAAGGGTCAGTGTTTTCTGTGCGGTGGAGGTTTTGCGTCTTACACACACCTGTTCGTGGATCTATCACACTGGGAATTCTTTTGTTTATTTAATATATCCCTTGATGGACTGTTTAATTACCATATGGACTTGAAATCATGTTCACTGTTCACCATTATTGTGGTCTTTGAAAAGTTTGCTCATGTGATGTATCAGTTTGCACTAATGACACTTTTCATTTATTTTATTTTTTTTCACTGTATGCCATTTGTAGCGCGACTTCATTTTTTCTATATAAAAGGGTTTTACCCTACCTTAGTCAATCCAAAATGACAAAAAAAGTGTTTACTCTTTAACCACTTAAGACCCGGACCATTATGCAGGTAAAGGACCTTGCCCCTTTTTGTGATTCGGCACTGCGTCGCTTTAACTGACAATTACGCGGTCGTGCGACGTGGCTCCCAAACAAAATTGGCGTCCATTTTTCCGCACAAATAGAGCTTTCTTTTGGTGGTATTTGATCACCTCTGTGGTTTTTATTTTTTGCGCTATAAACAAAAATATAGCGACAATTTTGAAAAAAATGCAATATTTTTTACTTTTTACTATAATAAATAGCCCCAGATAATTTATAAAACATTTTTTCCTCATTTTAGGCCGATACGTATTCTTCTACCTATTTTTGGTAAAAAAAAATGCAATAAGCGCTTAAGGATTGGTTTGCGCAAAGTTTATAGCGTTTTCAAAATTAGGGTATAGTTTTATGGTATTTTTATTAATAATTATTTTTTTACTACAAATGGCAGGGCGATCAGCAATTTTTTTCATGACTGCGACATTATGGCGGACACATCAGACAATTTTGACACATTTTTGGGACCATTGTCATTTTCACAGCGAAAAGTGCTATAAAATGCACTGATTAACTGTGAAAATGACAACTGCAGTTTAGGAGTTAACCACTAGGGGGCGCGGTAGGGGCTAAGTGTGACCTCATATGTTTTTCTAACTGTAGGGGGGCGGGGCTGGACGTGTGACGTCTGTGATCGTCTTTCCCTATATCAGTGAACAGACCATCACTGACACTGCCACAATGAAGAACGGGGAAGGTGTGTTTAAACACACCTCTCCCTGTTCTTCAGCTCCTGTGACCGATCGTGGGACACCGGCTGTAATCAGGTCCACGGGTCCCGCGTCCACGGAGCTTCGGACCAAGTTGCGGGCGCGCGCGGCGGCGACCCACAGCATTTAAAGGGGACATACCCTTACGTGAATGCGCCCAGCGGTCACATTCTGCTGACGTATATTGGCGTTAGGCGGTCCTTAAGTGGTTAAATGGCAGAAATTCTCAAACTGAGGAAACAGAAAAGTGCTATTAATACTGTACATCTACATCTGTACATTTCAATCCCCTAAATAACTACTTGGCATAGACACTTTAGTAATCAATGAAGAAGAAATGGAAGTCACAGGAGCTGCACATTACACAAAACCTTCGTGTAAAGAGAGGAAGCAGCCTTAGTTGTCCAGGCCACACCTCCAACAATCTAGGCTGAGGCTGCCTTCACTCTTTACATGAGTGTTTTGTGTGGTGTGCAGCTCCTGGGACTGCTTTTTCTTTCTCATTAACCTATGGAGCTGAAATTAGCTCTTTCCCCGCCTGCACTCCCAGCGGTCATCATAAAAGAACCTACTAGAGCCTGAAGTGCCCCTTAATGTCTTTGTATGGGGTCACATAGGCACTTTAGTAGAAACATTATTTACAACTAAAAGCCTAAAACAAAAAGTTTTACCTGTACCCTAAACCTGCAAATGTACACTGTAAGAGCTGGTTCACACTGGGGCGGCACAACTTTGGGGGCGACTCGGCAAGGCATCCTGAAGGCGACTTGCAAAATGACTTCTGTATAGAAGTCAATGCAAGTCGCCCCGAAGTCGTACAAGAACCTTTTTCTAAGTCGGAGCGTTGCGTCGCTCCTATTAGAACGGTTCTATTGAAAGGAATGGGATGCGACTTGTCGCCCCAGTGTGAACCGGCTCTTATACAAGCTGTACACTCACTACTTTACATTATAGCAAAGTGTAATTTCTTCAGCATTGTTTTCACATGAAACGTTATAATAAAATATTTACAAAAAATTGAGGTTGTGTACTCATTTACTCATTTTTGTGAGATACTGTACACATAAACATGGGAGGGGGACATGTTTAGTGTTTTTGGGGGTCTGATCGAGAAAGAAGGAAGTTAATAAGCTTCCTCCTTGCCCCTCAGTTCCCCCAAGATTCTCGCTTCACTCCCTGATTCACCTGCTCTGAGCTGGTAAATCAGGGAGTGTGATTTCTGACACAGATCAAAGTGCTGAGATCGCAGCTTCAAAAACTGGCCATTTCTGTGTCAGTCATGACAGCTTCTCTGTGTGTGGAGATGATAGGCAGACAACATGTTCTCCCCCGATTTTCTCTGTTTTATAAACAGATCAGCAGTGATCCTCTGGATCACCACTGTTTACAGTTTCCTAAACAGACACCAAAGACTTTGCTGCAAACATTTTAATTATTTTTTTTACTTTTTAACCCCAAAAAAGTTCTGACAATATCAAGCAAGGGTAGTCCCACAAAGTAAAACTGCATCAAACGATAATGGAATATTTTTGACTACTCATAAGCATTTAAATGGCATAACAGACACATGTGTTATATTAAAACTCTGAATCTTTCAGTTGCCATGGAAAGCACACAAGTGAATGAGCTTCGCCATAATTTCCTAACGGACTATGAAAGGCCAAATCTACAGGGGCTGAAAATGTTCCTTATTAATGAGTGTATCTAAAAATAAATAATTTGGATTCTTTTTTTAAATGAATATGGTTGGAAATATGTTGTTCTGTCAGTGTGAAATTTGTCACTCCAGAAGGCATGGCATCAGTGTCATAATATTCAAATAACAAGTCTCCAGAGGAAGATTTAAGAAAAATGAAATATTTTGGAAAACAAGATGATTCACAATTTGCATTCTCTGTGTATAAAAATTTGTCACACAAATGAAAAAGAAGTGCCCTTGTCATTTGGTCATTCAGCCATATCTTGATATATTATGAAGCACTGGCATATCAACAGGGATGGCATAGCTAGCAACCAACACAGGGATCTGTACTGAAGTAAATCCATAAATCCATCAAGAAAAAAAACAAAAAAACAAGCTAAAACCACAAGCAGGTCACTAGTTGCCTTATTTTCTTCTACTCTTATTATGAGCACTGCAGGATTCCTAATCCAGACCGGCCAGATATGGCACTGTACATCCCATGCAATGCATACTAATGCAAAGAGTCTTTCCGCACATTACGAGGAGCTGAATTTCAATTTTCGACAGAAATCAGCATCTGCATATTGTATATGTAAGCAGCAGCAACTGCCTATACATACAGCATTAACTGTATTGTTAGCTTGAGCATATTTTATTACCTTGTCTCCATACCGCAAATTGTACTGAGATGGAAACATTTTCATGGTGCATTTATTTGCTAGAAAAGACTTTCATGCTCATTGTCTGAGACTTTTTGTGTATGGTTGGTAGTTTAAGAATATTATTAAACCCGCAGCATTTTTTAGCTCAACACATTCAGTACAATCAAAGAAACATCTCCCATAAACTATTTGCTAAAAATTCAGTTTACAACTTTCAAACCTGCTGACTCTTCAGTGCTGTTTTCCTGAATGAAATAAATTATGTTTGTACTCAGAGTCTTCACTTGGAAATGCAATAACCCCAACTACCAAGGCCTGAGGTGTGCCTTGGTCTAGCTGGTTAGTATGCCTAAAAGAGGGCATACCCTGAATGTATGAATATGAAAAAAGTGTATGAAGCGTATATATATATATATATATATATATATATATAAATATATGAAGGTGTTGGGGGAACCGGTGGTTGGAAACCAAGAAGACAAGGCCAATGCGGAAATAGGCAGAGGAAAAGGGATATTTATGCTCCCAGACTCCTCCTACAAATGCGGCCAGCCATCTAATGTGTCCCATTAACACACAAATATGTTGTGCCAACATTCTGAGAATGTGGTGTCCACCTGCGCTCCTCAAATAAAAATGATATACATAAATGCATCAAATACTGCAATACTCCACTTATCAACCCAATAACTGTAAAACATTAAATAACAATATAAATCCTGCAAATACGTGATAATATATCAAACAGAATACACCATATAATCCAAATCAATATGCGTCATATATAGTAGTCTGAGTGGTATTTTCTTCAACCAAGTCATCAGTGACTTCCTTGCACCATGTGATACTCTTCACTTTTTCGCTCACTCTTCTTAGGGCTCATGTACACTACAGCTTCTAAACTTGAGTTTAGTAACTTTGGCATTTTTTTGCCTCAACTACAAAAGCCTACATGTCTATGCACACATATGTGTTTACAAGAGTTTATATGTGTTTACAATGTGTTTAGAAGCTGCCGCGGTTAGGGGAGGTTCAACCTCCCTCTACTGAACATGGAAGGAACGTTTTGACTGCCGGCTGTGAAACATGGCAAAATCGCAGTAAAATCATGGCGCGATTGTGCCGCAATTTTACCACGTTTTGCGTTTTCTCGCGCCCGCCAGTCAACATAGTTCTCCTGTGGGTATCAATTCAATACTGCCTCGGAAAATATCCATAGCTTTTTTCTTTAAAAACCAAAGCCTCTTCATCTTGGATCACTGTATAATAATCAGGTGGGCGGTCCCTTTAGGAACTCGGGTCAGATTTTCTCTATGCTTCTGGTCTTCACAGGATAGCTTTACCAGTGGACAGTGCCATCTTAAACCAGTCTGTTACTTTGGAAAAAGAAGTAGGGAGACACAATTCTAGTCCCTGTATGTAAGGGTGACTCAATAGGACAGTGCAAGAGAAAGGAGCCACTCTGAAACAGGACTTGGGAGATTGGTCATACCACCAGCTTAAAATGGAACATAGGCAAGGATTAAAACATATCAGTTGCCGAAATTGCTTAAAACATTTTTTTTTTTTTTAAATATAATTTTAAAGGAGAAGATGTCATGCCTTAATGGTTTACATTTTGCATAAGAGCTCATTGCTCCTAGCAATGTTCTCATGAAGGTATGGGCATCACTTTTCCCACTTTATGAGTTTATCACATGTTCTTTACTACCGTTAAAGCCTTATGTCATCCTACCTAATAACATGGTCTGAATAAAACCAGGCTCAGTTGCTGAACAGTACTCAAAAGACTAATCATTGATTACAATGGTCAAAGACAAGTAAAAGAAGCGGAGCTTGTTTTTTTTTTCTAATTTGCACCAGAAGATTGTAAACTAGGAATTAGATGATCGCTGTTATCCATGTCCCTTTCTAATACATTCTACAAAACAGCTTTGCCTGTTTATCTATTATTGCAAAGATCAAAGGGTAGTCAGTAATGCTTGGAAACTCATCAGTTCTAATTAAACTGCAAGTACAAGGAACAGTTGGACTACCTATTAGTAACCAAATTCTGGGGTGGATTCAAGAATGACAGCTTACATCTAACTAGCATTTTATGTTTTTTTTTTGCCCAGATAAATCCTATGTAGTTAAAACACACCTGCCTAATGACACAGTTGGATGGGCTCCAAATAATATACCGAACATCAAATTATACAGTATTGATAATAGAGCTAGTTGAAATGATTTGGCGTTTTTTTACTACACTACCTACGTAGGTCTTTATTCCAAATTGGCACCCGTGTAAAGGAGAGGTGTATTTAGAGTATTATAGGTAATCATTTGTTTAACCAATATATAAAGGCAATCATTTCATTTAATCTGTAAACTGCCCTGATCTTACAAATGTGTACTAGGGTTCAAAAGTAAAACTAGACTACAGCACTAGTAGGTACAAGCACATAAAGCATTCATTGCTTAAAAAATATGTAAAATCGGAAAGCTTTACTGCGATTGTGTCCTCATTATTCACAGGGGTGGGGCGGCTATAGACAGGAAAGAAGATAAGGCATGGGATCTTTAGTACCAGGTTCCTCATAATATGACAAGTTATGTATATTTGGTACAGGGACGCAGCATAGACTTTAAAGCTGGTAATTATTTAAAGCAGACCTTCACCTTCCCACCGTACTCTTAAGCCCTGTACACACGATCGGATAGCTGATGGAATCTAATCCGATGGATTTTTTCGTTGGATATGCGATGAAGATGACTTTCATCAGTTTTGCCTACACACCATCAGTCAAAAATCCGACCGTGTCCAAATGTGGTAACGTAGAACACTACAACGTGCTGAGAAAAATGAAGTTCAATGCTTCCGAGCATGCGTCGACTTGATTCTGAGCATGTGTGGATTTTTGTCTGATGGACTTCCACACAGACGATCATTTGTTATCCATAGGAAAATTTTAAAACACCTTCTATTTTTTTTCACCGATGGAAAACAAATCGATGGGGCCCACACACGATCGGTTTGTCCGATGAAATTGGTCCATCGGTCCGTTTTCATCAGACAAACCAATTGTGTGTACAGGGCTTTATTCTCTCTGTCCTGCCCAACCTTGCAACCACTGCTTTGTCTATTGCACAAACCACCATATAAAAATGTGACACAAAATCAATGAAGCACAATATATAAACACAGATATAATATAAATTAGTCCATATACACCTGTGTTCTTCATTAATTCATAAATCAACAGCTAATAGTGCAGCTTCTAGTAATGCCATGCTCTATTCCTTTAAATAAGTTGCAAATTGGTAATGTTGTCCTCCCCACCAGTGATCCCACTCACTCACTAAACTCTGGGGACCCTACGGTATATATGTAGCGGTGCCCCCATAAGGGTTGCTGAGTATTGTGGTCTGTCTGTCACCCTGCCAAGTCAAGTACACACTTCACATTCGCCCTCAGGCAGAAAACCAGGCCTTGAACTTTGTTTGTTTTTTGTATTTTATTGAGAGGTATTAAACTTGGATGGGGTAAGGGAGTATGGGATGGGATTTGAAGTACAAATACACAGGACTCTGACTATAAACACTTCCTGTATATACACCTCCACACTTAAGTTCTAGTACATCACTTGCTTGCAGACTATCTTTCCTTAACACCTCCAGCACATCGCTTGCTTGTTCTTCTAGGACCAGCTAGCACTATGTTTTAGGCCTGACATTGGCTCAGCTAGGCCTTAGCAAATGCCCTTTGCAGGCAGAGACCGTGGGTCCTTCTGGTGCAAAACATATGTAGGTCGTCCTGGTGTTAGCTGTCCATGTGGCTACTGATCCCAGCACCACTTCTTCAGGCCCTGACAACCCTCCTGGCTGCAGCTGCCTTTCTCCACAAGATCCCAGAGATTATATCAGAGACCATTATATAAATCCAACTCCCTTTACGTCTTGGAACTCTGCCTAGAACTCTAGGTCTGCCTCCTAAAACGTGACGGTAAATTCCCAGAATGCAGCTGTGAGGACATTAGTGCCTTATGAAACCAGGACGTGGAAAACCCGTAATTCCTTTGAAAACATCCCCATACCTTGTTCAAACAACGCCGTGGAACCATCATATGTTCTGTCTGTTGCTCTGGAGAAATCTGTCTGGGAAGACTATAATTATCCCTAGGTTCATCTGACCGGTGTATATACGGTCTATCTTTGTGGTAAGGAGCCAACCTTATTCACTGGGTGTCGTTTGGTGGAAGAAGATATTATGTTTAATTTCACAGATTATGGACTATATTTATTGGATCACTTTTGAATCTCACTTCCTATAATCACACTATTTTCACCTTATTTATAAGTTTTTTTATTCAATTATTATTACCTTTCATTATCATTTATGTCATGATTTTTCTAGCGCTGTACCTATAGTTTTTTGTATTTTCGTGGATTGCTTTGGTTTAAGTAATTGGTACTGGCAGCTTGTATATTCAATATATTTTCAACATTTTTCACTTATTCACGTTAGCGCAGTGTTTTTCTCCCTTAGGGGGGATTTTTTATGTTTTTTGTTGCCTTTCTCCACTGCCTGTGCCCCCACAGTAAACTCCACTGGCTCTGCACACATCTTAGACTGCAATCTCCCAGTCCTCTCAGGTCGACCTCCTCAGTCCTCTCCTGACTATGTGTCAATGACTAGCCCTCCTTTGTTCAACCAGTTGTTACTACCTGGAGACTTGCCTGGCAGTGCTCTCCTGCTGTCCTCTCCTTGCTCCTGTGCCTCCTGTCAAGGACACCTCCACATGTTCTTAGAAGGTCCCTACCACACCCGAGCCCAGGCCCAAGGTTCCCCCCCAGACTGGAAAGCTCCCTCATAGGCCGCGACAGCCTAGCACTCCATCCCCACCTTCCTTCTGAACAACTCCTTCCCCAGCTGGGCTGACCCTGGGTATTTAAGAAGGCCTTCCCCCTGCCAATCCAAGTTGGGGATTGGTCAGGGTTCCTCAGAACACCCCAGGCAGCTCCACCTCTCCTCTCCGCTCCTTCTTCCTTTCCAGAAGATTCTAGAATGTTCAGAAAAGAAGTGGGAGGTCTCACTGTGCTGCCTGTGAGTCACCAAGCTTTGCCTGGCCTCTGAGTCACTCCCAACACAGATCAAAACAAACAGCCTGGCTGCCTGCCAAGCCTGCCTAAATTTACCTACTCTATCCGAAAATCCTACTCTCTCACATCTAGCAACCTAGAGGGTGCTACATAATTAAGAGTCATGCATGCTTTGTGAAATTATCCTGAATGTACTGGGGCTTGTAGTCCCCTGCTTATGGCTTTACCTTGTATCTAGTGGCAGTATATCACAGGGGTATATATTTCTGTCAAATACATGTATGAGAAAGACAATAGGGTAAATCCATATAGCGTTATTCCATTTAAAAAAAATGCTCTTAAAATCAGTTACACTCACATAAAAAATGAGAGTACAAGCAGAATCCACCGGCTGTCGCTGACACGTTTCATCCCTCCTCACCTGGTTCGGCGATTCATAAATGAATGAAGGACACGTGTAGATATGGACTAATTTTTATTATGTCTGTGTTTATATATTTTAATTTATTGATTTTGTGTCACATTTATATGTGTTATAGTATAAAGTACAGCGCATAAACAATATTTGTATGAAAACTTAATAGTGACACCAATTTTTTTTATAATTAATGTCCAAGAAAACTCCAATTAGGAGTTATAAAAAATATGTGGTAATGCAGAAATAGTATGTGAATACCAAAACTCCAAACATAAACATATTGAAAAAAGAAGGGAAAAAATGAATACTAATAAATAAGTGATTCCTATATTCCAACAAAATATATTAGTATGTGAACTAATGAATGAGTGATTCTTATATTCCAATGAAATATATTAGTGAACAAGTCCAAAAGGTCCCAAGTGAAGATATATAAATCCAGGAACTTCTTCTCAAGGATAGAAGAACATCAAAGAACACACTTCCTTCCACCAAGTAAAACACCCGAGTGCTAGAGATGTAGTCTCCTTCCCGGCTGTTATGACCACAAGCACAGCAGTCAATATCGTGGCTGGAGCTGGTTCTGTACAATAAGTCAGGCACTGACTGGTATCTCAAAGGAAAAAACAAAGAATCCCATAGTATAGACTGCGATGGAAAAGTTTAATAAAGGTGGTAATGCACTTACAGGAGTAGATTAATACGCGCGGTGTACATAATCTATGTGCGCTAACTCTCCGCGTCTCTTCCTGGGATCAGCAGCCAAACCCAGACGACGTCAGCTTGTGACGAAACACGTAGGGTGTGGCCTGTGTCCCGACGACATCACGCTCAGCAGAACGGCAGACTAGCTCAGCGGAGGGAATAGGAAGAGATGCCAAGAGTTGCCACACATAGATTATGTACACCGCGTGTATTCATCTACTCCTGTAAGTGCATTACCACCTTTATTAAACCTTTCATCTATACTATGGGATTCTTTGGTTACGTGAGGGATTTTATTTACTAAAGGCAAACAGGCTGTTCACTTTGCAAAGTAAAGCTGGCCATACACAATTCGAATCTCGGCCGGTTCAGAATCTCGGCCGCCCTGAAATTTCTTTCCTGCAACACAAGAAATTCACTCTGTTATGGCTGGCCTTTTTTCCTCAGAGTTTAGTGAATGTGGTAAAGTTTCACTTTGCAAAGAATTGCCAATTACTACACATTTGGTGGAACTGCCCACACAGCCAACCTTTCCGGAAGCAGTTTACGAAAATATAACCAGAGTGACAACATATAACCTAAACCTCTCCCCTCCTCAATACCTTGTCCACCACAATCCAGAAACTGAAGCCTCGTACTTTAAATCATTAACTAGGATGATGGCAAATGCTGCTAAGCTATGCATACCCACTTACTGGGGCACTCCGCAAGCCCCCACTCTATGTGAATGGTACAACAGAATAAACAGAATAGCTGACATGGAAGAACTTATTGCCATTGCAAAAGACACACCTTCCAAATTCACCAACATATGGGCCTCTTGGCTTCATTTTAAATCAACCAACGAATACCTCCAAGAAAGCGGAATAACTCCCCTCAACCACACTCAACAAGACACATGAATAACATTTGCTGTTACATTAACTACACCCAAATAGCAGCCTTCTTTTACTATTTTATTGCTAATATCTTCTAACTTCCCATAGTTGAACTTACTCCGAAAACAATCAATGCCCCCCTCCTTTTTTTTCCGCTTACTCTTCTCTACCCACCTTACCCAATCTGCACCCAAGTCTGAGTAGCCCTAATTGAGTCCTTGGAACTGTCAATTATTGAGAGGACTTAATTGGCCTGAGGACCTACCTATGTAACCAGTGCCCCTTCTACCCTACACCCTCACAAGAAAAAAGTTTCAGCCGTCTACACCCTGGGGACAAAGTTGGGTCTGTTAGATAATAAGCCCATAGAACATATGCTCTAGAAACTAGCCATACTCCAAAAGCAACATACCGATGCAATTTTTCTTACTAATCTGGTGTTGCCTATTACAAGGAAATGATATACTGGTGCAAGAAACATACTGCTTACTCTATATTAAAATACACATGATTTTTTCATTGGTATATACTATATAATGATAACCATTGCTTACGTTCTTGAACTTTTTATATACTCCACTATCTTGCTACTAATACTGTTGGATACTGTTACAATTGACTTCAACTCAATTGCTGTACTGCCGTAACCCATTCCTTTTTTTCTATTCAATAAAAATCAATTAAGAATAGACAATCATATGCAAAGGAAACAAAACAGTATTAATGTTTGCACAAAAAAATTCCCTTGCCAAGCGAACAGTTTATTTTTCTTTAGCAAATTAAGCTCAAGGTCAAAATACATTAAGACAGACAATTTCTAGGAAAATTAATTGCTATAGTAGGAGTCAAAATAAAATGAAGACTCTAATTAATATGTATACAGTATTTTGGGGAAACAGAAAACCTCACAAATGAGAGTGCCATACTAAGTAGCATATGGTCCTATTGCAGTTTGTAATGTAGAGAACCTCATTATAAAAACATACGTTTCTGCTCTGTCATCAGTATGCAAGTGTTTCTGTTGGTTAGTAATTTTCTTTATTTTTTGCTTGCTAAGAGGTAGCATTCATTTCGACTTGATTTTAGCACAGGAACTTATTAAAAAATGATGCAGAAGAATTGATTGGAGATGACACAGCACATTAGTAATAGCTGCACAGCCAAGAAGATCCCATCAGCCTCTTCCTCCCGAGGCTAAGAGGAGATTCTCTGACTGGGATGATGCTGTCATTATTCATCAATTATCTGAGATGAATGCCTTCATAGTAAAATATTGCTCAGCTAGTGCCACTTGCATACATATGCAACACACAACTATGTATAACATTGTCCGTACACACTTTTATTTTTAATTTGCAGCCAGTTTTAAACCTGAATAGTGACTCATATGGCCACAGCAAGCAGTTAAGATTTGTCTGTTAAGGGAAAACAACAAAGTGACCTCAAGTTTTAGGTTACATGAAATGTTCAGAGACCATGTTACTCTCATACACTGTTCAGTAAGGTTGAAGATGTTAAAATGTATCTAAAACGTAGTTATCTGAACAAATTAAGGAAGGGTTAGTACCGCTGAAAGTTATATTTTATTGCTGTATGTGTCCCTGTTGGAGAGCTTTGCCCTTTTTATTTGTCCTTATGACCACTGAAACAGGAAAAAGTGGAAAATCTTACAATGGGGGCACTAGCTTATACAACTGTTTAAGAATTGTCCTTCATTTAGAGAGAGCTACTCTCACTTCCTGTTTTCTCTTAAGACAGGAAATAGAAGAAAATCTCCCCACGGGACAGAGGCAACAAAAGATAAACAGATTTCTATTTTTACCATTTTAGGTCTCAGGGAACCCCTGCTAAAATGTAAAGGCACATTAGTGTGATCTCTATGGGTACTTTCACACTGAGGAGTTTTTCAAGCACTTTGTATTAAAAAAGCTCTTAAAAAGCTCAAGAAAAAATCCCTGAATGTTTTCACACTGGTGCGGTGCGCTTTCATTGTGCTGCAGCTATATGGCTTTGGTCCCCGTATTATAGAATTGCTAAGACTCTTCTATACCTCTTCAATGGCAGTATATGTTACTTTGCCAATCACTAGTGGCACTAGACAGGGGTGTCCATTGTCACCCCTCCTATTCACTCTAGCCATGGAGCCTCTTGCTGTGTGCATCCGCTTTTCCCCTTTAAATAAGGGTCTCCCCATTACTACCATAGAGGAACGAGTCTTGCTGTAGGCAGGTGACACTCTGGTATACTTGGCTGATACACACTAGTCACTTCAAACTTTGCTTTCTGAAATTAATAATTTTGGCGACTATTCTGGCTTCTGGGTGAATTGGGATAAGTCTAATCTCTTTCTTTTGAATCCCGCTGCACTTCCACTGATTCACCCGGACTTCAGACTCCAGGTTGTGTCCTCATTTAGGTGTCTTGGGGTTGTGGTACAGCTGCCTCTATCTTCCTACATTGCTAATAATCTATATCTATATACGTTCATACAAAACTTCTTTCCTTTACCAGTCATACTATATTAAATTTAAGTTTTTAAACTTTTTAACCGTTTAAATAAATAATACATTTACATAAATGTCAGCGAAAATAAAGTTAAACTATGTTGCTGCAATGTTGTTAATATCACCTTGGAGAAAGGATAGGGTAATTAATTGTAAAGCTCGTCCAGGGTTACTGTCTGGCAAGGGAAACGAGTATACCAGCATTAAAGATAGGGTTTTGAGCACTTCCGGTTTTTCGACACAAATACCGGTCACAGCTAATTGAATTGTATATAAATAACACCTAAGGGAGGCATGCCCATAGCTTCCTGATGACGCATGCGTGCATGCGAAACATGTAGAGGCATATGGGCAGTATCCCTTTACACAACGGATTTACCACTAGTCTCCTCCATTGCCAACACTGATACTTCCGCCCGTTGAATCGCATCCAAAACGAGGCTTGGAACGCACGTTGCGCAAACAGTAACGCTGGACTAGCTAATGCCGGCTGGGCATTGCAAAATGTGAGTGAGTGTTTTACTTTCTTAAATAAAACATTGGTTTAAAACTTTACTACACCATAAGAGGCTTTTTTCTTTTTGGGGGAGCCTCAAGAGGTGGAGAGCCATTCGGGTCTAATACACAGGATAGAGGATCGTGCAGAACCGCTGCTTAAAGGATATTATATGCTGTTTCCCTTATGTGATCTGGTGAGCGCAATCTTTACTAGAGGTGGTGGTGACACTAAGTAAGGGTGATAAGTCACGGGGAATATACTTGATTCTACAGTATAGAGCACGTTTTCTCACTTTGGAACAAGAAAACTAAAGGATTAAGGACTGTTTTTAGGTGCAACAGCACGCACCAACAGGATTTGAACTTTGCACAATATTTATATGGTTTAAATTAACACTGGTGTTCATGGACATTTGTTTATATATATGTTATATGGTTTTTAGATAATCAGCGCAGGAGTATATGTCACATATACACAATCCACATTTTCATTTTTTCACTTGTCACAGGTGTTTACAATAACTGCAGCAGATTAATATATTTATATTACACACTTAGTTGCGCCGGTGTCACAGCACATGCATATCTTCCTACATTGCTAATAATCTATATATCCCTTATTAACTCAACTCAACTCAACTACAAGTACAAACCAAGCAATGAATGGATGTGCCTCAAGATCTTATGAGCAGGGTCAATACCCTTACCATTATATATTTGCCTACGTTATTGTATGTTTTGGCTAACTCCCCTTGTAAAATCCCTTAATCTATTTTTAAGCATATAGACACGATATGCACAGTGTTCTTATACAATGGACGACCCCCCCCCCACCCAGAGTGCCACTTGAAATGCTAAAGTTGCCAACTCATCTGGCAGGTTTGGCTTTTCCTAACTTTTAACTATATTATCTGGCATCTCAACTGGTCCAAATTCAAAGTGACTGCACCCCGTTGCAGCGAATGCCTGTACTACTACTACTGAGGGAGCTATTGCTTCTTCTCTAAAGACCCTCCATAACATTATCTATAGAGGTAGTGTTCCCGGCTGTCAAGGCACATCCATATTAGCTACATCTCTTTTGTTCCTTCGATCAATCGTTTCAAAGGTATCCAAAGATTCATGGTCGACCTCCCCCAATAAATCTCTGTGGTTCAATCCCAATATGCAGGAACTGTACTCCCTACTTGATCTCAAATGCTGGTACTCTAAAGGGATTAAATACCTATGTCACTTATACGATGCACAGGGTTTTAAATCTTTCCATCAACTATACATTGACTTTGACCTACCATGCTCTGACCTGTTCTATTATTATCAGCTCCAACATGCTGTTCATGCTCAGTTTGGCTCTTTAGACGGCCCTATAACTGTACCCCTATTGGAGAAAATTCTAAGACACCCTGACCCCACTAAACTCATCTCCACTTACTATGCTGCCCTTACGACTGACTTTAACCCTAGATTCTACATGGCTCAGACAAAATGGACCTCTATGGACATTTCCCTCACAGAAGATGACTGGTCGGAATTTAGTGACACCTACAAAACCTCTGTTATCTCATCTAAAGATCGCATTATACACATTAAAATCTTCCACCATTCTCAAGTCCAAACTGCTGATTTCCTACACTGTTTCTGCTACTTTCCAGTGGTTCAAGATTTCTGGGTGGATGTAGGTTCTTTTATCTCCTCGGCGGTGGATCTCTCAAACATTGTTCATCCCAAGAACTGCTCATCCCGTCTCATGCTAAGAGACTGCTCCGCATTCTGTATTTTTATGTTAAAAAGTCTATCTTGTCCTAGAAAGGAACACAGACCCCTCTGAAATCCCTCTGTTTGAAGCTGATTAATGATTCTATACCACTATACAAACTTACGTTTAAAATCCGGAAGATAAATAAGACATTCCACAAAATTTGGGGTAGATTGATAGCTAGCCCTCTGACCCTTACTCCAAGGTGAACACAATGTTATGTCATTCCTTGGTCATGCCACTTACTTCAATGTGCAGATTTCCACCGTTTCTATATGAAGTTAATGCTAACAGTATGGTCAATTCTTGTAGCCATGTACTTAAAGCGGAGGTCCGCCCAATTTTTTTTTTAAAGTCAGCAGCTACAAATACTGCAGCTGCTGATTTTTAAAATAAGGACACTTACCTGTCCAGCGTGCCCACGATGTCAGCACCCGAAGCCGATTTCTCCCTCGGCTCTTGGACGCTGCCCCCGCCATCTTCAGTAAGGGAATCAGGAAGTAAAGCTGAAGGCTTCACTTCCTGGTTGCCTACTGCACATGCACGAGTCACGCTGCGCAGTACGAATGGTCCCTGCTATCCTCTGGGATCTGTGTGTCTCCCAGAAGACAGCAGGGAGGATGGGAAGATAATGCAAATTTCTATGACCGGAAGTGAGACCAAATACCTGTATTAAACAGGTATCTGCTCCCCCCTACCCCCTGACAGGTGCCAAATGTGACACCGGAGGGGGGGTTCCCGAAAAGTGGAAGTTGCATTTTTGAGTGGAACTCCGCTTTAATAATCACAAGAAACATGTGAACTGATATTTGTTTATTGTATAACAATGAACAGCCAAAGTTTTTCTTTTGTATATTGGTTTGTCTTTAAACCCAATAAAGATATCTTTAAAAAAAATTCCATTGAAATTAATGGAACCAACATCAAAAACATCTGTAAAATGCCTCAAAAACACCCCCCACTATGGTAAAAAAAAAAAAAACCCACTAAGCATTTTTGGTGAAGATTTTGTTTCACATGCCCTTTAAAAAGTGCACCAACAGTGCTGCAAAACTGCTGCAAAAGCGGTCCATTAACACATTGGGCCAGATTCACGTACATCGGCGCATTTTTGGACCGGCGTAGTGCAACTCCTTTAAGTTAGACCGGCTTAATTTCGAGGCGCAAGTGCCGTATCCTCGTAGTATTTTCGTCCAAATTTGCACCGGTGCAATGTAAATTCCGAGGCGTAAGGCGGTGTAATTCAAAGTGGGAAGGATGTGGGCGTGTTCCATTGAATTGAGCCGTGACCCCATGCAAATGAAGGGCCGGCCAGACTGGGCATGTGCACATGAAGCAGACTATGGTCAGCACCTCTCTGAGCATGCTCAGAACTCGGCACGGCACAATCAGTTAGATAGGAATTAGGCCCGTCAGACTTAGTCAGCTATGCACAGTGCTTAAATAGACCGAGAGAAATGCCCTTCCATTGCAAAAGTACATCCAATTTTTTTCCCTTCCTACAGCAAGGTGCTTTTATTCTGTTGTTTGTTAGTGTTTGTTGGTTTGTGACGTGTCTTCGAGATTTTTTGGAGAGTGATTTGGAGAGTGTTTTTTGCTGAGTTTTTTTTTTTTTTTTTTGTGTTTTTTTTTTTTTTTTTTGCTGTGTTTTTTTTATTTTTTGCTGTTTTTTTTTATTTTTTGGCCATTTTTTTTTGCTGGGCATTTTTTTTTTTTTTTTTTTTTGTGAATGATTTTTGAATGTGGGGGTGACATTTCTGCACCACTCCACTTTTACGCTGAAAAGGAGCCACTGGCAAAAATGGGTGCAGGACCTTGCCCTTGCCCAGTGGCTGCAGCTTGTGCGTTGTGTGTTTTGGGGTTGGGCTGGTTCCTTTAGGTTGTGGTAATTTCCAGGTTTGGCAGATAGGTGGTCTGTTTTTGCGAACCGATTGAATCACACTCATGAATTGCAACTCATGCCTTTGCGGTATATGGTCTGTGAATGATCCTTGCCTGTGCTGCCCTCCTCTCTTCTCTGCCACGTGCTCCCAAGTTGTTTATAGCTAAAGAAGAGCCCCTGTGGCAAGGATGATGGATGTTTTGCCCCCAGGAATTTGCCCCAGTGGCTTGCAGCAGCAACAGATGGGCCCCTGGAGCAGAGAACTGGGGGGGGGGGGTGCTGCCGCCTGAGAGAAGCAGGGGGGGGGGCTGCTGCGAATTGAGAAGTGGGGGGGCCTTTACAAAAAAAAGAAGAAATAAAGAAAAATAGATGTAAAAAAAGAGGGGGTTGCCATCTTTTTTTTTTTTACGGGGTTCCCATCCGGGCCCCTGGGGTGTAATGCCTGTACCCCCCTGATGGCAGCCCTGCATGTTGGCATATAGATTGTTGTCCTGCAAGTGTGTGTGCTCAGCTCGTCCCTGACGGTGTTGCTTTAGCTGACATGTAGACGGATTGTCTAATTTTAAACCTGCTTTTATATGGTCTAATTTTAGACTTTCCGTGCAGCTGATACGCACATTGTGTAGACTGCACCGCACAAACTTACTTTGTGGATCGGCGTATCTCCCTCATTTGCATATTTGCATAGGAAATCAATGGTGTGGACCGAGTAAATGTGCACCTAGGATGTGCAGGCGTAGGCAAGTTAGGCCGGTCGGGAGTAGCTTATTTTGGTAAGTATCTAGTTCTGTGGGTACAGTGCAAAAAAATATTCCGGAGCAAATTTAGACTTAGACGGCACATCTCGAGATACTCCGGCGTAAGTGCGTTGTGAATCTGGCCCATTAACTTTATAGGTATACTATTAAAGCTAAAATAAAAATTGAGCCATAGGGCTTTTTATTCTCTTCATAACAAGTAGTTAACATATTGATGCTATTATGCTGTTGTTCTTTAGATGATGCCTGAATGTCATGTGAATTGTATCGGAAATCTCTTTTTAATGTTCTAGAAGAAGATATACTGTACTTTTTAATTTGTCTAGATGTACTCTTGTAACTATTTACCAATGCCCTTTTTGGTTTTCTTGTTATTTAGAAAATATCAATAAAACTATATTGTGATTTTATATTTTAATTAATAACAATAAAA